>LPNX010389309.1:0-134875 GCA_001517045.1 Pseudotsuga menziesii | reverse complement strand
GCGTTTTGAGGGCTTCTATCTAGCACATGAGTAAAAAATCAGGTTTTCATCGCCAAATTTGGCCAAAAAGTGTTACCCATCTTCATGGAATCACCCAGGAAATCAATTTAACGATACATGAACCTAATGTCTAGATGGGATTTTGTTCCAAAACTCTCATCTCTTTTCAATTTGTACTACTCCAAAAAAAAATTGAATGAATTCTGATCTCTGCAATGAACCTTTCTTTCGGGAGGATCAAAATATAAATACAGGAAATGGGATATTGTCACATGGGAAAATCTTTGCAAGACTAAACTCTTAAGTTATATGGGATTAAGGCATCCTGATATTGAACATAAGGCTATGATCACCAAGATATGGTGGAGATGGATCACTAGTCTCAAGGCTCTTTGGGATAAAATATGAAAAATAAAATATGCAAGCAACATAGCCGAACACGATCTCATTCGTTTACAAGAAAGCATATCAGGTTCATTGATTTGGAATTTTGTCTAGAAGAATCAAGGAATAATCCAAGAGCATACTGTTGTTCGCCGATTGCACACCAGCAAAAAAAATCAATTGAAATTTGTCTCTTCACTTAGAAAGTGGGAGAAGGTGTGACCTTGGGGGCAAGCATAGAGCTAGGTATTGTCACCTACTTCTAGCTCCTCTGTTTAGGCTAACTCCTAACGAATCCAACAGGGGTAGTCCCTACAAAAGAGTTTTCTACAGTTCTTAAGTTGTTAAAGTGTTTTTTGAAGGTTGCGGATGCGGATGGGTTTTTTTTAGGACTTATTATGATTAGAAGGTGTTTTACATCTTATGAATGTGACACAAGATCAAAAAAGTAAATCTACGTTGCAGCAAGAGATTAAAAGATAAATTTAAATTCTAGACATCAATTAGCATTCAATGATAACAATTATATTAAGCCATAGACAATTGATCATATAATTATGCAAAACAAAACAAGGACCAATGCCTTATGGAGTCAATGAAACTGAAATGCGCAAGAAAAATAAACACAAGTCTGGAATTTAAACCAATGAATGTTAGATTGTGCGAGTGTTCTTGGTAAGTTTTAAGGATTTTAATGGTGATCTTGCTTAAGGTGTCTGGGAATCCTAACCATAAATAATTTTAGTGGCTCCATTCGAAGACATGATGGACCTGTCTAGAATCACAAGCTAGTTGTTCAATAATTTAACCAGCAAGTGTCCGGATTAGGTTTCCCGGTGCCCACACTTAGAATTTTCCCACTACCTGAGTATTTTATCAAGACAATGTTGGTGCATTGGTTATGGGGGTAAAAGTTTTAATTATGTTGTTATTGCAGTCTTAGCAAGTCCGTTCACAATTTTGACTAAGATCCCAACTCGAAAGTCAGCAGAGCATACTAGGTGAAGGATGTCAACAAAGTAAATTGATTAGAGGGAATGTGGGTTGAAATATTTTATTAAGTCAATTAATTAAACTCTCCGACAAAGAGCACTCTTGACCTTGTCTTATGACAAAGGTTCAAGAGTCTTATCTGATCTAAATGCCTAATGCAAGGATGTGCAAAACTAAAGATGCTCTCCGATAGAGAGTTCTCTTGACTTGTGTTTCTGCAAGTTCAAGAGTCTTACTTATCGATTAATTGATTAGCTTGATTAAACAATATGATGCATGAAAGTAAAATGAAGATGGTTAAACAAACTCTACAACAGAGAGCACTCTTGATCCACCTTATGGTGAGATTCAAGATACTTCTAATTTAAGCAGTTGATTTACTTATGAAAGATACAAAACTGAGAGATTAAGCAATAACCTTAGTTAATGAATCAAATGGGCTAATCTAAAAATTAATATTCTGGGAAAAGTAATGCAAGTACTATCAGCAAAAGCACCTCTAATCTAGGCACATAAGAAGATATGAACACCACAAACATCCCCTAATGGGGGAGGTTGAGAGTGGGGGCTTAAAAACCCCACTCAAACAAAAGATAACTTTATTGAGATTTTACAACTTGCCTTTAGGAATTCAACCTTTGAAAGGGATTTTGAAATAAAGCATGAAACTTTTTATTATTGAACCTTGTGTAAAAAGGAGAGTGATTTAATTTTATTTAAAACCCTTTCTTTGAACTTGCAAGAAGGGCAAAAGAAGAAGATGGAAAAGAGCAAAAAAGAGGAGGAAAAAGAAGGCTGAAGAAAAGGAAAAAGAAGGGAAAAAAGGGTGGAAGAAAAACGGAAAATTAAAAGAAAGAGAAAGGAAGAATAGGGAAACTAACTAGATGATCAATGAGCTGCAAAATAATAGTGAAAACAAGGCAGCGAAAGAAGAAGAAGATGATTTTCATAAAAATGCAAAAACAAGGTAGTGAACTAAACAATCGAAGAGCTGCAAAAATGGTGAAAACGGGGCAGCGAAAGAAGAGGAAAATGGCTGTCATAAAAATGCAAAAATAGTACAGTGAAGAAAAGTAAGAAGAAAAGGCACATAACAAGGTATAAGGAGGCCAAATCCAACCAAGAAGAAGGGGGAGAAATCACTCAATAATAAACAAAAGGTGGGATCAACCTCCGAACAAGGTGACTACTAGAAGCACTAGTCCCGAAACCATCTAGACTAGCTGGATGTACGCAAGGATGCTAATGGGGAAAGAGAAGTAGACACAAAACTATGTGGCACTTGGGATCAAATCCCAAGCTACTTTCTCAAGTCAAAACAAACATTAGATACATGGAAATAATGGAGAGAAGAAACTTAGATAAAACCTGGAAAAAGTAACCGAAAATATTTCTTTTGTTTGATGGTGGATGAGGAAAAGAAATTGTGCTTCTTGGTCTTCCTGAAAGAAAATGACTTCTTGTGGAACATTCAGAATGAATGTCAACCATAAAAGAGACCCTATATATCGTACAATACCTGAAAGCAACACAACTTCAAGAGAAAAGCATGGATTATAACATATAGTGCTAGATTGTTAGGCTTCAACAATTATATAATCAAGTGCTTAAGAATCAAGAGAGAAGGGTGCAAATAAAGGTATCACTTAACAAGGTGAATCATGAACAACAAAAAGCTTCTGCATTGACCTCCAAAGCCATAAAATTTATTAAACCTTAAGTAAAATGTTACAATGAAAATTCTCCAGAGCTTCTATGCCAAAAATCCCATCCCAATAGAGCTGAAAGAGCCTCTATTTATACAATGAGAGTGTGCTAAAACCCTAAAACCAAATCACATAACCTAACTAGCTCAATCACATAACTAAGAGCCCAGACCTAAAATGAAGAGCTGGGAGTGAGGGGAGGCCTCCACCTAGGCAAGGCGCCCCCACTCCAACCCTAACCACTGCAAACAAGCCTTCACTGATCCCACACATGTGATGACACCCCTGATGAGGAGAGAGGGCATGAGAAAGAGAGAGGGGTGTGATCAAGATAAGGGTGGCATGAGCTAAGTAAGGAGGAGCTGCTTCTAGGTCTGGAGGGGGCTACTGCTATCAAATAATAATGTTATCATCAGTTCCTGCCTCGATCAAATCATCAAACCAGTGAGTGCTCTACATTTCATCAAACTTAGGAGTTTAGCTAGAGATGAAAAATCCGTTAACTAAATAAAACTTTATTGCTCACTGAATACTGACTAAAGATGAGTTATGATAACTCCAATCATCATAAATTCCCAATCAGATGTCATTTATCCCTTTATTTTGCTGAATTTGGAGTAATTTGGAGAGTTTTCATTTTCTCCAAAATAATCATTTTTTAATAAATAATCATTGTTTTCCTCGAAAATGAATTTTTTGAGAAAAAGGGTGTTATGTGTCCGATTGATGATCTGAAATTTGGATCTGACTGGATGGTCGATCAAGACTTTTTTTTTGGGAAAATTTTTAAAGGTCTTATTGACTTAAGAAAAGACCATGCTCTATTCTAACAATGTCTAGTAGGTTTATAAACACTCAGTTGGGCTCTAATAACCCCCCAAGGCCCAGAATCCAAAATCGGGCATTCCATCTTTGAAGGAAGCGGGAGAAAACCTCGTCAATTATACTTGGCTATAGGAAAAACAAAATTGTCAAGGGAAAAAAACTCCCTGGAATACCTTAGTTGATATTCTATGTCTTAGGAGACCGAACCACTCAAAATACCCTACTAGCACATTTTATTACAAACCCCACGGGGCCATGGTCAAAATTATTCAAAAGAAAAACTGGCTAGCCAATATTTGCTAGACATGAAAACGGATCAAGGGATACACTAGAATCAGACATTGAACATGTCTATCAACTGGCGGCTCCTCAGGTAACCCGACTATGGTACAAAAAGTTGGTAACATCTAGCTCCAACTATGGGACAGGTACTTGCTTTATCTATTGATCAAAAAGAGTGCCTGAGAATCCAAGAATCTCTGGTACATGCATGTAAACAGAAGTGTCTCAGGCCCATGTATATGATCAAAATATGCCATGATGAAATACCAGAAAATATTTTTTCCTTTTTTGAAATAAATTACATGAAACAAACCTTTTTTTCTTTTAGCATATATAAGTGAAGTATAATATAGATGCTAATATACAAAAGTAAGGAGCTTTGATACAACATTCTACAAAGATATGCTACATAAAATATATTACAGAAATAAAGTACACAAAAATACAACAAGGATGGGTTTAGAAAAGCCCTACGATGACCCCTTGGTCATCTTGGAGGTTGTTTCGATAAAATGGATTCAAGTGTTGGCCATTCATGGGCAGGTTTAATATTTATCCATCCATGGTCTTAAGCAAAAAAGAATCGGTGCCAGCTATGTCGCGGATGATAAATGGGCCTTTCCAAAGGCTGTTAAATTTTCCATGCTTTCCAGGCTTCTCCTTTCTCTTATCACATAAGAGAACAGTATCTCGTATTTGGAAAGATCTCAGCCTAGCTGACTTATCAAAGGTGCCCTTCACGCTCTCTTGATGTCTGAGTGACTGATCAAGGGTAGCTCTTCTATATTCATCCAATTCTATAATTTGATTGATTCTCTGCTCCATTTCTGACTGTTCCATGCCATATTCACTTAACATCCTGAAGATCAGAATATGCATGCTGACCAGAAGGGTGGTTGTGAGTCCATACACCAGCTCAAAAGGTGACTTTACAGTTGAGTGCTTTTTAGTGATCCTATCTGCCCACACAGCATACTTAATCTTTCTATCCCATGATCTCTTATTATCCCCTACAGTCTTCTTGAGGATAGTCATCAAATTTTTATTAGTAGACTCAGCAAGTCCATTGCCCTGAGGATAGAAATCTGATGAATGGGATAGGATAATGCCATATTTAAAGCATAAGTCATTTACTGCTCCTAAACTAAAATATTTGGCATTATCGGTTGTTATTTTAAGGGGAGTTCCAAATCTGGTGATGATTCTTTCCTCAATGAAGTCAATAATAACCTTCTCAGTGGCGGTTTTAGTGGGTATGGCCTCTACCCACTTGGTAAAGTAATCGGTTGCTATGAGAATCCAACAAAAACCATTGCTAGAGTTATCCTTGAATTTTCCAATAAAATCAAGCCCCCACTGCTGAAAAGGGGCAAGGACGACAACCGGAGTAAGGGGAAGAGCTACCAACTTCTACTTCCCAATGAAAAGCTGACATTCTTGGCAACACTTGGCATGCTTGTGAGCATCCGAAAAAATGGTTGGCCAGTAATATCCAGCTCTCAGAGTTTTGTGGGCAGTTGTATTTGCTGCATAATGGCCTCCACAAAATCTTGAGTGAAATGCTGCTAATATCTTCTTAGAATATTATTCGTTGATGCACCTAAGTATGATACCATCTAGGTTCCTCCAACCTAAACCCTCTTGGGTAAGGCAATACCTAGCAGTCTTAAGTCTCAAATCCCTATGCTTGTGTCCTTTGAGGTGATCAGAATAGGTGAGATGGAGAAGGAAGAAAATGATGTCTGAATACCAATGGTTGTCAAGGTCTTGAAGTGTAGGAGTCATGGTAGGCTAAGGGATATGTTTTCTGCAATCATCTCAATGGATTCTTCGTTCTTCTGAGTAATCATTTTTGCAAGGCCTTGTCCCTTGATTAATTTAGTGGGCTTTATCTCAAGGTCATATTCCTCAATCTCGGATACCCATGTACCCCTTATTCCTAAACAATCCTTTTGAGAAAGGATATCCTTAACCATAGTGTGGGGAACATATCTGATAACCTTGGAATACAAGATATAAGTCCTAAAATGTTGTAAATATTTAACCAAGGAATAATCCTGCTTCTCCATGATGGTATACTTTAGCTCGGAATTCTGCAAGGCTCTGCTCATGAATGCTATAGGTTGCTCGAACCCTTCGAAGTTCTTTTGGAGCAACACACCAGCAATAGTGTCTTCAGAAGCAAAAGAAAAAATCATAAAGTCTTTTGTGTAATCCAGGATGACTAAGATAGGATACCTAGTGATGGCATCTTTAATAGTGTCAAAAGCATTCCTTCCTTCATCTTTCCATATGAATTTAACATTTTTCTTTAGGAGAGCCTACATAGGTTTCATGAGTTCTGCTAAATTAGGAATGAATCTCCTGATGAAGTTAATGTGACCATTAAATGATTAAAGACCCTTAACATTTCTGGGAAGGGGAATCTTTTGCATAAATTCTATCCTCTCAGGGTCAATTTTGACCCCGTCTTTGTTGATAATGTGACCTAAAATATTTCCTTCTTCAATACCTAAGACCGACTTAGACGGATTCAAAGAAATGCCATACTTCCTACATCGCTCAAAAAATTTCCTGAGATGACCAACATGGCTAGATTTCTCCTTTGAAAAAATAGTGAGATCATCTTGATAGATCTCAATGATTTTTCCAATCAACTCCTTGAAGGAATAATCCATGGCCCTTTGGAAAGTAGCTTCTGCATTTAAAAAGCCAAAGGGAATTCTCAGATATTCAAAGGTGCCCTAAGGAGTTGTAAAAGTGGTTTTATGCCTATCCTCCTCTTGAATGACTACTTGATTATAGCCCGAAAAACCATCTAGCATTGACATCATGCTCAATCCAGTGACCCGTTGGAGGAGGGTCTCCATGTTGGGGAGGGGGTAATTGTCCTTCTGACATGCTATGTTTAGATTTCTAAAATCTATACATATCCTTATACTCCCATTATTTTTTCTAACTACGACCAAGTTATAGCACCACGTTGAATGTCTTGTAGGAGCTATTATTCCTGCTGTTAGCATTTTTTCTAACTCCTTTTTAATGATTGGTGCTAACTTAGGATTTATTTACCTAAAATTTTGTCTGAAATGCTTGCCTTTTTTACATTCTGGCTTCAATGGAATATTATGTTGAAATACATCTTCCCTATAGGCTTTGATTTCATCATAAGTAAAGTCAAATACATCCCTATACTCTTTGACTAGATTTATGAGGCTGTTCCTTTCTTTTTCGAAAGTACCTTTTCCAATTTTTATGATTTTTGGTTATGTTTCCATCCCAATGTTGATTTCAATGTAATCACCCGAATTCATCTGCTCAACATTGCTCTTTCTTCTATCCTGTCTGTCAAATATGTTTTCTAAGGAAACAAGGCCACGTGTCGTAGGATTGAAGCGGTTACCCTCATCTTGATATTCTTTACCTTCCTCATGTTCATTGTCTTTATAATTGGAAAATTCATCAATATGATTAATAAATTTCAATATCTATGCATCGTTTTGAAAAAACTGCCAATGTTCAAGGTTATCAAGAACAAAAGGTCTGAATTTAATCTCTAAAGGACAATCCCCCTCTAACATCTCATCTGATGGCTGAAGAGTTGACACTGAAACTGCAAGCTTATCGGAGGCCCTATTCTAATCTCTAGGGATTGCTTCTATGTTAAGGGAATCAAAGAATTCCATTGTATCCCAGATTGCATTTCTATATTTTTTAAGCCTTTGACACTTACATGCAAACTGAACCTTAACTTGTTGGACAATTAAATCAGAGTCCCCTTTAATATTAAGCAACTTGATCCCCATGTCTTTGGCAATATCAATGACCAGTAGAAGTGCCTCATACTCCACCACATTTTTAGTTGCTTTGAATTCCAATCTGAAATCAAAGTTGAAAACCTTACCCTCTGGTGAAATAATGAAAACACCAGCCCCCTTGCCCTCTCTAGAGTAAGCACCATCAAAATTCATTCTCCACAATTCACTAAGTTTTTCGTTCTTCATCTCTTCTTGGATGGGTTCCAAGAAGGTGGAGTTGATTTGATAGGAACCATTGTCATCAATTTGGTAAGCATACTCATTCAATGGTCTTTGAGGGTTTTCAATATGGTGTCTTTTTTCCTTTTCAGAATACAACTTAACAAGTGAAAACTCTGATGCTGGTATGGTGGCATAGGTCCAATCCAACTGGATTGATTCTCCCAAAGTGGCACCCCATTTCCTAGAAAGAAACATCGCCCATTTATCCAGAACATCAATAACAAGGATGTCCATGGTGATTTGGATATCCAGATACTTAGCCAATTTAACTAACTGGTTCTCAATCAACCCTTCAACTTTAACTAGTATAGATTCCATAGCACATACATTCTGGTATGGCCTTGTGGTTCTTAAGTCAAGCTGCTGCATGACTTTTTTGGTCATGATGTTGGAACTAGATCCCAAGTCTAACATACAATTGTGTAGAAGAAGATCACCCATCATCAATGATACGTAAAAAGGGGGATGATCTTATTTTCTTGGGTCCCTAGTATGTAGAACTATAGGCGAATCGGCAAAGACATTATTTGAAGTTCGCTCCATGGTATCAGAAAAAGTGACCTTTTTAGGGGTAAGGGGCTTTATATAATTTGAAGGACTTTCTTCGGTTTGAAAATCAACATTAATCGGAGGGTCTAGGATTTTCAAAAGTCTCTCTCTTTGGCCAGGGATTTTACATAATTCCAGGACTGGAACAGGGACTTTTGTATTTTCTAGCCAATTACCTAAGTCAAAACTTAAATCAACAATTTCTTTAGTTTCTACTTATTTGGGAGGGTTAGGAGTTGTTACCTTAGGAATATTTTGTGCAGAAGACCTTTTTCTTTGATAAGTTATTCCCTTGAAGTTTTGAGTGTTGTTGATCTGCTCGGCTGAACGCATCTCACCATAGTATTGAGTTGAGTGGTTAACTTTATTTTCATAATGATTGGCATGTGGCCAATTTCCTATGGAGATGTTAGGGATGTCATCTGTGTTGTTGATAAAATCAGGCTCGCTTATTGATGTATTTGGACCACAACGTTTAGGGTGACCATGCTCCTGAACATAGCACGCATAGTGGCAGCCAAATTCCTCATGGAAATATCTACATGCTCTGCAAAATGGTTTATATTACTCAACCATGTTAGCGGCCTCTAGCAGATGAGGAGGCCTTTGATCATGGTTGGGAGGATTTCTTTTCCAAGTTGTCTTGGCAAGAAAGGTTCTAGGTGAGTTTGAGTTGTTTCCATTGTTATTACCCTACTATTGAATCTCCTTCAACTACGCTAAGTGTTTCTATTCTACTTCCTCCATATTTTTCTTCATCTCCCTTTTCATTTCAATCATCTGTTTTTCATAGGCATCCTTCATAGCTGATAAAGGATCCTTGTCTTTAGGTTCATTAATTTTCAATGGAGTTGAAGACCTTGAATAACTTTGGAGGTTAGATTCACCAGATGACTGCATGTTCAAATCTATTTTAATTGCCATTTCCTGAGCCTAGAGTAGGTTAGCAAGCTCCTTGTCTCTGATCTGGTATTGCATTTTGCCACTAAGTGCCTCAATGTAGTAGACCAGGATGGTTGGTGCAATTGGGGCATAATCAGTAGGGATGGATTTAGAAAACTCAGTGAACCTAGTATTGAACTCATCCATTGTTTTTGTATCCTTCTTTTTTATGTTGGTCAAGGATGCAAGTTGATGCCGAGGTTCTTTCTTTTCACCGAACTTGTTGGTGAAAGAGGTTTTGAAAGCAGCTAGAGTGTTAAAAGCATTATCTAGTAAATTGTTATACCAGTCATCGGCCTTCCCATCCAAATATAGAGAAAATAATTTCATATATGCGTCATCATGTTGGCTAACCAAATCACTGACATAAGCGTTGATACACCTAGAAAAGTTCCTGAGGTGCATGGCGGAGGTAGTGGCATCAGTGCCTGTATACATCAGGAGCTTCTCGACAGATTTATCTGGAAGATGGTGGGGTTGACCTTCTATCTGAGAAAAGTCGAGCTGAGTAAAATACTCACCCACTATGTCAGAAATAGAGGTATTAGTGTTTTCTGGAAATAAAAGGTGGATGTCTGAAACAGACTCAAATCCAAGTTCTGCAAGGATCCTATGAGAAGCTAGTTTGTTCAGTCTCCTCCTATAGACTTTTTCAGGGTCAGGGATGAAATCGAACAAACCTTCAAAGTTCCTTCTAGTAGAATACCTTGAGGTGTTAACTGACAGTGGAGTCGCCAGGTGGACTTAAGTCTAATTTCGGAGAGTGATTGGACTAAAAATCTACCAAAAAACAGAAAAAGGGTAAAAAACTAAAAGAAACAAAGGTCGTCCAGGAACAAAAAGATTTATCCCAGGAAACGGTGCCAAAATATGTTGTCCGCCGACTGCACACCAACAACAGAAATCAATTGAAAGCTGTCTCCTTACTTAGAAAGTGGGAGAAGGTGTGACCTTGGGGGAAAGCACAAAGATAGGTACTATCACCTACTCCTAGCTCCTATGTTTAGGCTAAATCCTAATGAAGCCAAGGTGGGTAGTCCCTACAAAAGAGTTTTCTACGGATCTTAAGTTGTTAAAGTGTTTTTTGAAGGTTTCGGATGCGGATGGATGTTTTTTAGGAGTTATTATGATTAGAAGGTGTTTTACATATTATGAATGTGACACAAGATCAAAAAAGGCAATCCACGTTGCAGCAAGAGATTAAAAGATAAATTTAAATTCTAGACATCAATTAGCATTCAAAGATAACAATTATATTAAGCCATAGACAATTGATCGTATAATTATGCAAAACAAAACAAGGACTAGTGCCTTATGGAGTCGATGAAACTGAAATGCGCCAGAGAAATAAACACAAGTCTGGAATTTAAACCAATGAATGTTAGATTGTGCAAGTGTTCTTGGTAAGTTTTAAGGATTTTAATGGTGATATTGCTTAAGGTGTTTGGGAATCCTAACCAAAAATACTTTCAGTGGCTCCGTTCGAAGACATGACAGACCTGTCTAGAATCATAAGCTAGGTGTTCAATAACTTAACCAGTGAGTGTCCAGATTGGGTTTCCCGGCACCCACACTTGGAATTTTCCCACTACCTAAGTATTTTATCAAGACAACACCAATGCTTTGGTTATGGGGGTAAAAGTTTTAATTATGTTGTTATTTTGGTCTTATCAAGTCAATTCATCATTCTGAGTACGAGCCCAACTCGAAAGTCAGCAGAGCATACTAGGTGAAGGATGTCAATGAAGTAAATTGATTAGAGGGAATGTGGTTTGAAATATTTTATTAAGTCAATTAATTAAACTCTCCAACAGAGAGCGCTCTTGACCTTATCTTATGACAAAGTTTCAAGAGTTTTATCTTATCTAAATGCCTAATGCAAGGATGTGCAAAACTAAATATGCTCTCCGATAGAGAGTGCTCTTGACTTGTGTTTCTGCAAGTTCAAGAGTCTTACTTATCGATTAATTGATTAGCTTGATTAAACAATATGATGCATGAAAGTAAAGTGAATATAGTTAAACAAACTCTCCGACAGAGAGCACTCTTGATCCACCTTATGGTGAGATTCAAGATATTTCTACTTTAAGCAGTTGATTTACTTATGAAAGATACAAAATTGAGAGATTAAGAAATCAAATTAGTTAATGAATTAAATGGGATAATCTAACAATTAGTATTCTAGGAAAACTAATGCAAGTACTATAAGCAAAAGCACCTCTAATCTAGGCACATAAGAAGATATGAACACCATAAATCTCCCTTAATGGGGGAGGTTGAGAGAGGGGACTTAAAAACCTCACTCAAACAAAAAATAACTTTATTGAGATTTTACAACTTACCTTTAGGAATTCAACCTTTGAAATGGATTCTGAAGTAAAGCATGAAACTTTTTATTATTGAACCTTGTGTAAAAAGGAGAGTGATTTAATTTTATTTAAAACCCTTTCTTTGAACTTGCAAGAAGGGCAAAAGAAGAAGATGGAAAAGAGCAAAAAAGAGGAGGAAAAAGAAGGGAAAAAAGGGGGGAAGAAAAATGGGAAATTAAAAGCAAGAGAAAGGAAGAATAGGGAAACTAACTAGATGATAAATGAGCTGCAAAAAAATAGTGAAAACGGGGTAGCGAAAGAAGTGTTGATGTATTTGTAACTTCGAAATGTATTCATCTATGTATCTTATGTATTATAACCTGATGTTTATTCCAGGATGTATCTATAATGTAATTGAGTCATGTTGTCATGCCCCGATGTTCCAATCGAGAGGATCAATAATGTAAACAATTCATGTCAATTCATTGTCGGTAACCCTTCGATTGTCTAAGGATTAAAGTCCCCGCAGTTCAGGGGCACTAGGGTTATTAGACTCTCCTAGAAGAGGTCAACCCTGGTAGGGTTTTAGTCATGGAAGGATTAGTATAAATAGAGAGTTGGACTTTGTATTTAACACACAACTCATACACACTCAAGTGTAGTGCATAGTTGAGGAAGGAGAAGACACTGGGGCTAGAAAAGAAGAAGGTTACTTCTGTCGGGAGATCACTTACTGTTTTGGGCTTTTACTATTTTGGTGTTGATTCTATCTCTAAGGAAGTTCGGGGGTTTTCTCTTTTTATGGTTTCCCCAAGGAAAAACATTGTGTTCATTGTCTCTTGTGTTTGATTGTTGTACTTGTTATTCTCTCAATTAAATATCCTAATAATGCTAGCTTAATATTGGAAAAATAAACATGGTATCAGAGCTAACTTGAGAAGAAGACACTGTGCAACTATGGGAACTAGGGCTTCCTAGTTTTTGGATCTTCCTCCACATATTTTCAAAAAAAGTAAGGTGGAATAACTCTCCTCCTTGGGGCACATCTTTCTGTTGAAGCAGAATCCAATTCTGAGGTTTTTCAGTTTTGGACACGACATTGCTGTCGAAAATTAGGGATTTTATTAGAAGAGGAATGTTTTAGTGATCCTAGGTCTGGACTGATCCCCTCCCCAAAATCAAATTTAGGCATAAATTTCAAGGAATTTGGGTGGACAGATCTCCGAAAAAGCAAAACCCTAATTTTCTCTTGATCCAGTACTACGGGATTTTAGCTTCAAATCCAAATCTGACATCTTGACCTGGTAAGATCTAAATCTCTTGTATTTCCATTTGAGGTTCTTAGTTTAAGATGTCTCATCATACCAAGCTTGATGAAAATCTTTGGGGAGCTGATAACTTCTGAACCTGGAAGTATAGGATCTCCCTGGTCCTGGAAGAAAATGAGTTACACTCCTACATACATGAGGAGGTTCCAGTTCCAAAGGGAGATGAGGCAAAGGCCTTACACAAGAAGAAGATGGTTATGTCAAAGAGGATCATTGCTAATTCTATCAAGGATCACCTTATCCCACAAGTGTCCTCTCTTAACACACCTAAAGATATGTTTGATGCCCTAACCAAATTGTTTGAAGGGAAGAACATAAATCGGAAGATGACTTTGGGGAATCAACTAAAGAATGTGAAGATTCAGAATGCAGAGACCATCCAGTATTACTTCACTGCAAGGGTTTCTCAGATCAAGGAACAATTAGAAGCTATAGATGAAGAAGTGGAGAATTCAAATATTGTGATGACAACTCTGAATGGCCTTCGTATTTCATGGGATTCATTCATCCAAGGAATCTATGCTAGAAAGAAGTTAGTCAAATTCAACAAACTATGGGAAGAATGTTCTCAAGAAGAAGCATGGATTGTAGCTCGAGAAGAGAATATGGGAAGTGAAGATCAAGCTCTCATAGTTCACTCCAAGAAAGGTAGAAGAAGAGCTCATCACCCCAAAGGTAAGAATCCTCATAATAGAGACAACATTAGAAAGGACCTATCTAGATTAATATGTTATACATGTGATGAAATTGGACACTTTGCAAAAGATTGTCCTAAGAACAAGGTCCACTCTCATAAGAAGAAGGGGAACAAAAGAAGACATCATGCTCATGCTGCAAAGGATGATGAATCATCCAAGAAAAGAACCAGATATGAAAGTGAAGATTCTTCAAGCGAGGATGAATACGTTTTGATCTCTGCTCTCATAGGTAACATTACTCATGGAAGTGATGATTACCTTATAGATAGTGGGGCTTCCAAACATATAACTGGATTCAAGGAATCCTTTGTGAGACTGTCAGAACATGAATCACCTCACAAGGTGAAGCAAGGAGATGACTACCAATATCCAATAAAAGGTAGTGGGAAATATTCCTATAAACTAGACTCTGGAAAATCTCTAACAATGAAGGAAGTATTGTTCATGCCAGGACTCAAGAAGAACCTCCTCTCCATATCTGCAGTAGATGCAAAAGGAATAAGGGTTGCATTCATAGATGATCAAGTCATCATGTGTCCAAGAGGAAAGACTATCGATGATGCAGTGGTGATTGGAGAACAAGAAGGGCAATTATACAAATTAAAGGGCCATCTAGAACAACCATTGGTCCATGGCACAGTAGATCCAAGTGAACTTTGGCATAGAAGGCTTGCACATGTGCATTACAGAGCACTTATAATTTCAAGCAAAGTTGTTGAAGGTCTTCCAGAATTCCAAGCAAAACATGATGGGGTCTGCAAAGGATGTGCGAAAGGAAAGAATACAAAGAAGACATTTCCTAGCAGCGAAATCAAAGCCAAAGGAATCCTCGAAATCATCCACACCGATGTATGCGGTCCTATGTCATCAAACTCACTAAGCGGGTATGCATATTATGTTTCTTTTATTGATGATTTTTCTAGGAAGACATGGGTTTACTTCATGAAGAACAAAGACGAAGTATTCAACAAATTCAAGGAATTAAAATCCTTGATTGAGAACCACACTGAAAATAAGATCAAGACTTTTCGATTAGACAATGGCGGAAAATTCACTTTGAATGAATTTAAAGAGCTTTGCAAAGAATAAGGGATTAATAGGGAGTTGTCTACTCCTTATAATCCTCAATAGAATGGGATTGCAAAATGGAAGAATTGAACTATCATGGAAGCAGCAAAAGCTATGCTTCATGATCAAGATATTCCTATGCATCTTTTGGCCGAAGCTTCCAGAACAGCAGTGTATGTACAGAACCATACTCCACATAGAGTACTTGAAAACAAGACTCCTGAAGAAGTCTTCTCCAGCAAGAAACCAGAAGTCATCCATCTCAGAATATTCAGCTGTCATGTGTACATACACATTCCAAAAGAGAAGAGAACAAAATTAGATCCTTCAGGAAAGAAGGGTATATTTTAGGGATACTCTGAAAGCTCGAAGGCTTACAGAATATATTTCCTAGGATACAAGAAGATTGACATCATCAGGGATGTGAAATTTGATGAAGACACAGCTTACAACAAATCTAGAAAGAGACCTGCTGAAGAACCTGAAGAAGCAGAAGCACCCAGAATTCATGATACAACCATGAATGAAGAAACTCAAGAAGAAGATCGAGATTTCGAAGAACCACAAAGACCTATAGATCCACCTCTGGAGAAGAATACTCAAAAGAGGAAACCTTATTGGGTATGAGAACTTATCCAAGGTGCAGAAAGATATGGGGCTCCAGAAGAGAATCACAGAGAAAGAAAGAGGACCAGATCCTACTCCGGGTATGTAGCTTTACTATGTGATTTCATTGATAAAGGACCTTCCAGTTATGAAGAAGCGGCAGAACAGAAAGAATGGAAGGATGCTATGATCGAAGAATATCAATCAATCATGAAGAATGATGTTTGGGATGTTGTTCCAAGACCAGAAGGGAAGTTAGTTGTAACTTCCAAATGGATCTACAAGATCAAACATGCTACAGACGATAGCATCGAGAAATATAGGGCAAGATTTGTGGCTTGTGGTTTCTCTCATAAGGAAGGAATATATTATGAAGAAACCTTTGCTCCTATAGCCAGATACACTTCCATCATATCGGTACTTGCTCTGGCTGTAGTGATGAAATGGAAAATACACCAGATAGATGTCAAGACTACTTTCTTGAATGGTGTAGTGGAAGAGGAAATGTATGTAGAGCAGCCACTCGGTTTTGAGACTCATGACAGGGAGTCTCATGTGTGCAGATTGAAGAAATCCCTATATGGTTTGAAACAGGCACCCAGGACCTAGTACATCATAATTGGCGGCTTTCTATCCAGTTTGGGCTTTACCAAGAGTAAAGTAGATTCCAACCTTTACTACAAGTTTGAAGATGGCAACCCAGTGATGCTTCTACTATATGTAGATGACATATTTGTGATAGGTACAGATGGGTTGATTGCTGATATGAAGAGAAAGCTTGTTGCTGAGTTCAAAATGAAGGACTTGGCGATGATGCATTACTTTCTAGGTATGGAGGTGTGGCGGAGTATAGATGGAATCTTCCTTGGACAAGGGAAGTATGCAGTAGATATCCTGAAGAGGTTTGGGATGATGGACTACAAGGCTATGGCCAAACCTATGGCATCGAACCTGAAGCTCTTAAATGATGCTTCATCAAAGTCGGTTGATGCTATGATGTATCGTCAGATGAATGGGTCCTTGATATACTTGACGAACATGAGACCATACATTTGCTTTGCTGTGAACACCTTAAGCCAGTTCCTAATAGATCCAAGACATGTTCACTTGATTGCTACAAAGCATATTCTAAGGTACCTGAAGGGTACAGTTGATTATGGGCTCAAGTACGATGTGAATCAGAAGATTGACCTGGAGGGTTATGTTGATTCAGATTGGGCAGGAAGTACCATCGATAGGAAGAGCACTTCAGGGTGTTGCTTTAGTATGGGATCAGGTTTGATCTCTTGGTTTAGTAGGAAGCAATCATGTATGGCACTGAGTATAGCTGAAGCAGAGTATGTCGCAGCTTGTTTAGCTAGTTGTGAGGCAGTATGGCTGAGGAAGCTACTATCTGATTTATTTGATCTCCAGTTGGATGCTACTTGTATACATTGTGACAACCAGAGTTGTGTGAAGTTGTTAGAGAATCCAGTGTTCCATAACAAGTCAAAGCATATCAAGATCAAGTACCACTATATCAGGGATATGGTGCAAAGGGGAGCAGTAAAGCTCCAGTATGTTGCGACGGAGGAATAGATAGCTGATGTATTGACAAATACATTGGCTAGGCTGAATTTCAAGTACTTTAGGGAGAAGCTTGGTGTTCTCCAAATCGAGGTTTCCTCCAAGGGAAAGTGATGAGACCCATAGCCATTCTGACATGGTGAGAGGATTGGTTCCTTCCATGGTTAGATGTAAGGGTTGAGCCATTCTGTCATGGTGAGAGGATTGGTTCCTTTGATGTCAGATATGAGTGTTGGCCACTCTATTGAGCAAGACAAATGTAAGGGAAACTACCATTCCGGGAATGGAGGTACCTGGTCAGTTACTAGGAAAACTCAGTCTAGGACTGAGAAGCCATTCTGATGTGATAGAGGAATGTGTTCTCACTTGATCAGATATGATTGCAAGCCCTTCCATCATTGTGTGTAGGATGTGTTCCATCCTAGATGTATGTAAGTGTAGAGCCCTTACATCATTGTGTGCGAGATGTGTTCCAGCCTGATGGATGTAAGTGAAAATCCCTTTCATCATTGTGGTAGGATGTGGTTCCAGCCTGGATGGAAGTACGGAAATATTCCATCATTGTGTGTAGGATGTGGTTCCAACTTGGATGAATGTAAGTGCATAGCTCTTCCATCATTGTGTGTAGGATGTGTTCCAGCCTGGATGGAAGTGAGGAAATCTTCCATCATTGTGTGCAGGATGTGTTCCAGCCTGGATGGAAGTACAGAACTCTTCTATCATTGTGTGTAGGATGTGTTCCCACCTAGATGGATGTGAGTGATGTTCCTTTATGATGAGTAGGTCAGATATAAATGTTGAAGAAGACCTGCATGGAGGCTAGGCCTACAACCAGAATGAAAAATGGCTAGCTCTATAGAACTTCTGTGACGAGAAGAATCATGAGATAGCACCCGTGATGATCCAGATTGAGTGATGACCAGATCTAGTGATGATCCAGATCAAGTGATGATCCAGATCCAGTGATGATGATCCATCCGTGATGATCCAGATCCAGTGATGATCTATATCTAGTGATAATGCCCAGTGATGATCTAGATCGATTGATGATCCAGATCCAGTGATGATGATCCAGCAGTGATAATCCAAATCCAGTGACTATGTCCCATGATGATCCAGATCGAGTGATGATCTAGATCCAAAGATAAAGATGACTTAAATATTAAAATGACTTGAAGACTAAGAAAACTTGAAGATGTAGATGACGAGATGATCTAGTTGATACAAAGAAGAAGACCAGTGCTGAAAATTGTGTCAAAAGAATACCTTCCTAGTTAAGAGGGAGTGTTGATGTATTTGTAACTTCAGAATGTATTCATCTATGTATCTTATGTATTGTAACCCGATGTTTATTCCAAGATGTATCTATAATGTAATTGAGTCATGTTGTCATGCCCCGATGTTCCAATCAGGAGGATCAATAATGTAAACAAGTCATGTCAAGTCATTGTGGGTAACCCTCTGATTATTTAAGGGTTAAAGTCCCTACATTTTCGGGGCACTATGGTTATTAGACTCTCCTAGTAGAGGTCATCCCTGGTAGGGTTTTAGTCATGTCAGGATTAGTATAAATAGAGAGTTGGACTATCTATTTAACACACAACTCATACATACTCAAGTGTAGTGCATAGTTGAGGAAGGAGAAGACACTGGGGCTAGACAAGAAGAAGGTTACTGTTGTCGGGATATCACTTATTATTTTGGTCTTTTACTATTTTGGTGTTGATTCTATTTCTGAGGAAGTTGCAGGGTTTTCTCCATTTATTGTTTCCCCGAGAAAAAACACTATGTTCATTGTCTCTTGTGTTTGATTGTTGTACTTGTTATTCTCTCAATTAAAGATCCTAATAATGCTAGCTTAATGTTGGAAAAACTAACAAGAAGAAGATGACTGTCATAAAAATGCAAAAAGAGGGAAGCGAACTAAACAATCGAAGAGCTGCAAAAATGGTGAAAACAGGGCAGCGAAAGAAGAGGAAGATGGCTGTCATAAAAATGAAAAAATAGGGCAGCGAAGAAAAGTAAGAATAAAAGGCACATAACAAGGTGGAAGGAGGCCAAATCCAACCTAGAATAAGGGGGAGAAATCACTCAATAATAAACAAAAGGTGGGATCAACCTCCAACAAGGTGACCACTAGAAGCACTAGTCCCGAAACCATCCAGACTAGCTGGATGTATGAAAGGATGCTAATGGGGAAAGAGAAGTATCCCCAAAACTATGTGGCACTTGGGATCAAATCCCAATATACTTTCTCAGGTCAAAACAAACATGAGATACATGGAAATGATGGAGAGAAGAAACTTAGACAAAACCTGGAAAAAGTAACCGGAAAGATTTCTTTTGTTTGATGGTGGATGAGGCAAAGAAATTGTGCTTCTTGATCTTCCTAAAAGAAAATGACTTCTTGTGGAACCTGTAGAATGAATGTCAACCATTAAAGAGACCTTGTATATCGAACAATACCTAAAAGAAACACAACTTCAAGAGAAAAACATGGATTATAACATATAGTGCTAGATTGTTAGCCTTCAACAATTATATAATCAAGTGCTTAAGAATCAAGAGAAAAGGGTGCAAAGAAAGGTATCACCTAACAAGGTGAATCATGACCAACAAAAAGTTTCTGCATTGACCTCCAAAGTCATAAACTTTATTAAACTTTAAGCAAAACGTTACAATAAAAATTATCCAGAGCTTCTATGCCAAAAATCCCATCCCAATAGAGCTGAAAGAGCCTCTATTTATACAATGAGAGAGTGCTAAAACCCTAAAACCAAATCACATAACCTGACCGGCTTGGTCACATAACTGAGAGCCCAGACCTAAAATGAAAAGTTGGGACTGAGGGGAGGCCTCCACCTAGGCATGGCACCCCCGCTCCAACCCTAACCTCTGCAAACAAGCCTTCACTGATCCCACACGTGTGATGACACCCCTGATGAGGAGAGAGGGCATGATCAAGAGAGAGGGGCATGATCAAGCTAAGGGAGGCATGAGCTAGGTAAGGAGGAGTTGTTGCTAGGTCTAGAGGGGCCTACTGCTGTTAGATCATAATTTTATCATCAATTCCTACCTCAATCAAATCATCAAACCAATGAGTGCTCTCCATCTCATCAAATTCAGGAGTTTAGCTGGAGATGACAAATCCATTAACTAAATAAAACTTTATTGCTCACTGAATGCTGACTAAAGCTGAGTTATGATAACTCCAATCATCATAAATGCCCAATGAGATGTCATTTAGCCTTTTATTTCGCTGAATTTGGACTAATTTGGAGGGTTTCAATTTTCTCCAAAATAATCATTTTTTAATAAATAATCACTTTTTTCCTCAAAAATGACTTTTTTGAGAAAAAGGGCATTATGTGTCCGATTGATGATCCGAAAGTTGGATCTGACTGGCTGGACGATCAAGAATGATTTTTGGCTTAAGGTTAGAGCCTTAAATTATTGAATTCGGGGTCCGGATGACCAACTTATTACAAACGGGTTTTTTCCATTTAATTTATGGAAAAATTAACCAAAAAACTTAGGGAAATAATTGAAAAATTTTTAAAAAAATTAACCCATCCGAAAATTTTTAAAGGTCCTATTGAATTAGGACAAGACCATGCTCTATTCTAATAATTTATAGTAGGTTTATAAACACTTATTTGGGCTCTAATAACCCCCAAAGTCCCAAAATCCAAAATTGGGCATTCCAGCTTTGGAGGAAGCGGGAGAAAACCTCGTCAATTATACTCGGCTATAGGCAAAGCATAATTGTCAAGGGAAAAAAACTCCTTGGAATACCTTAGTTGATATTATACATCTTAGGAGACCGAACCACCCAAAATACCCTACTAGCACATTTCATTACAAACCCCGCAGGGCCATGGTCAAAATTATTCAAAAGAAAAATTGGCTAGCCAATATTTGCTAGACATGAAAATGGATCAACTAATACACCGGAATCAGACATTGAACATGTCTGTCGACTGGTGGCTCCTCAGGTAACCCAACTATGGTACAAAAATTTAGTAACACATACTTCCAGGAAATATGCAATGGAGAAACTTCCCTCTTATAGGATGATGCATGGAAACAATGGGAAAATCTCAGTTCCCTAGACTTCATCCAGTCACTATGTCAAGCCTCTATTATGTCCAACTAATTTCTTGTCTCACAATTTTGGAACAAATAAGGTGTGTAAATTGAACCCCCAAGTGATAGAACAATTACACTGACAAAATTGCTAATCAAACATGCAAAATTAACATCAAAGGAGACTGAAATTGGAGCATAACACTAATCTGTATTGAATAAGTGTACAATAGCCAACCTTGTGAAGTAATAGGATGCTTCAATATATAATTACATGACATATTCAAATGCATAAGGATTCCATTCGAAATAGTCAAAAAGTAGGCTTACTAAATCTAGTCAAATCCCCCATAGGTGCATAAAGCAATTTCCAAATCCACTAAGAGGCTCACGAATTGGCAAAGTCAAGTAGGAAATATAATAAGGAATGGAAAGAAAACTCATACATGCTTTTATTAGGAGAAAAGGATGGAGTATGATGTGGGAAAAAAACAAGTCCACTACAGCTAGTCTAGCTTTTCCTTTTGCCTTAATTCTCAATCAAACAGGTAGCTTTACAGAAAAAGCAGATATGTGCTTTGGAGGATCTGTAATAAATAAGACATGATAAATATGGTTTCCAAGAGGTTCTCCATGACTCAGTTTTAGAAGTGTTGACTTCTATGACATGTAGAAGGCAACTAGCATATAGTGGAATCTATGAGACTAGGTAATAAGACAAAAATGATTTAATTAATGTCTAAGGTAGGTAAATATGGGTTGATTATTCTAACACCCCCCCCTTAATTTTGAATTTATGAGTAAATATCATAAAACTATAGGGCCTAGAAATAAGTCTTAGTCACCCTTTACATACTGCTTGTCCATTCAACCAAGAAAAGAAGTAAAAACCTAGTGAGAAAATACTCCCTTAAACATAGACAGTAAAACAAAATTTGAAAATATTATCATCAATCATGCTTCACAGCATGATCAGCAATCCCCAGTAGTGATTTGAGATTGCTGAATGTCTTCTCACAAAAAACTTTGGTGAAGATGTCTGCTACTTGTTCTGAAGATGCACATAAGAGTAGATGAATGGTGCCATCATGCACAAGCTGTCTGATGTAGTGCATATGGATCTCAATGTGTTTAGTTTGTTGTCTCTGAACTGGATCATTGTAGAATCGAATGGTTCTTTGATTATCACAATATATAATAGTTGAAAACTTTGATTCAAAGCCACATTCACCAAGTATTTCCTGCAACCACAAACATTGAGTTGATGCATTTACAACTCCTCTATACTCTGCTTCTGTAGATGAGAGTGCTATGGCACTCTGCTTCTTGCTTGAGCATCTGATTGGTCCTTCTACAAGCATGAACACATATCCTGATGTTGAATTTTGATCTGTGTTGTCACCTGCCCAATCATTGTCAGTAAACCCAATCAAATCAAGATCAAATTTAGCTTTGTAGAAGATCCCATGAGTTCTTGTTCCTTGAACAAATTTAAGGATCCTTTTGGCTATTCTCCAATGGATCTCATGAGGTTGATCCATGTATCTTGAATCTACACTAACTACATCATATATATCAGGTCGAGTGAGTGTAAGATAAAGCAAACACCCAATCAACTACCTATACAGTGTATTATTTACCATAGGAGAAGAACTTGCTTCTTCAAGCTTAACTCCTGAAAGGAAGGGAGTCTTGCTTGGCTTACAATATTTCATGTTGAACTTGTTCAAAAAATCAAAGGCATACTTGGACTGATTTACTTTTATTCCATGTTGGGATTGAGAAATTTCGAGACCCAAGAATTAGCTCAATAATCTCAAATCAGTCATAGAAAATGCATGGTTCATTGCATCCTTCAAGGAGGCAATCTCTTTCTTTGAACTTTCTATAATTAGAAGGTCATCCACATACAAGAAAATAATCATCAAATAACCATGAATCATCTTCAAATACACATTATGATCAAACTTGCATCGAACAAAACTCAATGACAGCAAAAAGCCATTAATCTTGGCATACCAAGCCCTGGGGGCTTGCTTGATCCCATACAATGATTTCTTTAACCTGCACACAAAAGATGGATTATAAACAAACCATTTATTTTTATGCATGTAAATATATTTAGTGATTTCTCCATTTAGAAAAGCACACTTCACATCCATGTGATGTACCTCCCACTGCTTCGAAGCTGCAATGGCTAAAGCTAGCCTTATGGAGTCCATCTTTGCCACTGGTGCAAAGGTTTCATTGTAGTCAATACCATGTAATTGTGAGTAGACCTTAGCTACCAATATTTAATTATATTTCAAATTTGAACCATCATCAGCAAACTTAGTCTTGAAAACCCACTTACATTGAACTAGCTTCCTCCCTAGGGAGAGATCTACCAGTTCCCAAGTGTTTTTCTTCTGGAGCGAGCTAAATTCTTCTTTCATGGCTGTTTTCCATATTGGATCATGTGATACATATTCATATGTTTGTGGATATAAATCAACCATCAGATAGCACTTCTCATCAAATAATGGATCTTCCATACATGGGGCACTCTCAAACTGAGATCTAGTCCTCCTAGTGTCACTAGGATTTCCAGCTAGTTCCCCAGCTACATGAATGGTATTTGCTGCCCATTTTGGTCTTATAGGACTATTAGTATCTAAAATCAAATCATCATTATCATACATATCAGAATCATCAAACTCATTAGTCTCTCCACTTACAATCAATGGATTTGGTGGTGAAGAAGACTCTCCAACTTCAACAGATACTAAAGGCTCTTCTTGGAACTGAACACTTCTTTCAATGAAAGATTTGTTAGTGCCCAATTTGATGATATTTTACCCTTTTGAATCTTTATAATACCCAACAAATAGGCACTCTTGGCTTTGGGGCTGCAAATCCTTTCTCTTTTCAGTTGGAATTCTAGACCAAGCCTTTGAGCCAAAAATCCTGAAATGGGTCACATCTGGCTTATGCCCACTCCAAGATTTGAAAGGAGTCATACCATAAAGATGCTTATGAGGCACCCTATTTTGGATGTAGGATGCAAAATTTATATCCTTGGCCCAAAACTTTGGTGGAAAATTCTTAGCCTCCATGATGCAGGTTTCCATCTCCTTCAGTGACCTGTTCTTTCTCTCAGCAACACTATTTTGTTGTGGTGTGTAAGAGATCGAATGCTACATCTGAATGCTTGCATATTTACAATACTAAATGAACTCAGACTTGACATACTCACCACCATTGTTAGATCTGAGTATCTTGAGTCTCCTCCCAGACTGGTTTTCAACCAAGCTCTTAAAGACTTTAAAGAGGTCAAAAACTTCAGACTTATGCTTTAGAAAGTAAACCCAAAAATGCCTTGAAAATTCATCTATGAAGGTCAGTGCATATTTGGCTTGACTCATGGACATATGAGGAAATGGACCAGCAATATCACTGGATCAACTCAATAGGTGTAGAGGTTCTCTCATGACTAGCTCTCCCAAATTTGTGCTCTGGGTGTTTTCCTAGGATACAACCTTGACAGACTCCCTTGGAAAACTTGATCTCTGGTAACCCTATTACCATATATTTTTCACTCAAATCAGAAAGATACCATAGTTAAGATGGCCAAATATTGCATTCCAAAGCTTGCTTGACTCATTAGCATGAATCAGAAGAGAAGAGGGGTTTGAGTAGGGTAGAAAATGGGAAAACATGTATACCTTCGAAGTGTGATCAACAACACCTTTTGCTATGACTTTACCATTCAAAATCTCAGTGATTTCAACATCATCATGGGAGAAGATGACCTTCTTTGGAGACCTAGTGTGAGTCATCTGATACACTGACAAGAGATTAGAGGAAAGACCTAGAACATACAACACATTATTGAACTTAACATGGTCAAGATCAATCCTTCCTTTCCCTAAACTGTCAGTTAGAGAGTCATCTCCCAAAACTATTGGTGGACCTTTTGACATGTCAAGAGAGGAGAATGCCTCTTTTTTCAGAACCATATGTCTAGAAGCTACAGAATCTATGATTTAGCTAGGTGAACTTGATGTGTCAGCAACCAAAGCATATACTCTCTCTTTATCCTCTGAATTTGATCCTCCTTCCCTCTTCTTTGAGCAATTAGGAAGGGAGATGTTATTCTTCTCCAGGATTTGGGTCCACATGTCAATTTTCTTCTTCATACAGGAGCTCTCAAGATGATAGCCCTTATTGTAGTATGCGCACTTGCTCATTTCTCCTTTGTTCTTCTTCTTCTGGAAGTTCTTCTTGGAGCCTTGGGGCTCCTCTTGAGACTTGTTCTTGTCTCTCTTTTTCTCTGGTGGATTTTTAGTTTTTTTCTTTCTTTTTGAATCCACCCTTGAATATCTAGAAACCAAAGCTTGGTCTTTGGAAGGTTTGATGGTGCCCATCATCACCAACTTATCTTGTTACTGTGTGAGGGACTCCATGAACTCTGCAAGCTTAGGCATATTCCAGGCTCGAGCTATCAACTTGGTGGCATGGAAGGTAAAAAAAAAACACTAAATAGTTAGGGACAAGCTTCAAGAGTATGGCCAAAACTAGTTTCTCTTCCTTCTTTTCAATTCCACATTGTTTTAGCTACAAAACAAGGGCTTTAAACTTGGAAAAATAGAGTTGCAAGGATTCGAAGCTACTAGGACTCAATTAGATCAGCTCATTCTTGATTTGATGTCCTCTCATCTCATCTGTCTTACCAAAAATCTCTAAAATCTTCTCCCACACTTCATTAGGTGATGTCAATCCATCAAGATGGAAGAGGAGGTCTCTTGAAATGCTCAGACACAAAATACCATAGGCCTCATCCCTCCTGTTGTGCCATTTGATTTTCTCTGCAGCTGCATTGGGCTCTACCTCAGTTTCCATAGTAAACCTGTAGATACCTTTCGCTCTCAAAAATATATCCATCTCATCTTTCCATTCAAAGAAATTAAATGGAGTCAAGATGATCTTCTGAGATTGGTCCATAGCTCAGAAACTATGCCCATCAGTCAGCAGAATATGCTCCTAGTCAAGATGGTGAACCTGCAATAGCAATATGGAAGGAGAGAAATTGATCTGCAAAGTCTCTCATACCATGTGGAAATTGAACCCAAGTGATAGAACAATTACACTCACAAAATTGCTAATCAAACATGTAAAATTAACATCAAAGGAGACTGAAATTGGAGCATAACACTAATCTGTATTGAATAAGTGTACAATAGAAAACCTTGTGAATTAATAGGCTACTACAATATATAATTACATGAGATATTTGAATGCATAAGAGTGCCATTCGAAATAGTCAAAAAGTAGGCTTACTAAATCTAGTCAAATCCCCCATAAGTGCATAAAGCAGTTTCCAAATCCACTTAAGAGGCTTATGAATTGGAAAATTCAAGTAGGAAAGATAATAAGGAATGTAAAGACAATGCATACATTCTTTTATTAGGAGAAAAGGATGGAGGATGATGTGGGAAAAAAACAAGTCAACTACACCTAGTCTAGCTTTTCCTTTTGCCTTAATTCTCAATAAAACGGGCAGCTTTACAGAAAAAGCATATATGCACTTTAGAGGATCTAGAATAAAGCAGACATACTAAATATTTTTTTCCAGGAGGTTTCCCATGTGCTCCATGACTCAATTTTAGCAAGTGTTGACTTCTATGACATGTAGAAGGCAACTAGCATAAGTGGAATCTATGAGACTAGGTAATAAGACAAAAATTATTTATTTAATGTCTAAGGTAGGTAGCTATGGGTTGATTATTCTAACAGAAGGAAGTAGTTCTCAATGGAGGGAATGGAAGGATCATCCCCACTGGCCCCTTGTAATAAACCAAATTGGTTTTTATGAGTGATATTTCATAAAGCATTTATTAGTTAGGCTAATTAATTACTAATTATTAAGCAGCATGTCTATTGATACATATTGCCACCAATAGGCCATATTTATACTTGGTCATTTCTATTGTAAAGACATCATTTAATAAAAAAATATATATCTTTTTGGAAAATTGTTAGATTTTAAACATTAAGCTAGCTTTTCATTAG
The DNA here is from genome assembly GCA_001517045.1 of Pseudotsuga menziesii. Lineage (NCBI taxonomy): Eukaryota > Viridiplantae > Streptophyta > Pinopsida > Pinales > Pinaceae > Pseudotsuga > Pseudotsuga menziesii. The sequence continues at coordinate 107,442 of LPNX010389309.1, read as the reverse complement.
GATCTTTAACTGAGAGAACAACAAGCACAACAATCAAACACAAGAGACAATGAACACAGTTTTTTTCCTCTAGGAAACCATAAATGGAGAAAACCTCTCAACTTCCTCAGAGATAGAATCAGCACCAAAGTGAAACCCAAAAATAGTAAGATAATCTCCCGACAGTAGTAACATCTTTCTTCCTTGCCCTAGTGTCTTTCTCTTCCTCAGCTATGTGCTACAACTGAGTGTGGATGAGTGTGTGTTAAATAGAGAGGCCAACTCTCTATTTATACTAATTCTCGACATGATTAAAACCCTAATAGGGCCGAACTCTCTAGGAGAGTCTAATAACCCTAGTGCCCCGGAACTGCTGGGACTTTAACCCTTAGACAATAGGAGGGTTACCCACAATGACTTGACATGACTTGTTTATATTATAGATCCTCCTGATAGGAACATTGGGGCATGACATGACACAAGTACATCCCAGAATAAACATCGGGTTACAATAGATAAGAAATACAAGTAAATACATTCCAAAGTTACAATTACATCAACACTCCCTCTTAACTAGGAAGGTATTCTCTTGACACAATTTTCATCACTGGTCTTCTTCTCTGGATCATCTTGTCATCTACATCTTCAAGTCATCTTCGTCTTCAAGTCATCTTCATCTTTAATTCATCTTCGTCTTCGAATCTGGATCATCATCACTGGATCTGGATCATCACTCAATCTGGATCATCATCGGAGCATCATCTCTGGATCTAGATCATCCCTCAATCTAGATCATCTCTACTAGATTATCAACACTGAATCTTCACAAGTGCTATCTCATGATTCTTCTTGTCACATAAAGTTCTATAGAGCCATCCCTTTTTCATGCTGGATGTAGGCCTAACCACCATGTAGGTCTTCTTCAGTGCTTATATCTGACACTTAAGTCAGAATGGCCCACCCAGCACTTACATCTGATCATGTAGGAACCAATCCTATAATCATATCAAAAAGGAAATGCCTAGCACTCACATCTACCATGTGGTAACATAGCCCCAGCTCTCACATCCGTTCAACCAATGATCGGAAAGGCCCAGCACTTACACTTGGCCATGCGAGGAACCAATCCTCCATGCCAAAAGGCTCTGTACTTACATTTGACAACCAATGTCAGAAAGGCTTAGCACTTACATCTGTTCAACCAATGATCAAGAAAGGCCCAGCACTTACATCCATTCAACCAATGATTAGAAAAGGCTCAGCACTTATATTCGACCATGCAAGGAACCAATCCTTCATCTCAAAAAGGATCTACACTTACATCCGTCACATGCAAGGAACCAATCCAACATCCATGTTCAAAAAGGCATGCACTCACATCTGATCTTGTAGGAACCAATCCTAAAGTCATATCAGAATGTCCCCCAGTCCCAGATTGAGCTACCTGGTAACTGACCAAGCACCTCCATTCCCAGAATGGCATTCAACGCTTACTTCTGATCATGTAGGAACCAATCCTACAATCTTATTAGAATGGCTCAGCACTCACATCTGACATGGAAGGAACCAATCCTCTCACCATGATAGAATGGCTCAGCCCTTACATCTGACCATGGAATGAACCAATCCTCTCACCATGTCAAAATGGCTATGGGTCTCAACATTTTCCCTTGGAGGAAACCTCAATCTGGAGAACACTAAGCTTCTCCCTGAAGTACTTGAACTTCACCCTAGCTAATGGCTTCATCAACACATCATCTATCTGTTCCTCCGTTGCAACATACTGGAGCTTCACTGCTCCTCTTGCACCATATCCCTGATATAGTGATACTTGATCTTAATATGCTTAGACTTGTCATGGAACATTGGATTTTCTAACAACTTCACACAACTCTGGTTTTCACAATGTATAGAAGTAGCATCCATCTGGAGATCAAATAAATCAGATAGTAGCTTTCACAACCATACTGCCTCACAACTAGCTGAACAAGCTATGACATACTCTACTTCAGTTGTACTCAGTGCCACACAGGATTGATTCCTACTAAACCAAGAGATCACACCTGATCCCATACTGAAGCAACACCTTGAAGTGCTCTTCCTATCGATGGCACTGCCTGCCCAATCTGAATCAACATAATCCTCTAAGTTAATCTTCTAATTTTCCTTGTACTTCATCCCATAATCAATTGTACCCCTCAGGTACCTTAGAATATGCTTTGCAGAAATAAAGTGAACATGTCTCGGATCTGTTAAGAATTGGCTCAAGGTATTCACAGCAAAGAAAATGTCTACTCTTGTGTTCATCAAGTACATCAAGGACCCAATCATCTGATGATACATCATAGCATCAACCACTTCTGATGAAGCATCACTCAATAGATTCATGTTCGATGCCATAGGTGTGGTCATGGCCTTTCAGTCCATCATCCCAAACCTCTTCAGGATCTCTACTGCATACTTTCCTTGTCCAAGGGAGATTCCATCTGCATTCTGCCACACCTCCATGCCTATAAAATAATGCATCATACCCAAGTCCTTCATTTCAAACTCGACAGCAAGCCTTCTCTTCATATCAGCAATCAACCCATCCATACATCTTACAAACATATCATCTACACATAGTATAAGCATTACTGGGTTGCCATCTTCAACCTTGTAGTAAAGTTTGGAATCTACTTTACTCTTGGTAAAGCCCAAACTGGATAGAAAGCTGTCAATTATGTCGTACCATGTCATGGGTGCTTGTTTCAAACCGTACAGGGATTTCTTCAATCTGCACACATGAGACTCCCTATCATTTGTCTCAAAACCAAGTGACTATTCTACATACACTTCCTCTTCCACTACACCATTCAACAAAGCAGTCTTGACATCCATTTGGTGTATTTTCCATTTCATTATTGTAGCCAAAGCAAGTACCGATCTGATGGAAGTGTATCTGGCTATAGGTGCATAGGTTTCTTCATAATCTATTCCTTCTTTCTGTGAGAAACCACGAGCCACAAATATTTCCTTATATTTCTTTATGCTACAATCTGCAGCATGCTTGATCTTGTAGATCCATTTGGAAGTTACAATTGACTTTCCTTCTGGTCTTGGGACAACATCCCAAACATCATTCTTCATGATCAATTGATACTCTTCAATCATAGCATTCTTTTCATTCTTTCTGTTCTGCCGATTATTCATAATTGGAAGGTTCTTCATTGATAAAGTCACATAGTAAAGCTACATATCCGGAGCAGGATCTGGTTCTCTTTCTTTCTCTGTGATTCTCTTCTGGAGCCCCATATCTTTTAGCACCTTGGATAATTTCTCGTACCCAAGCAGGTTTCCTCTTGTGAGTATTCTTCTCCTGAGGTGGATCTACAGGTCTTTGTGGTTCTTCAAATTCTCGATCTTCTTCTTGAATTTCTTCATTCATGGTTGTATCATGAATTCTGGGTGCTTCTGCTTCTTCTGTATCTTCAGCAGGTCTCTTTCTAGATTTGTTGTAAGTTGTGTCTTCATCAAATGTTACATCCCTGCTGATGTTGATCTTCTTGTATCCTGGGAAGTATATTCTGTAATCCTTTGAGCTTTTAGAGTATCCCACAAATATACCCTTCTTTCCTGAAGATCTAGTTTTGTTATCTTTTCTTTTGGAATGTGTATGTACACTAGACAGCCAAATATTCTGAGATGGATGACTTCTAGTTTCTTGCTGGAGAATACTTCTTCAAAAGTCTTGTTCTCAAGTACTCTGTGTGGAGTACGGTTATGTACATACACCACTGTTCTGGCTGTTTCTACCCATAGATGCATAGGAAGATCTTGATCATGAAGCATTGCTCTTGTAGCTTCCATGATGGTTCTATTATTCCTTTCTACAACCCTGTTCTGTTGTGGATTGTAAGGAGTGGACAACTCCCTCTTAATCCCTAATTCTTTGCATAAGTCTTTGAATTCATATGATGTCAATTCTTCCCCATTATCTGATCGAAAGGTCTTGATCTTCTTTTCTCTGTGGTTCTCGATCAAGGCTTTGAATACCTTGAACTTGCTGAAAAATTCATCTTTTTTCTTCATGAGGTAAATCCATGTCTTCCTAGAAAATTCATCAATGAAAGAAACATAGTATACATACCCGCTTAGTGAACTTGATGACATTGGTCCACATACATCGGAGTGAATGATTTCCAAGATTCATTTTGCCTTGCTCTCGCTACTTGGAAATGTCTTCTTTGTATTCTTTCCTTTCGCACATCCTTTGCAGACCCCTTCATGTTTTGCTTGAATTTATAGAAGACCTTCAATAGCTTTTCTTACAAGTGGTAGTGCTATGTAATGCACATCTGCAAGCTGTCTATGCCAAAGTTCATTTGGCTCTACTGTGTCATGGACCATAGCTTGTTCTGGATGGCCCTTCAGCTTGTATAAACCTCCTTCTTGTTCTCCAATCACTATTGCATCATCAATAGTCTTTCCTCTTGGCCACATGAGGACTTTGCCATCTACAAATGCAACCCTCATGCCTTTTGCATCCAATGCTGATATGGATAAAATATTCTTCTTCAGTCCTGGTACAAACAATACATCCTTCATTTTTCTAGAATTTCTGGAGTCTAGCTTGTAGGAGGATTCACCACTACCTTTTATGGGATATTGGTAGTTATCCCCAAGCTTCACCTTATGGGGTGAATTATGTTCAGACAGTTTCTCAAAGGATTCCTTGAAACCTGTCATGTGCTTGGAAACCCCACTGTCAATAAGCCAATCTTTGCTTCCATGAGTGACAGTTCTCATGAGTGCAGAGATCAAAACATATTCATCTTCACTTGAAGAGTCTTCACTTTCTTTCTTTACTCTCTTCCTGGGAGGATCATCATCCTCAGTAGTGTGAGCATGATGCCTTCTTTTGGAGTTCCTCTTCTTCTTAGATCCATTCTTATTCTTGGGAAAATTTCTAGCAAAGTGTCCTATTTCATTGCATGTATAACATCTGAGTCTGGATGAATCCCTTATTACAACATTATTTTTCTGATGAGAATGCTTACCTTGGTGATGATGATTTTCCCTTCTTCCTTTCTTGGAGTGTACTGTGAGAGCTTGATCTTCACTTCCCATCTTTTCTTCTCAAGCTGCTATCCGAGCTTCTTCTTGAGAACATTCTTCCCATAGTCTATTGAACTTGACCAACTTCTTTCTAGCACAGATTCCTTGGATGAAAGAATCCCATGACCTAGGGAGGCCATTCAAGGTTGTCATCACAATTTCTACATTCTCCACTTCTTCATCTACAGCTTCTAGTTGTTCTTTGATCTAGGAGACCCTTGTGAAGTATGACTGGATGTTCTGCTCATTCTAGATCTTGACATTCTTCAATGGGTTCCTTAGATTCATCTTTCGATTGATGTTCTTCCCTTCAAACAGCTTGGTTAGGGCATCAAACATGGCTTTAGGTGTCTTGAGGGAGGACACCTATGGAATGAGGTGATCCTTAATAGAATCTGCAGCGATCCTCTTTGCCATAACCAACTTCTTCTTATGTAAGGCCTTGGCCTCATCTCCCTCTAGTACTGGAACCTTCTCATGGATGTAGGAGTCCAACTCATTTTCTTCCAGGACCAAGGAGATCCTATACTTCCAGGCTTAGAAGTTATTAGCTCCCTCAATATTTTCATCAAGCTTGGTATGATGAGCCATATTAACTGAGAACCTCAAATGGAAATACAAAATATTTATATCTTACCAGGTTAAGATGTCGGATCTGGATTTGGAGCTAAAAGCCTGCAGTGCTGGTTCAGGAGCAGATTAGGGTTTTGCTTTTCTGGAGTTCTGTCCAACCAAATGTTTTGAATTTGATCCCAAACTTTGATTTTGGGGAGGAGATCAATCCATGCCTGGGCTCACTGAAAAAATCCTCTTCTATGAAAAGCCCTAATTTTTGGCAGTAGTGTCGGGTCCAAAACTGAAAAACCTCAAAATTGGATTCTTCTTCAACAGAAATATGCACCCTAGGGAGTATAGTTATTCCACCCTATTTTTGCTGAAAATATATGGAGAGAGATCCACAAAATAGGAATCCCTAGTTCCTACAGCTGCACAGTGTATTCTTCACAGGTTAGCTCTGATACCATGTTAGATTTTAAACATTAAGCTAGCATTTCATTAGGATCTTTAACTAAGAGAAAAACAATCACAACAATCAAACACAAGAGACAATGAACACAGTGTTTTCCCTCGGGAAAACCATAAATGGAGAAAACCCCACAAATTCCTCAGAGATAGAATCAGCACCAAAGTGAAACCCAAAAAAAGTAAGATAATCTCCCGACATCAATAACCTCTTTCTTCCTTACCCCAGTGTCTTTCTCTTCCTCAACTATGCGCTACAACTGAGCGTGGATGAGTGTGTGTTAAATAGAGAGGCCAACTCTCTATTTATACTAATTTCCGACATGACTAAAACCCTACTAGGTCCGACCTCTCTAGGAGAGCCTAATAACCCTAGTGCCCTAGAACTGCGAGGACTTTAACCCTAAGACAATAGTAGGGTTACCCACAATGACTTAACATGACTTGTTTACATTATAGATCCTCTCGATAGGAACATAGGGGCATGACATGACACAAGTACATCCCTGAATAAACTTCGGGTTACAATAGATAAGAAATACAAGTAAATACATTCTGAAGTTACAATTACATCAACAAAAATAGATTCGTTATTACGAGTGATATGTCGTAATGCATTTATTAGTTAGGATAATTAGTTACTAATTCTTAAGTGACTTGTCTATTGATACATGTCACTACCAATAGGCCATATTTATACTTGACCATTTTTATTGTAAATGCATCATTCAATTATCAAAATATATATTTATAAATAATAATATCCAACATGTAAGGTTGTAAAATTGATAATAAAAAAAAGGAAAAGAAAGTTAAAAAGAAAAGAATAACAAAGTAAAAACAATTATTACTATATATTCGAAAACCATAGCTTATAATAATATATATTATTATAATCTTGTTTAAACCCTAAATTCCCCTCTTACAACAAAATTATAATATTTTAATAAAAAAAAGTATATATATAGTTTATAAAAACATTACTAATAAATAATAATATTAATTATTAATTATTATTATTCAAAAAAAATTGAAGATTTTGTATAAGACAAAATGGTCTTTTATGTAGGTGTTTATGGGTTTTTTAAAAGAGATCAAACAACTCAAGAAGTTAAAAAGGAATTAAAAGGGGTGATTGAAGAAATGAAAAGCTCAAAGATTGAAGAGAAAATATCCAGATATTGATGTGGAAACACAAGTTCTTCATGAAGACATACAAGAATTAGTTGAAGAAACAAAAAGGTTGATAATAGGATGATAAGAAGGAGAATGTAAGAAGCATGTGGAAAAAGAAAAACTAGAGACACATGATTCCTTCTCCTCAAGTCAGTTGAAAGTAGAAGAAGCAGTTTCGCCATATGTATTTTCAAGCATGGAAGAGCAGGAAGAAACATTAAATGATATTGATAAAGGAAAACTCAAGATTATTCTTGCAGCTATGTCAGAACAAAAAACACATACATTGACACCTTACTTTCCCCCTCATAGAAGGTTTTTTAGGATTAATTAATCCTCCTTTGTCCAATATAGTTTATTTGGTCTATTTTCCTAACTTAGGGGGTAATTATTATTATACTAGAGTGTGGGGGACACACATAGAATTTATCTGGAACTTACTAGATTGGCATGCATGAGTTTATGTGCCTCTGAGAGTAATCTCTACATTATAGGATTCCACTCTGAGTTCCACCAGCAACCTCCATCAGTTGGTCATGGTTGGTAAGCAGTTATGTTGAGTAAAACTCTAGTTACAATCAGTATTATCACTTTCAGTTAACCTAGCGCCATTTTTGCATGATTGAATGGAAACGAGTGCCTTTTTCCCACCTATTTCATCAGTTACCTGATTGTATATTGATTTAGACATCCGTAGTTAGACTAGAGAATTCCAGCAATGATTTAGACACAATGAGTTAGCAATCAGTTAGGTTTAGTTGGTAGATTTGAATCCTATCCACATGATTTGAATTCTAATTATTGTAACACCATTGTATTAATGATTAATGAATGAATATTAATGTTGTGATTATCTGAGAAATTCTTGTCCAATTTATCTAAAATTTGTGGCAAGAATTTCTTGTTCAGTGTACATTTTCTTTAATTATTCCACTACATAATTCCCTTCCTACAGCTTTCATATTTGCTTGTAGATCAATGGTTCACAAATTTAGCATGGTATCAGATCCTTTTTTAGGCAAGCAGCAAGTCTTGTATGATCTCCATTGTACACAAGAAGCAGCTAAGTTTCCACATAAATCCTGGAATCATAGCATTGCTCCCTCTAGATTTTGTCCAGAGAATTCTATCCATGTGTGACGAACTCTAAGAAAGTGTACATGTTGAGGTGGAAAGGCTTGAACTGACATATGATTGCGAATTGAATTGGTTTTTCAATGTTATTTGGAGGTACCTTTGTAGCTTCTTGAGGAATTGACTGATCATCATACATAAAGATGGATTCTTCATCTCTCGTACCCTGAATCCTTGCACCCTTTAACTACAATGATTTGAGGGCAAATATGCAAGTATCCTTGTGCAAGCTTGGTCTGTTTAGGATGAAAATGGGCAGATAAGCTGATCCCCAACAGTATGTTGAGAAGAACAAGTTTTTGAATCGGTTCGATGAGGCCTTTGGATTCATGTGCACTCATATCTCTTGAGATCTTTTGTTCCACCTTGAGGGACTAAGGACTCCGAAGGAAGCTTCGAATAAGCTTGAATATTTTTTTGGAAAATAAGATGATATTCGAGGGAATATTTTGGAGAATGAGCTCATTGCTCTACATCCCAGCAATTTTGAATGTATTCAACTGTTCTTTAAAAAAATACAAGTCACTAGTACTGAAATGCAAAAAATGTGGATTATATAAGAAATATGAGTAGCTTGTGCTATCAGTGCTAAGAAATATTGGCTCAGAGTACTCAGTCTTTGTCTCTACATTCCATTCTAGAAGAGCTTCCATCCCTAATCGGAATATTCCTTCTCTAGATGCTTTTGTTGAGTCTTTAATACAAGAGCAAGATAAATTGGTTCAAATGGGAGTGATTCAAAACTCCAAGAATCAAGCACTCTTAGTGACAGACTCAAACAATGTGCAAGAAAAATGGAAGCACAAAGGGAAGGAGACCAAAAACACTGATTCAAATCCAAAGGAGAATCAGAAATATTTCAATGGAGCCTTGGGTTCTAAGAAAAATAATAAATTCGAGAAGACTAGATGTCCCTATTGTATGAGAGGATTTCATCTAGAGAGCCAGTGCATGAAGAATACCATTGACCAGCTGTCAACACTCCTTGAACAGAACAATATTTCTCTTCCACAAAGAGCAAAGAAGTTTGATGCTGGAAAACTAACAAAATATCATGAGAGGTGTCATTCCTTTAAGGTGGGCCTTACTCAGTTGAAGGCTTACTTCATAGATTCTAGAGAATCCAACCACATGGTTTCCTCCATGGAATCCTTCACCACTCTTAATCTCTCAAGAGTACCTAACATTCATATGGGTGATGAACCTAAGATCCTAGTAGCACGAATATTTTCTATTAAAATCCATCATGGAGAGTTCATAAATGTACTCTATGTGTCCTCCCTTATAGCAAATTTGTTATCTGTATATCAAATGACTCACACTGTCTCACCAAATCAAGTGGTTTTTGTCCCTGTTGTTATTACCCAGTAATTTTCCTATGGTTTTGAGTAGGAAATCACTGGGGTAACCATTTGAAACCAATCTTTAGGTTGTATTATAGCCTATACATCCAAAGAGGGCTCTCTCAGGGTCACAAGGACCATTCGCATACACATATATCTTGCACCAAGTACTTAGAAGGCTATATTTATGTCAGGAACATATTGTTTATACTTTAGAGAGTGTAAGCCAAACAAATATAAAACATCATTGGGAAATGGAGTCAAAGTCTGAAACATTCAAGGGCTTACAACATAATGATTGGTGATTATCATTCATAGTCTGAGGCAACGTGAGTTTTAACATTGAGTCAAACAAAATTAAGTGATGGAAAGTGAAAATCAGAAGAAGCCTAGTGAAAAAAGAGCAACCTATCTGTGGATGAATCTCTTGAAACACCTTTAGCAGAACAAACAATAAAGGATAATAACCAAAATAGAGCACCTAACAGAGGGTTAATTCCATGATGGTCATTATAAACACATTACAAATATGATTTCTGATGAAAGGAGCATTTAACATAGAACGAATTTCTTGCATACAATCTAGAAACGTATTAGAAAAAATTTACACATGCATGAAAATGGAACATACATGAAAACACAAACTAGCCATTGAACACTTTGATGAATCTCAGGAACTCATAAAACACTTATGCATTAATTACTTCCAAGAAAGTTTAGATATACAAAACCAATCACAGAGAGTTCCAAAATGAATATCGAACCATTTTCTCCTCTATTGAGGTTACATTTATAGTTCAATTTTCTCCGGACATGAATCTCGAAACAAAGTGCCAAAATTAGTTACATCATGGAATCAAACCCAAACATACATTCTAAAACCTAACAAAATATGACTTTGCATATATTCCATGATCACAAAACAAATCGGGAAATCACGCTGTGATGTGTACGACCGATCAAAACAGAAAATCTTGACATCTGGGGCCTCAGGTTCGCTATGAAAATGACTATTCAAAGCATCTTCGAATGGAATTATGCTGACTCAATTCCTGGTGACCCTTGCAATTTGTTGACTACCCATCTTATGTATGTCCTTCCACAACTGATCTATAGGTATTTCCATCTCAAATAGCTCCTTTAGGAAAAAATTCAAGTCAATCAGGGGACTATGACTGATAGAAGGAAGAATGGACTTGATCATCCTGAATTGAGTCATCAACTCAAAGTCATCGTTGAGTTTACCGACAATTACCTCTCCCTTTATCCCACCATCCATACCCTCAAACTTTGCATGGTTCAATCTTGTTTGATTCACAAGCTCAACGTACTTTCCCTCAGGGATCAGCTTTCCATCAGGACCCTAAAACTCAGGAAATATTTTCTAGAATAGCGGCTGGAACATTTTATTGAAATTATCTAACCATTTTTTAATAAGATCAACCCTTGCAAGCATATTCTACAACATGTGATTCATATCCATTCTCCTTGTTGCCACCAAGACTATGATCCTTTCAGTGAACCCCAAGGAAATTAGTTCCTCCCCTGATGTTGCACTCAAAAAATTAATTGCATTATAGGCCTCCTCCCTGGGCCTTTTTGTTATATTTTCTTTCAGGATCTTACATATTTTACTTGCTTCCATAGAGGCCTACTTCTACTCATCCAACATAACCATATGCTTCTTGAATGGGGCCATCTCTTTTATCAATACATCCCAGAGGAAATGCTTATCCCCCTGCAAGGGAGTTCAGCCTATGACCCTTTCCTCAAACCTGACCACTTTCTCTCTTATTGTCCTAATCTCCTCAGCAAAGTCTTCATTTTCCTTTGCAGTGATCATGTCCTTAAGCTCTTGATTTTCCTCCTTTAATCATAGTGATTTCTAGGTCCTTCAGGGACATCTCAGACATATCTTTGATCACCAGAGTAGTGGGTGACCTGTATTCAGGGGTATTGTAGTCGTTTAATTCATCAATATTTTCTTTCATTTTTTGCTTCAATTTTTCCCATGTGTTCTTCTCAACTTCTAGCACAGCAAGGCGACCTTTCATATCCAAAAATTCATGCTGCAATGTCTCAATCTCCCCTTGCAATTGCAAAGTATGAGGAGGGAGCTGGATGTCTTTGATAAGTGTCTTTCTCCTCTTTTTGTAAGCCTAGATGTTAGCTAGAGGCTTGGCTGGTGAAGTAGGTTGTTCTATAGAAATAGGTTGCTCAGTTGTAAGGGAGTGTTGTAAAGCGTTCTGTGTTGTCGGGTCTGCCACCTAGTCCTATAGAATCTTTGCCTTTAGATTCCAATTTCTTCTCCAGCTTTAGTTGGGTCTCCAACTTTACCACCCTTTGCTGGGACTTGAGATGGGCCAATGCTTCCTTAGTCATATCATCATAAATAAGATCACTAACTCCCTTATGAAACACAAGCTTGTGTGGGATTGAGATCTGGTACATCTTGAACTTGACTTCTGACACTCCTTCCTCATTAGAGATGGCCATATTCACAGATCTTGTTGTAAGATTCCTTGCAGCAGTGAAGGAGACCTTGTTTCCTGACAACTTCCTAGGCTCTTTGGATTGCTTCTGTGTCTCAGTATTGGACTACTCTTTGAGTTTCCCATAGCTAGTCAGCATCTTCTTCTCAGTCTTGAATTGTCCTTCAGTAGTAGAAGCAAAGGAGTATTTCTGATATCTGATTAAAGGGTCCTCAACCCCTTTCTTCTTTAACTATGCATCTCATGAGGTCTTTCCCTCTGATTTTGTAGCGATGGGTTTCAAAACCACTTGTGGTTGTGCAACCACCATCTGATTTGCAGCCTCCCCTCCAATAGGATTTTCTGTAGTAGGATCTTCTTCTATTATTGTGTTGAGGGAATCAAAATCAAAATTAACTTCCTACTCTAGGTTAATTACCTCCTTCCCTGTGTCTATCCTTAGCTTTTTCCTAGGATCATGTTCATCGCATTCCATATCTACAACCTCTGACAGAGACCTTATGTTTATACTATTAGCATTTAGGGGCATGGGATTGGTTGGGACTATGCCTTTCTCTTCTTGAGGTGCTTGAATCTTCTCTGTAGGACTCCAATCAAAATCATGTGCAAGATAATTTGCCTCCTTGGACAAATCAGAGATTGTGTAGTGTACAAAAGCTAACCTTTGTACCTGGACCCTCTTCTAGGAAATGGTCCCTTTAGGATGATAATTTTTTGCATGATCCACATAAAATTTCATGGTCCTCGAGACTTGTTCTACCATTAGTAATGTTGATGGCTTCTTCACAACGAAGGGTCCAAAGTTGATAGGGTACTTGATCTAGGAATAATTCCTGTGAGTAGTAAAATGTTCCTCATCGGCAACAATCCTCTGCCTGATCAGCTCCAGTGCAAATACTGTGGGGATTAGGAAAATTGGCAGAAAGAAAATGCAACTAAAAAACCATACACCCTAATCATCGAATATTTTTCCTTCAGGAACCAATCTCCTATACTCTCCTACCGCAAATCATCCTTCATGCTTTCTAATATCCTCTTCTCTTTAGGGTTGAGCAGCCTAGAGATGCTGAGGACAATCCTATCAATAAAAAGGGTGTAAGACCAGTCCTATATTTTTTGAAGGGTCTGGGGCCACTCCTTGAAGACCTATGGGTCCATGCCCTCTAGGTATTTCCTGTTGGAACTGACTATGATGGAAAATAGGTACACTTGATATCTGAAGTGTTTATCCAAATGGAATTTCTGAAGCTGGGAATTGATTTCTCCATCCAAGAATTCGTCGAACTTAATTCCTACTTCGGACTGAATCAAGTAAAGGAAGGTTCCTAACATCACTTTAGTGACCATTCTATCATTATCGATACCTAGGATTTGACTTAGGAGGGAGACAACCAATATAATAGGGTTTAAGAACAATTCTGATGGAATTGGGAAGGTAAGGGTATCTAAGGAAGCTGGGGTTTTCAAAATGGCCTGAAACAACTTATCCTTGGACTCTAGGTCTGCCTTCCTGGCGACTTGCAAAACATTTGATTCATTAAAGGGGATCAGGGCTTGGATTTGAGTTTTGAAGAAACACAAATCATCCCTAATAGATTCCAGTGTGATTTTGCAAAGGACATGGGAGTGGAAATCATCTAGAATGGCCCTTCCAGTGGTCAAGTACTTAGAGGCATCCCTTTGGAAAATATATGGGAAATGGGGAAATTGTTCTAAGGTGAACCCTACAAGGGATGACTTCAAATTTCCCAATAACTATGACTATCCCTCATATGGTGACAACAAGGAACTTTGAGCATCACTAGCACTGGAATATTGTAAATGAGGATCATACGCATCGTAAATTTGATCACAGATGCTTTCCTCGGACGAGCCAAGGCTCTTCACAGATGAGACCATGGAGGAAACCCTAAATTGAGAGAATTAGAAGGTCCAAAGGGTTGATAAGCAATGGACAATCACCAGGTAATGGCGAACGACACCTCTGGAGGTCATAGTTGTATCCAATGGACTCGTGCTCAGGTAGACATCGAAGTTGTAGGTTGGTGGTAGCGGTAATAGACCATTTGATTTCAAAATCCCAAGTCACCCAGATAATATCATGTTTGATCTGAATTTTAAACCATCACGCCCTCACAAATGCACTTTTGTACCTTCAACACTTAGGTGTGATATCCAATGGGGTGGGGACATGTCATTTGTGCATGTTACCCATCGCGTTGACCCTCTCTAGCTTTGTGTGATATCCAATGCGGTGGGGACACGTCATTTGTGCATGTTACCCATTGCTTCTACCCTCTCTAGCTTTGTGTGTGGAAGTTTCCACCATGATGTGTGTGTGCACCGTCAGATCCCATCGAAGGTACTCGAATGGATGAAGGCCATTGATCTTTCCCATGCTTTACTATGGCGGTGTTTTGGGCCCACAACCCCTTGACTGTGCCAAATTTGGCCGAAGAGATGTCGAGCTACTAAATTATCCAAGGTAGACTTCCCCTCTGAATACCTTGCTACATGGATAAAACCTCTGCTAATCCAAATTCATTCTCCTTAATCCCCTTTGCCAATTTTACCTTAAGCCTTAGATTTACACTGTTTTAACAGTTGGCTCCAATTGGGTATATTTTCTTACCTATGAGGTAGTAAAGAACAATAGATAGCATGCCTATCCATTAGTCCCTACTTTGCTTGAAGAACCCCAGTTAACTGCACACTTTTTCTTTATCCCAAAGGCCCATTTGCCTCAAAAATTATTCTAGTTCCTTTAATTCCAAATTCAAAAAAGAAAAAAAATCCCAATGAGAGCTCTTCCTGGAGACCTTACTTCCTTCACCTTGGGATTTCAGTCTTCTAGAGAGATATCCACACATGCAATGTTAAAATATAATGATATATATACAATTACATGGAAGACTGAACTCACTTCAAATAAAGTAGTGCTTGAGGAGCCTCCCATTTATAGGAGCTCCTAACACAAGAGCACCTTCCATTTCCTCCAGTATGTAGGCATTCTTCCCTCTGAAAGCTGCAATTTTGTAAGGGCCCTTCCACATGTAATCAAATTTTCCATGCTTTCCCTTCTCTTCATGGGGTTCATCCCACTACAAAACTACATCCCCCATTTGGAAATCCTCAAGCTTTTTCCTCTTGTCAAAGATGTATTTCATTTTATCCTAAAACTTCTGGGTTCTTTCAAAAATATTCTCTCTTTGATGTTGTATTTCAACCAACTGATACATCATTCTCTGAGTTGGGTGGGTTTCAACATCTTCCTCCTATAACAACCTTATCACTGGAAAACTTAGGGAACTAGGAAAAAATACCTCAAAATCGTAAAATAGATGGAATGGTGAGGTGCCAATAAATTTCTTTACACTGATTATGTCATTCCACAAAGCATGAGTCAATTTTGTGTGCCAATCCTTCTTGTTTTCTTGCAGCATATTTTTGATGATCCTCATTGGACTCTTATCTGAATATTCTTCCAACCCATTTCCCTGTGGGTAATAGGCTGTGAAATGCCCCAAATGTATGTGATATTTGAAACAAAACTCAACCATATTATTTTATTTGAATGCAGCAGCATTTTTAGTGATCAAATACCTAGGAACTCCTAACCTCAACAAGATGTTCTCCTCCAAAAACTAAATAATTATTGTCTCAGTGGCCTGTGTAGTTGGGATGGCTTCAATCCATTTGTTGAAATAGTCAGTGGCAGTGAGAATCCACTTGTTCTTACCTGAGGAATATGGGTTTATTTATCCAATGAAATCCAATCCCCGTTGTTGGAAAGGGGCCTCAACATCTATTGGCTTCAGAGGAAATGGAAAAAGCTTCCTCCTCCATTAAAATATCTGGCACTTATGGCAGGAAGCAATGTGGGTATCAGAAAAAATAATGGGCCAATAAAATCCTACTCTCAGAATTTTATTCACAGTGATATTCCAGTAATGATGACCTTCACATTCTATTGCATGAAACTCTTCTATGAGCGTCTTTTCCTACTATTCATTTACACAGTTCAACAGAACCCCTCCTGGCTCTTTCCAATACAGTTTCCCATTTAAGATGCAAAACTTTGCTTCTTTCTACTTGAGGAATATGTCCCTTGTTCTATCTGCAGATCTTGCAGATGTTGCAACACAAAGATGATGTCAGTATACCATGGGGATGATAGGAAATCTTCATCCACTTGTAGCTCTGGTGGTTCCCCAGGTTTTTTCTCTTCTGTTAATAATTCAGCAACCATGTGTAGGCTGAACAAATCACAGTTTGAATTCCATTAGTTTGGCTAGTCCTTGGCATTTAATCAGCTTTTTGGGATTATTCTCCAAGTCGTTCTCAAGTAAGACTGCCATCCGTTTTCCCCTTCTACCCTGAGGATCTGGTTGGGTTAGAATATCCTTCACTACACTGGTGGGAACATGAGCAATGATGTGAGAATGTAGGATGTAATCCCAAAACTCCTTGAAGGCTTGTACGAGAGCATAAGCCTGCTTTACCATATTGGTGTATTTCAGTGGGGTATCTCTGAATTTTTTGTTGTAGAAAGCAATGGGTTGTGCATTCCCCTCATGATTCTTCACAGGGGGGTCACTCAGTGAACTTGTTACATAGCACGTTCGTTCACATGATATTAAAGAATATCCCTAATTTCACTAAATATTTGAAAATACTTTCTAAAATTGTATTGTTGAACCCCCCTCACAATATACCTTTCCAACTAAGAAAACCCCTAGTTTCACGAGATATTGTAGGTATCCATTTACAGCCCATTTTTAACAGCCCCTTTATAACATATTGTAAAGTTGTAACAACAAGATCCCTAACGCATCTTAGTATAAGAAAACAAGATGATAAATAAAATATAGTATAATGCTAGTAATGAGACCAACATGATTGCAAGGGCAACTGATTCATTTGTAGCATTGGAGAGTGGAAAACCGAACAAAATAGTAACGGGGAAGGAAATACACATAAAATGAAACCTAGTCAAGAGATCAATGTAACAAAGAATGTAAAATATTTATAGTCCAATAGTGAGTGCAGTGCTTAGAAAAGATGAGAATTGCACATGTTTCACACCAAAACCTACTAATCTACTAATTTTATATCATGTAACTACAATTATAGCCATAGAGAGTTCTTTTTTTCTATAATATTGATAAATTAAACTTCATAAAATATTTTTAATAATCTTAATAAATGTTTTCTATTCTTTTTTTAAAGCTATTTGTATGCAAATTTTAATACATGCATAGTAAAATATGGCAAATTAACACCCTTATTGTTTGGATAAATTATGTGTAGATACCTTCTTATGCTTAGAGTATTCCAAGTTTAGTGAACACAAAAATCCTCAATTTTTTCATGTATATGATCCAATGATATAATCAAATTCTTTGGTATTTTTTAAATGTATTTATGGAGTTAGATTTCAATTGGAAATAAGATTTCAATCAATAATATTATAATATGATTAGCATAATGATATGAATATTTTCATTTAAAAACAACTTAAAGAAAAAAATAATCATAAACATAATAATAATATTATAGAAAAATTATTTGAAATTAAATATTGTAATATAAAATATTTTCATATACAAATGTACATATAATTTTCAATATATATAAAAAAATTATCAACATAATTATAATATTATAAAAATATTATTTTAAATTAAATATTTTAATATACAATAATTCTATGTGAGGCTAAAATGTCATTTTTCTTGTAGTGAAGGGACGTGTTTGCATTCAACCATGGAGGCATTCAACATGTCTTTGTGGGCGGCCTCCAAATATATGAAGAATTTGAATAACGATTTGAATGTTATTCCTCGACCCACCCAAATAAAATAACCCCCAATATTTATATCACTATGTCAAATTAAAAAACCCCTTGACCCCTTAATACGAGGAAATATATTTTTGAGGATTTTAGGAGTATTCAAACCCCCAATATGAATGGACGTGATATAATACTTCCTTGCTAGTGAACCCCTCGTGTGATTCTTTTGTAACAATACTCTTGCCACTATGTGCTCTGAAGAAAATGAGAATATGAGGAAATCCTTGGAGAAATTGGGGCTTACTAGTACAGTTGCTTCTGAAATAGCCTTCTTTATGTCCTCAAAATCCTTCTTTGTTTTAGGTGTCCACTTGATCTCCTTATCCTTTCTCAGCATACTAGTTATCCACCTTGCAATCTCAGCAAAAGCGGCAATAAACCTTCTCAGAAAATTCAACTTTCCAAGAAAAGATTGAACCTCAGCCTTGTCCCGAGGGAGCTCAATTTTTTGTATGGATTCAACTCCTTTTGGGTCTATCCTGATGCCTTCCTGGGAAATTGTGTGCCCAAGCATCTTCCCCTCTTTCATATGAAAGTGGGGATTCTTCGAATACAAAGAGATGCCAAAATTTCTACATTTTCTGAACACTCTCAGCAGGTGTGCGACCTGTTCCTCATAAGAATTTGAAAATAAATTGATTTCATCTAAATAGATAACCAAAATCTTGTCCTTCTCATCATAAAATGCTATGTCCATGGCCCACTGGAAGGTTTCCCCAACATTCATGATTCCAAATGGCATTTTTGCATACATAAAGGTACCCCAGGGTGTGGTGAAAGTGGTCTTCTCTTAATCTTCTGGGTGCACCATGATTTGATTGTAGCCAAAGAATTCATCCAAGGTGGAGATCCTTTGAGAGCCCACTACCCTCTGCAGAAATTGGTCCATCTTAGGAAGAGGATAATGGTCCTTTAAAGAGACTCGGTTCATATTTATGAAGTCAATGCACAGCCTTATTTCTCCATTCTTCTTTCTCACTGGAACTAAGTTGGCCACCCACCTTGTGAATCTAAGAGCCACAATGATTTTTTCCTCGAACGACTTCTTTGTTTCTTTTTCAATTAGGGGTAGCGGCTTGGGGTTAATTCTCCTTCGATTTTGCTTGAAAGGAATCTCATTATTTTTTATTGGTATAGTGTGTTGAATTATACTTGTATCATAATCCTTATTATCATTATAGCTCCAAGAAAAAACATATGTGTATTCTTCCAATAGTGAGATGTATTTCTGTTTGGCCTCAGGTGAGAGAATTCTTGAGAGCTTGATGATTTTAAGATGAGCTTCTATTCCAATATTCACATCTTCCACATCCTCACAGCTTGGGAAAAATTGAGGCTCCTTAGCAACATCATTTGGGTCAAAGATATTTTCTAAAGGAACTAAACCCCTGGGGATAGAGTTACCTTTAAGCTGCAGGATTTCTTTTCCATAGAGATTGTTTAGATATTTCTATTTTCCATCAATTCCTTACAATTTTGGCCCAATAGCTTCTTCATTTTCATTGTCAACAGCACCCTCAGCAAGGACAACAATATCAACTTGTGGAATTTCTTTATGAACATCAATTTGACTTTGCAGGAACTCTTGGGTGAGAGTAGACCCTTCCAAGAGCATGCTACCTTCATCAATGATCAAGCCATAAAACTCCCCAATGAGATTAAGGAAATTATGAATTTTTTTGTCATCCTAAAAGACCTTCCAATTCTTAACATTGTCTGGGATAGAGGGTCTATGCTTAAATTCAATCTCATATTTCCTATTGGTGTATATGGGAATTTTTAA
Source organism: Pseudotsuga menziesii (assembly GCA_001517045.1). NCBI lineage: Eukaryota > Viridiplantae > Streptophyta > Pinopsida > Pinales > Pinaceae > Pseudotsuga > Pseudotsuga menziesii. The sequence goes on along the minus strand of LPNX010389309.1, from coordinate 87,561 downwards.
CACAGTAGCAGAAGTGGCCAAAGAATCATCTATACAATTCTGCAATCTGGGAATCAAATTAAACTTGCATTCTTCAAAACATTCTATCAAATCTAGGGCATCATTTCTGTAGCTTCTCATCATGGGATGTCTGTCCTAATACTCACCTTGCATTTTTTTAATCACCAACTCAGAGTTCCCATGTATCACCACCCTCCTGACTTGGAAATATTTTAGGATCTGAATTTCCAACATCATAGCCTCATATTATGCCTCATTATTTATGCAATCGAAGGAAAATTTAAAGGAATAATTTAAGGCTCTTCCTTCTGGGGGTTTCCCCCCAACTCCAACTCCTACCCCTTCTTTGCATACTTCCCCCATCAAAACTCGCATTCCACAATTCTTCCAGTTATTCCTGAGTGGGCACAAAGGAAGCATACTGTGAATTGAAACTGTCTTCGCCTCCCTCTGTAAAGACAATAGTTGATCCCATCTCAGTGTCCAATGAATATATGGGGTGGTTATTTGGATTTCTAGTACTACTCACCATGTATGTCAACTTTTTCTCTCTAAATGTCCTCCTATTTTCCCTGAAAATAGGGATAGTGGCATATAGCATATCCATTTGAAGTGCACCCTTGATTTTGGCCACCCAGGATCTTGAGAGCAGCATTCCAAACTTTGGAGGAATTTCAACCACAAATACATCCATCAAAAAGATTTTGGCAGGGATTTGAGCCAAAGAGATGACCAAATATTTGAATAGTACTAGGCACCTAACTTTACTGGAATCAAAAGAGAAAAGGTCTTTATAAGGCCTGGTCACCTCCAATCCTAGGTTATACATGATCTTCCTAAGCATAAAATTGTGTGAAGCTCTCGAATCAAGCATGGCATTATGTAGGATGGCATCATGAATGTTCAGACTGACATAGAAGGGAGAGACATCTTCCTTGGAAGGCTCATCTACAGGGGGTCCAAATAGTATGGTGGGACTATCATCTTGAAGTATTAGGGAATTTGATATTGTAAAGATTTCTTCTGGAGGCTTCAACACAGTCGTGGCTTTGGACTTATACTCAAAAAATTTTAACAATTCAGTTAAAGGGACTAAGATTTTGATTTTTTCAATTTTGGTCTACAAATTGAAAGAGGTTTGTTCCTAATCTGATTTCCTTGGATTATCTTCTTTCTTTTCTTTCCCTTTTTTCTTTGCTGCATTCTTGGAGAAAACCTTAGGGGGTGTATCCATTAGAGGAAATTTCAACTCAAAATGGGCCTCCTAAGGAAAATTAATAAAATAATAGTTAAAATAATAAAATAATATTTATTAATTGTGGAGGAAGAAAAGAAAAAAATACTTTTTTGTTCGTATTTTCGATATATCTACCTGTGTTTTTACTCAAATTTTGATCAAAAGAGCTCATTGGATGTGGAATTAAATTCTACATCCAACAAGTACCCACTTTCCATACTTTTGATGGGCCCCGCTACCCCCAAAACAAGAAATACCTGAAAACTGTGATGATGTCATCATCATATTTTTTTCAGGTATTTCTTATTTTGGGGGTAGAGGGTCCCATAAAAAGTATGTCGAGTGGGTACTCGTTGGATTTGGAATTTAATTTCGCATCCAATTCGCTCTCACAATCGAAATTTGAGTAAAAACACAGGGAGATATGTCCAAAATACGAACAAACAAAGTAGTTTTTTTTATGATACCTATCCCCAAATTTATATTAAAAATTTGTTTAAGAGGTGCTCCCTTTTTGAATTTTAAATCATTTTGATTGGCTAATACATGATGACATGGAATTTGTATTATTTTTGGAAGGCCCATTTTAAATTGAAATTTCCTCTAATGATTCTTTGGCTTACTTGTAGAGGTTTTATTTACTGCATCTTTATTCCTCATAACAGGAAAATCTCTTTTCCTTGGACCAATATTCCTCTATAGATCCATGACACCAAGTTGATACCCCTTCTTAAACTCCTATGTTTCCTCAGTAGGAATCTCCTCTATTTCATGACAGGAATTATCATGCTCTTACTTGGTCAATAAGTCAAAGGATGAGTTGGTGTCCTGCTGGTGAATTTCATCCTCGATTTGATTTCCATAATCTTGCTCCACATAATTCTCTTGAAATGGGGGCCTGATAGGTTTATCATGAGGTTTCTCTTATCTCTCTGCCTATTTTGGAGGACTTGGGGCCTTCTAACATTCTAGTTTCTATTCTGCTGCTCTTTATTTTCCTTGGGAGGTGGTCTATTGTCCACAGTGAGTCTCTCCATCAACTTTTCCATGGATTTCATCATCATGCCCATCTTGGCCTCTTGTGAGTTAGAGGAAGAAGTTTTTTCAGGCTCTTTATCCTTCCTTCTATCTCCCTCTTCTCTCCTCCATTCTCCCTCATCCCTCTTCTTCTTTCTAGTAGCATTCAGTTTTACCTCTACCTATATGGAATATTTCATCATATCGGCTAGGGAGGTTGATCTTCTTTAAGGTAAATTCACTATCAAAGGCTTTAGCCTATTGGATTTGGGCAGAAACAGGGGGAGGTTTGAATCGGGAAGGGATGGAATTATATATCTTCATAAATCTATCAAAAAACTCTTGGAAAGATTCACTCTCCCTCCTCCTCATGGAATGGTATTGGGACAAATACTGCTTGGGGTTTTTCTTGTCTACCCATTTGTTCTTGAAAGAATATTCAAAATATTGATAGTTCATAATGGAGTTCTCCGAAATATTTTTGAACCATTTTCTTGCTTCTCCAGCAAGACTTTGGGAAAACAATTTGACTTCAACATCATCGTGGTCTACTTCCTCCAAATCTATCTAGTCTGAAAACCATCCCAAGTGTTCCTCAGTTGAATACCCCCTCTCCCCTTTAAATTGTTTGATTCTTTGTGAGTATACTTAGGGAAGGTCATGAAGAGAAACAGGGAGTAGTATAGGGGAAAACATAGTATCCATTCCTGCGGTTATAGCATGGTTTCCAAGAGGAATTGGAGCTGGTGTGGCAGACGAAATCATTGTGTTGTGAGGGACTGCAGAGCTGTGAGGGGATTTCAAACTAGATGATGAAGGCTTCTCAAGCTTTGAAGTGGTGGAAAATAAGGATATGGCAATAGAATTCTCTATGGAAGTGGATATTAATGATGCTAATTCAGAGGAAAATAGGGGGCACTCTCAGTGAGACAAGGGTTGAATATCCCTACCTAGAGACCCAGATATCTCAGGTGACCAGAAAGTATGGGAGAACTTGAATGTAGAGGGGTCTAAAAGTACTTCATAGAGGCTTGAATCAGACTTATTCCTAGGGAAAACTAGCTTAAATTCTTTATTGCAATGTTTAGATATATCATTAATAGAAACAAGAGCTTTAGTAGGTAAAGAAACAGTTCTGTCGAATTGAGGTATAACTAACCTTTGCAGCTTCTTAGCCTTATGAATGAATCTCTTTGGATCAAAAATTTCTTTAAAAGGTTCTACATCGGGATTTCTCCTCATGTTGGTCCTTTTGGCCACCGAAATCTCCAGTGAATTCACCTTCCAAAAGATTCAAATGGAGTCACCAGGGCATATACAACCAATATGTTTCTATGACCGGCTGCTCAACCAGGTCGTAGGACTAGGACATTGTAGTTCCTCCAAGGAGATAATAGCAATTAGTCCCCAGCAACTGCGACAAGATGTTATCACCCGGTAATTTTCCTATGGTTGTGTGTAAGAAATCACTGGGTTAACCATTTCAAAATAGACTTTAGGTTTTATTCTATCCTATACAGCCAGAGAGGGATCTCTTAGGGTCACAAGGACCATTCACATACACATATATCTTGCAACAAGTACTCAGAAGGCTAGATTTCTATCAGGAAATGGTTGTTTATTCTTTAAAGAGTGTAAGACAGACAAACAGAAAACATCATTGGGAAATGGAGTCAAAGTATGAAACCTTTAAGGGCTTACAACATAATGATCGGTGATTATCCTTCGTAATCTGAGGCAACTTCATTGTTAACATTCATTCAAATAAACGTAAGTGATGGCGGGTGAAAATGACAAGAAGCCCAGTGAAACAAGAGGCACCTCTATGTGGATGAATCTCTTGAAACACCTTTAGCATATGCAACAAAAAAGGCTAATAACTGAAATACAACAGCTAACAGAGGGTGAATTCCATGATGGTCATTACAAATTTTATTTCTTATGAAAGGAGTGTTTAACAGAGAACAAATTCCTTGCATACAACCTAGAAATGTATTAGAAGAATTTTACAATTGCATGAAAATGGAGCATATAGGAAAACACAGATTGAACATTGAACACTTTGATGAATCTTAGGAACATAGAAAACACTTTTGTATTAATTACTTCCAAGAAAGTTTAGAGCTACAAAAACAAGCACAGATGCTTCCAAAATCAATGTCGAACCCTTTTCTCCTCTACTAAGGTTACATATATAGTTCAATTTACTCTCGAGATGAATCTTGAAACAGAGCACCAAAATTAGTTACATCATGGGAATCAAACCCAAACATACATTCTAAAACCTAACAAACTATGAGGTGGTAGATTCACCATGATCACAAAACAAATCAGGAAACCATAATGTGATGCGTGTGACTGATCAAAATGGAAAACCTTGACATCTAGGTCCTCAGGTTCACTTGTTGAAAATGACTGTTTAGAGCATCCTCGAATGACCTTCTGCTGACTCAGTTTCTGGATATCCTTGCAAGTTGTTGATTGTCTAGCTTATGTATGTCCTTTCACAACTAATCTGTATGTATTTCCATATCAAACAGCTCCTTTAGGGAAACATCCAAGTCAATCAGTGGACTATGACCGATAGCAGGAATACTGGACTTGATCATCCTGAATTGATTCAGGAACTCAAATTCATCGCTAATTTTATCAAAGATTACCTCTCCCTTTAGCCCACCATCCATAACATTAAACTTTGCACGGTTCATTTTTTCTTGATTCAACAGCACAATGTACTTTCCCTAAGGGATCATCTTTCCATCAAGACCCCAAAACTTAGGAAATCCTTTCTGAAATAGGGTTTGGAACATTTTGTTGAACTTCTCTAACCCTTGTTGAATAAGATCAACCCTTACAAGTGTATTCTGCAACATTTTGTGCTTCATATTCATTCTGCTTGTTTCCACCAGAACTGTGATCATGTCAGTAAGCCCCAGGGCAATTATTTCCTCCCCTGATGTTGCACTCAAAACAGTAATTGCATTCTGGTCCTCCTCCCTATGCATTTTTGCCATATTTTCTTGCAGGATCTTGCATATTCTTCTTGCTTCCATGGAGTCTTGCTTCTGCTGATCCAACATAACCAAATGCTTCCTGAATGGGGACATATATTTTATCAATACATCCCAGAGAAAATGCTTATCCCCCTACAAGGGAATTCGGCCTATGACCCTTTCCTCAATCCTGTCCACTTTCTCTCTTAGTGTCCTAATCTCCTCAGTAGAGTCTTCATTTTCCTTTGCAGTGATCTTGTCCTTAAGCTCTTCATTTTCCTCCTTCAATTGAGTGAATTCTATTAATTCTGTCAAAGTAATATAGGGACTAAACACAGTCTACAAATGATTCAAGACATATTAATCATGAAAATGGTGTAACGGTACTACAATAAGATTTTGTAGAACCTGTATAATCAATAATGAATTATAGTACAATACAATGTCATGCAAAATTCATGAATGCCGAGAAAATTTGAATACTCGAGGAGGTCATTCGAATTGCATGGATGGGTGTAGCTTAACTAAATGTCAACCACAATCAGCACACATAGTTAACCACTGATCTAATTGATGACTGACTCTCACACTAATTCCTAACTGAATCGAAGTGCAATAGATGACTGATTCTAACTGAAAGTGACTAATCACATGTAACTTCATGTCCAACTCAAATAGGTAGTGCATCCATAACTCAAAGTAGCTCTGATGGAGTTAACTAAAGTGCCACTTGTCATCAGAAGTGGTTGGAGGCACCCTAGTTATCTCCAGTTCATAAATAATAGCCAAAAATAATCAAATAATGAATGGAGGCTCCTTTCAAAATCAGCTTAATTGATTGTTAGGTGAAACAACAATCACTTAGCAATTAGGTGCATTTATGACACTCAGATCACCCTAGAATTGCTCCATATTTGAAGGAGGAAGCCCAGTTAGCCTCCCTGAATGAAGGAGAAGGCTTATTTGGCCTCCTTGATTGGAGGAGGGCATGGGTGTGCTCATGTTGATGTCATAGTGTGCTCATCTGATCCCAAGTAAGTCAATTAAACTTAGGATAGTGGGGAAATAGGCCAAAATTGACCAAATAAGTGTGCATGTTGGGTAAATGACTCCAACACCCCCCCTTAAGCTATACTCAGGAAGAGTAAAAATAAAATGAATGAAATGCTAGAGACCTAGAAACAAAGGCCATATGTCACCCTGTACAATATTGTAACGCAAGCAATGCTCAACAATAAATCTAACTGAGGAAAGAGGGAAAACCCAGTGGGAAAAACCCCCCCTCAAGATGAACACGAGAAAGCAATCCGATCACCCTGATGAACTCACCCCCAATAGTGAACGAAGGTAAGTGAACTTATTCTTTGAAAATGTATTGGTGAAGATGTCTGCAATCTGCTCATCAGTAGGGTAGTATTGCATAATGATGGTCCTGTCATCAACCAATTCCCTAATATAATGCATGTGTGTCTCTACATGCTTGGTCCTCTACCTGGTAGTTGGATCTATGGATATATTAATAGCACTTTTATTGTCACAAAAGAGGACAATGGACAAAGTAATACAAAAATCAAACTCTAAAAAAATGCCTTTCAAGCATTTACCGCTCCTCCGTACTCAGCATTTGCTGAAGACAATGCAATGGAAACCTACTTTTTGCTAGACCAGAAAATAGGGCAACCACCAAACATGAATACATATCTAGAATTAGACTTCTGATCAATAGAATCTCCTGCCCAATCTTAATCTGTGTAACCAACCAACTCTAGCTCAGAGTCTGCAGCATAGTGAATGGCGTAGGTCCTGGTACCCTGAATATACTAGAGGATCCTCTTGGCTGCCTTCCAATGAATATCATGAGGCTGCTGCATGTATCTTTATACAGCATTCATTTCATAACATATATCAGGCCAAGAATGAGTCAAGTAAAGCAAGCTACCAATCAGTTGGCGATAGATTGTCTAATCTATGGGTGGAGTGCTTTTTCCTTCTTCAAGGCTAATCCCTAAAAGGAAAGGGAATGGAGCATCCTTACATTGATCCATGTTAAACTTCACTAAAAGGTCTGATATGTATTTATACTGAGTGACCATTATCCCATTAAATTTTTGGGCAATTTCAAGCCCCAGAAATTGCTTCAAGAGCCCCAAATCGCTCATCTCAAATGCATCATGGAGGGCAGTTTTTATGACTAAAATGGAAGCAACAATGCTACTAGTAATCAAGATATCATAAAAATATAAAACAATTATAAGAAAATTACCATCATACTGCTGTAGATACACATTCGTATCTGATTTACATCTTTGGAAGTTTTGCAAGAGAAAGAAGGCATCCATCTTGGAATACCACTCTCTTAGGGCATGTTTTAACCCATATAATGGCTTATTTAATTTGAAAACCAAAGATGAATATGAAATGTATCCCTCGGGATGATTCATTTATATCTCCTCATGAATATCTCCATGTATAAATGCAGACTTAACATCCATATGATGCACTTCCCAGTGCTTAGATGCCGCAATTGCCAAAACTAGGTGGATGGAGTCCATTTTTGCAACCGATGCAAAGGTCTCATGATAGTCCACACCTTGGACCTGGGAGAATCCTTTTTCTACCAGCCTTGCCTTATATTTTCAAGTTCCTCCATCAGTAGCAACATTTTTTTTAAACACCGACTTGCATTGAACTAATTTCCTCCCCAGAGGAAGAGAAACTAGCTCCCAAGTAGCACTCTTTTGAACAGAATTCATCTCTTCGTCCATGGAAGCTTGCCATCTTTTCGAGCATGGTAGTAAGACATAGGATATGAACTTATAATTAAATAATGATTTTTGGAAAGAAAATATTCATGACAAGAGAGCGCAATACCTTTTCTTTGGAAATTGGACTGGGTTCTTCTTGGATCATCAGGATTTCCAATGTTGTCACCGGCAGAAGAAAGTGTCTGTCTGGCCCAAGCTGGGAGATGTGTTTTCACTTCAGGTTCTGAAATTGAAGTTGATACTTTCTGATCACTGATATCATATATCAAATGTTCCAAATCAGGTTCCAAATCAGATTCATCACCCTCAATTTCATCATCCAAACATTCAGCAAAATCGGAAGGAAATTCAACAGTTTTCTCCTTCACTAGTTCTACCTCTTGAAGAGGCTCATCGAAATAGACACTTCTTTAAATGATGATTTGTTTTGTTCTGATATCCAGCATACTAAAACATTTATATTCTTCAGGATATCCAATAAACAAACATTCAATACTTTGCGGTTTCAAATCTTTCCTCTTATCATGAGGAATTTGGGCCTATGCAGTGGACCCAAACACCCTCAGATTCGACATATCCGGCTTGTGTCCAAATTAGGCTTAAAAATGGATCTTCCCTTTCATGGATGAGTGAGGCACTCTGTTCTGAATGTATATAGAAGAATTCATGGCCTCATCCCATAAATTTTCATCCAACTTCTTTGCTTCCAGCATGCAAGTGATCATCTCCTTGAGAGACCGATTATTTCTCTCTGCTACACCATTATGCTGGGAAGTGTAGGGAACTGAATGTTGGATATGAATACCACTTTAGGAACATATATGCAGCAAATTATTACTTATATATTCCCTGCCATTATCAGATCTCAAATCTTTGATCGTTTTCCCAGATGCATTCTCAATCAGTGCTTTTAATTCAATGAATTTTTCTAAGACTTCTGACTTTTTCTTGATGAAGAAGGCCCATGTATATCTAGAAAAATAATCTATAAAAGTGATAACATACCAATATCCATTCAAGGATGTGATGGGCATTGGTCCGCTGATATCAGAATGAATCAGCACCAAGATTTATGATCCTCGGCTTGCCTTCCCCCGATCAAACTTATGCGCAGGATGCTTACCCAAAATACAGCCTTTGCAAATTTTGGTGGTAGCTTTGATGACCGGGAGGCCTTCAACCATGAAAATTTTCTGTAATTTCTGAAACTATTTGAAGTTTATATGGCTAAATATCTCATGTCATAGTCTTCTGACCTCATTTCCGTGAGTTAGAAGAGTTGTGGGCTTTGCATCCTCCACAAAATGGGAAAACTCATAGGCTTTTGCATGATGATTTGCAGAGCCTTTTGCCACAAGAATCCCTAATGCAAGTTCAGTAATTTCTACATCATCTGGCCTGAAGGATACTCTCTTGGGCACTCTAGTATGGGTCATTTGATAGAAAATCAGGAGGTTTGATGCAAGAGATGGTACATACAGAACATTGGAAAAATAATCGTGCTCAAGATTTACTGTACCTTGTCCTTTTGAGATGATGGTAGAGTCATATCCCATGTGGATGGAAATGCTCTTGCTGGTGTCAAGAGAAGAGAAAGAGTCTTTTCTAGCCATCATGTGGTTCGAACCCCCTAGAATCTATGAGTAGAGCCTTGGAATTCGAAGTGCTTGCCATGAGGGCATGACCTCTTTCATGATGGTATTCCCGATCTTCATTTTCTTTCCTCTGAAATCTTTTCAGAAGATTTATTTTATTTATTTCAATGAGAGAAGTAGCTTCATCAAGATTCTTTTTCATGAAGGCATGTTTAGGGTGGAAGCCCTTCCCACAGTATGAACACTTGACTTTTTCCTTCCCATGGTGACCTTCGTTTTTGTTCTTCTTCGAGCCAGAAGGCTCTTCTTGCTGTTGGTTTTGAACTTTAGGATTAGGAGCTTTGAATTTGGTTTTGGGGTTCTTCTGCTGCTTTTCTTTCTCCTTCATATCTATGGGTCCCAAAGCAAAGAGGGATTGATCACAGGAGAATCTAATGATCCCCATCTAGTCAATCTTATCATGCTCGCTTGTTAGGGACTCAATGAAGACATTGGGTGTAGGCATCTTCCATCCAGGGGTTGTGAGCTTCCCCACATGAAATGTAGTAACAAATACCGAATAGTCAACTCCACGTTTTGAGGTAATGGCAAGGATGAGCTGATCATCCTCCTTCTTCACCTCACACTGCTTCAGTAGAAGGACTATATGCTTGAATTTTATGAAAAAATAATGAAGGGTCTCAAAATTTCCAGGTTGAAGAGACATCAACTCGTTTTCAAGCTAATAAACCCTCAAGTCATCCTATTTTCCATATAGGGAGGCAATCTAGTCCCAAATCTCTTTCGGAGTCTTCAATCCCGAGAGGTGGAATAGAAGATCCTTGGAGATAAAGAGACACAAGAAACCAAAATCTTCATCTTTCTTATTCAAAAATATAGCATTGTCTATAACATGAGTAGGCTCTTCTTCTGTGTCCATAGTGACCTGGTTGAGTCCTCTAGCATGTAGCTAGATCTCCATGTCTCCTTTCCATTGATGGAAATTGAACAGAGTCAAAATATCTATGGAAGAAGCCATATCAAACTGTTGTAGGGAATGCAATGAGCCTATAAAACCTGAAAATCAAGACAATAAAGTCACTGTAAGGTCGAACAGCCTGCACATTTCAGTTTTTCATCATACCTAGCATAATTGACCAAGCAATCTTGATCAACAATTCCTTTACTTGGGGTATTAAGTGGTAAACCTTCGGCTTCTGGGGCAATGCTAGAATTTGAGCTTTTGCTCAATTTTTCATGCAAGATCCGTCAAAAGCCATGTTTTTTAAGAGAATGAACTTTTCATGCCGTGAGCTCTGACACCATATTAATTCTTTCACAGTAATCTAGGGACTAAACACATTCTACAAACGATTCAAGACAAAATATTAATGAAAATGGTGTAACGGTACCGCAATAAGAGTTTGTAGACCTTGTATAATAAATAATGAAGTATAGTACAATACAATGTCATGCAGAATGCATGAATGTCGAGACAATTCGAATACTCAAGGAGGCAATAGATGGGTGTAGCTTAACTAAATGTTAGCCACAACCAGCACACATAGTTAACCATTGAGATAATCCATAATTAACTCTCACACTAAGTACTAACTAAATCCAAGTGCAATAGATGACTGAGTCTAACTGAAAGTGACTCATTACATGTAACTGCATGTCCAACTCAAGGAGGTATCACATACATAACTCCAAGTAGCTATGATGGAGTCAACCGGAGTGCCACTTGTCATCAGAAGTGGTTGAAGGCGCCCTAGTTGTCTTGAGTTCATAAATAATAGCCAAAAATAATCAAATAATGAATGGAGGAGCCTTTACAACTCAGCTTAACTTATTTTTAGGTGAAACAACAATCAGTTAGAAATGAGGTACATTTATGGCACTTAGATCACCCCAAAATTGCTCCCAGTTAGCCTCCTCGAATGAAGGAGAAAGCTTAGTTCTCCTCCTTGACTGAAGGAGGGCATGGGTGTGCTCATCCTGATGTCATAGTGTGCTCATTTGATGCCAAGTAAGTCAAATAAACTTAGGATAGTGGGTAAATAGGACAAAATTGACCAAATAAGTGTGCATGTTGGGTAAATGACTCCAACAATTTCCAGGTCCTTCAGGAACATTTCAGACATATATTTGATCACTGGAGTAGTGGGTGACCTATCTTCAGGGCTGTTGTAGTAATTCAATTCATCAATTCTTTTCCTGCTTTTGTTGCTTCTCTTTTTCCCATGTGCGCTTGGTAACTTCCATCATAGCAAGGAGTCCTTTCATATCCAAAACTTCATGTTGCAATGTCTCAATCTCCCCTTGCAATTGCACAGTCTAAGGATGGATTTGGATGTCTTTGATAGGTGACTTTATCCTCTTTTTGTAAGCCTGGATCTTGATTAGAGTCTTAGCTAGTGAAGTAGGTTGTTTTGTAGAAATAGGTTTCTTAGCTGTAAGGGGTTATTCTAAAGCATTATGTGTTTTCAGGTATACCACCTAGTCCTGTACAATATTTTCCTTCAGATTCCAAGCCTTGTTTATTGCCTTCTCCTGCTTTAGTTGGGTCTCCAACTTTACCACCCTTTGCTGAGACTTGAGATGGTGCAATGATTCCTTATTCATATCAACATAAATAAGATCACTAACTCCCTTATGAAACACAATCTTTTCTAGGATTGATATCTGGTCCATCTTGAACTTGACTTTTGACACTCCTTCCTCATTGGCGATGGCCAGAATCAGAGATCTTGTTGTAAGATTCCTTTCAGCAGTGAAGGAGACCTTGGTTTCTGAAAAATTCCTCAACTCTTTGGATTACTTCTAAGTCTCGGTATTGGACAGCTCTTTGAGTTTCCCATAGTTGATCAAAATCTATTTCTCAGTCTCGAATTGTCCTTCAGCAGCAAAAGCAAAGGAGTATTTATGATATCTGAGTAAAGGCTCATCAACCCCTTTCTTCTTTGACTATGTAGCTCTTGAGGAATTTCTCTCTCATTGTGTAGCAATGGGTTGAAAAACCACTTGTGGTTGTGCAACCACCATCTGATTTGCAGCCTCCCCTCTAGCAGAATTTTCTATAGCAGTATCTTCTTCTATTATTTCCTTGAGGGAATAAAAATCAAAATCAACTTCCTGCTCCAGGTTAATTACCTCCTTCCCTGCGTCTATCCTTGGATTTTTTCTAGGAGCATGTTCATCACATTCCATATCTACAACCTCTGACATAGACCTTATGTCTCTACTATCATCATTTAGAGGCACGGGAATGGTTGGGATTGTACATTTCTCTTCTTGAGGTGCTTGAATATTCTCTGCAGGACTCCAATAAATATCAAGGGAAAGAGAATTTTCCTCCTTGGAAAAATTAGGGATAATGGAGTGTACAAAATCTAACCTCTGTACCTAGACCCTCCTCTGGGAAATAGTCCCTTTAGGATCATAATTTTGTGCATGAGCCACCTGAAATTACATGGCCCTCAAGACTTGCTCCAGCATTGGTAATGTTGTTGGATTCTTCGCAACAAAGGGTCCAAAGTTGATAGGGTACTTGATCTAGGAATCCTTCCTGTGAGCAGTAAAATGTTCCTCATAAGCAGCAATCCTCTACCTGATCAGCTCAAGTGCAAATACTATGGGGGTTAGGAAAATTGGCAGTAAGAAGGGAGAAGTTGAAAAACCATACACCCTAATCATCGAATAGTTTTCCTTTGGGAACCAATATCCTATACTCTCATGTTACAAGGCAGCCTTCATGCTTTCTGATATCCTATTCTCTTTAGGGTTGAACAGCCTAGAGATGCTAAGGACAATCTTGTTAATAAAAAGAGTGTAATACCAGTCCTGGAATTTCTGAAGTGACTCGGGACACTCCTTGAAGACCTCTGGGTCCATGCCCTCTAGGAATTTCCTATTGGAACTGACTATGATGGAAAATAGGTACACTTGATATCTGAAGTGTTTATCCAAATGGAATTTCTCGAGCTGGGAATTGATTTCACCATCCAATAATTCATCAAACTTAATTCTTGCTTCAGACTGAATTAGGTAAAGGAAAGTTCCTAGCATCACTTCAGTGACCATGCTATCATTATTGAGACCTAGTATTTGACTCAGGAGGGAGATGACTATAGGGTTTATGAACAATTCTGAGGGAATTGGGAAGGTAAGGTTATCTGAGGAAGATGGGTTTTTTAAAATGTCTGAAACAACTTATCCTTGGACTCTAAGTATTCCTTCCCGAAGACTTGCAAAAATTTTGATTCAGTAAAGGGGATCAGGGATTGGCTTTGAGTTTCGGAGAGACATAAAGCATCCCTGATAGTTTTCAGTGTGATTTTGCAGAGGACATGGGAGTGGGTATCATCTAGGATGGCCCTTCCAGTGGTAAAGTAGTTAGAGGAGGCCCTTTGGCCAATATCTAGGAAATGGGGCAACTATTCTAAGGTGAACCCTACCAAGGATGACTTCAAATTTCCCAATAACTCTGATGGAACCTCAAATGGTGACAATAAGGAACTTTGAGCATCACCGGTGCTAGAAAATTGTAAATGAGGATCATAAGCATATGCTTTCCTCAGATGGGTCAAGGCTATTCACAGATGAAACCATGGAAAAAACTATGAATTGGGAGAATTAAAAGGTTCAAAGGGTTGAGAAGCAATGGATGAGCACCTGGTAATGACAGTCGACACCTCGGGAGGTTACAGTTGTGTCGACAAAAATCATGCTCAGGCGGACATTGAAGTTGCAAGGTGGCGGGAGACGAAATAGACCGTCTGATTTCAAAATCCCAAGTCAGGTATTTAATATCATGTTTGATCCTCCTTTTAAACCATCGCGCCCTCACAAATGCAGTTGTGTACCTTCAACACCTGGTCGCGATATCCAATGGGGTGGGGACATGTCATTTGTGCATGTTCCCCATTGTGTCATCCCTCTCTGGCTTTTCCTGTGCAAGTTTCCATCATGATGCACATGTGTACCATCGAATCCCATCGTAGGTCCGTGAATGGATGAAGGTTTTCGATCTTTCCCATGATTTATCGTGGCGGTGTTTTGGGCCCACAACCCCTTGAATGCACAAAATTTGGCCGAAGAGATGTTGGGTTGCCAAATTAGCTAAGGTAGACTTCCCTGTTGAATGCCTTTCCAGCTGGATAAAACCTCTACTAATCCAAATGCATTCTCCTTAAGCCCCTTTGTAAATTTTACCTTAAGCCTTAGATTTACACTGTGCTAACACCTGCCTCAATAAAGATCACAGATGTCTCAACTGGGAAGACTATAGCGAAAGGTGTTGCAGAACATGCCTCCAAAGCATATGCATTCTCACACTTCATGCCATACTCAAATCCAGTACAAACACAGCTTCCATCCGAAGCAGATAAAGGTATTAAAACTCCTTTACTTCCATTTACAGATACATAATTATTGTCTAATATTTCATATTCAGATTTAGATGAATAGGAAGATCGGCATGATCTTGATATTGATCTTACACCTCAAGAGAATCTAGATCTAGATCCAACATCTATTCCATATCCTCAACCTAAATGGGACTAGAATCTTATTAAAGCAGTTGGGGATGTTTTTGGGGATCCAGATGATAGAGTAAGAACGAGATCCCAATATCAGAATGAGTATGTTGCACTGTCCCACACAGATCCACTTCTCCCTAAGAGGTGCTTCATGATGTTGGTATTAGATCCTCAAACATTCAAAGAGTTTTTCCATGATTCAAGATGGAAAGTAGCTATGGATGAGGAATTTGATTCGCTATAAGACAACAAAACTTGGAAACTTGTCTTACCTCCAGGGAGGAAACTAGTTCAGTGCAAATGGGGCTACAAGACCAAGATAGCATATGGTGGAACCACAACCATGTATAAGGCTCAGTTGGTGAAAAAGGATACTCACAAGTTCAAGGATTAGACTATAATGAGACATTCTCTCCAATAGCAAGAATGGACTCCATCAGACTTGTCTTGACAGTTTCAACTTCAAAAAGGTGGGAGGTACATCACATGGATGTGAAAAGTTCCTTCCTATGTGGTGACTTGAAAGAGGATATTTACATGAAACAACCTGAGGGGTACTATGAGGATTCTTCCTTAGTTTCCAAACTAAGGAAATATATCTATGGGCTGAAACAAGCCCCAAGGGCTTGGTATTCCAAAATGAATTCCCTCCTCATGTCATAGAGATTTAAAACATACAGATCAGACTACAATGTTCACATGCAGAAGAAAGAGGGATATTTTCTATTGATTATGTTATATATGGATGACTTTCTCATTACTTGCAGCTCTGTTGCTGGATTGAGAAGCATCAAGTCAACTTTGAATAAAGCATTCACTATGACTGATCTAGGATTATTAAGATAGTTCATTGGTATCTAAGTAAGTCAAAAGACTTCGGGAATCATGATCTCACATTTCAGTTTTCTCATTAGATTTGCTTAGAATATTCCACATGGAATATTGTAAAGAAACCCTTTTCCCTTCCTATCTGGCATCAGGATAGAAGAAGGTGGTTCTATGCCATTGGTAGACAGTACTCTTTTCAAACATCTCATTGGGAGCCTTCTATACCTCACACATTTGATACCAAATATATCCTATGCTATGAGTGTTGCTACCAAATATATGCAGGAGCCACATGAGATGCACTAGAAGGAAACAAAGTGTATCTTGCACTATGTGCAGGGTAATAGAGATTATTGGATACATTATGCAGTCAATGCATAGCTAGATCTCATTGGCTTCATAGCTTCAGACTAGGATGGAGATGGTAATGATAGAAAATCCACTTCATGATTTTTCTTTATGTTGGGATCTAGGCCAATTTGTTGGTCCAGTAAGAAGAAAGAAACACTTGCACTCTCTTCAGCAAAAGCAAAGTATAGGGGTGTTGTAAATGCAGCTATTCAGTAAGTTTGGTTGAATGGAATTGTAATGCCCCGGTTTTGACCTCGTTGCATTAGATGTATATGATGTGTATATCGTAAATGATCATGGCGTGGAGCTAAAGGCCAAGGCCCCGCCATTGATCGGTTATGCTATGTTTTGGATTTAAACTTGTCACCGATAGTATATCAGGGCATGCGACACATATTAAGTTTTAGCATCATGTAAATATGCATCTTAATTAAATAAACCCGACCAGCTATGATCACGGCAACTAAAATGAGAAAGGGGCATGATTTTCACAAGGATAAGGGTGGGGAAATTGTCAAACCTTGGGCCAATGAGGGAAAATAACCATGTGTCTTCTTCCCTTGTTTTATTCCAACCACTTTCATTAAGAATGGCTGCTGGTGGTTGAGGCAGTTATCGTCTTGGGAGTGGGATGGCAGGACTGTCAGTCCTCACCCACATGCACACTCCATCACGGTTGACTTCACTATGTCCAGGAAAAACCACTGCGATCACTCACGCAGGGATTCCACTCTTTCCGCGACGAGCTGAAGCGCTCATGCACTCTTCTTTCACGCACCTCTGGTTTCCTGTCCATCCATGCACAAGCTAGGAGATGAAATTCCTCACTCAGGTGCCATTTCCTATTGATTATTCTCATGCACAGGCTGGTTTACCCGCGTAGTTCTTCCCCAACGGACCCTGTGAACAACGCAGGCTGATTTTGGGTGTTGCGGTCTTCCTTACCTCTGATTGTGGCGGTCTTCTTTGTGATTGGGCCCGGTGCAAGTCTCATCCATGTATAGGCTGAGACTATGTATCTTACTTCCCCAGTGCAGCCAGTGTAAGTCCTTTCCACTTGCTTACTTGCGCAGGGCGAACTGGTGTTGTTCCTAATGTTGTGATTTCGCTGCTGTTACGTTTGGAACTATTGGATTTCATTTGGGAGTATTTTTCCCTATGATTGTGTTTGTTGTTATGCTGTGGGGGATGTTGTATATTGTTGGGAGTCATTTTGGCCACGAGAGGGCCAAGAACGACTCAGAAATCGTTTCCCTGTCTTAAGCTGTATCAACTGATGGATTGCATGTGTGCAATGGTTGGTCTTCGGACTATGTAGGGAGAAGGAATGGGGGATTAGTTTTGCTTGATAAAACTGGTGGCTGGAAACCACACAGATAGATCTAGAGGGTTGGCTTTCTTCTCCATAACCCCTGAATAGCACTGGAAGGGAATGCATGGCCTGAGGGACTGTGTAGCAGAAAGGGACTACTTCCTTGTTTTGGGTGTGTGTGGGTGTCTTAGAAGCCAGTCTAGTTCTGGTGTAGGTGTTCTTGGCTCTGTAATGAGCTCACCAGATTAGCATTTATCCTTTCCCAACTCCTTGATGGCCTGATAAACCCAACTTTGTTGGCTTGGCTGTGTGTTTTGTATATCCTTGGCTATGTGTAAGCCTGCTAGTTCCCTTATTCCTTGGAGAATCATGCCCAACTCGGGGGTGGCAGCATTGCTGAGAGATTAAGGAGTACGCTGGCCTATGGTTGGGTGGAACGTTGCAGCGACATAGCTGGTTGCGGAACGAGTTCATCATAAGATAAGTGATCTTGTCCATTTTTACTTCTGCAACTATATTTTATGTTAATGATCATGTTGAACATGAATGCACGTTAATTCCGTTGTGCAAGATACATAATTGTAGCTGTGTATGTTGAATAATTGCATCTGTGCATGATAGATATTCATGTGTGCATATTCTAGTTCAAAGTTTTGTTTAAGTATTATGCATTCAGCAATTTTGTGCATGCACATGTTCATGGGCCTCTTAGCTCGGGTGGATAAAGCTTGGGTCACGTCCTCTTCGCCGGTCAGAGGCATGGGGACGTGATAGGAATCTTGACAAAATTTTAGATTCACACTTCACCTTCAGTGGGAATCTATTGTGACAACTAGAGTACCATAAAGATATCTAGTAATCTAGTCCAGAAGCAGCGGATGAAACATATTGATACTCACATGCATTATATTCAGGAACTAGTGCATGACAAAACTATCACACTGCATTACTTCCCTACAAAGGAGCAAAATGCAGATATATTTACCAATTCCTTCATAGAAAAAGAGATTTTTATTTCTCAAATATCTTCTCGGTGTAAAGGCTTGATTCATTGTTCTTGATTCCTATTTATTTTGAGGGGGGGGTTCCCATGAGGTTTTCCCCATTTTCCTTATTTTATTCAGCAGTTTATTTTGTCATTTATATTGTATGGATGAATTTCGGCCTAGTTTCTAGGGCCAAAGTTGTCCAAAGTTAGGATTAAGGGGGGATTCTAGGAATAATTAATCCTCCTTTGTCCAATATAGTCTATTTGGTCTATTTTCCTACCTTAGGGGGTAATTATTATTGTACTAGAGGGTGGGGGACACACATGGAGGTTATATTCCACTTATTGCATGTGCATGCATGAGTTTATGTGCCTATGAGACTAATCCATACATTATAGGATCCCACTCTGAGTGCCACCAATAGCCTCCATCAGTTGGTCATGGTTGGTAAGAAGTTATGCTGATTCAACCTCTAGTTACAATTAGTTAGATCAATTTTATTTATCCTAGCACCATTTTTGCATGCATGAAGGGAAAGTGGCTCCTTTTCCCACCAACTCATCAGTTAACTAATTGTAGAATGGTTTAGACATCCGGAGTTAGACTAGTGAGTGCCAATAGTGATTTAGACACACTGATTTAGCTAATCAATCAATAACATGGAAAATGAAACAAAATATGTAGACGACAATGATAAATCCTAGAGTATAGAAGATCAAAATGAACCTGAAGAAAAATTACTTAAAAATAAGAAAGACAAAAAGGTAGATGCATCTGATGACAATCCCGATGTCAAGTCCAATTCTAAAGAAGATGACAATCTCATAAATTGTAACAATTAAACACCAAATGCTAATGAATAAGAGGTGGGTGTTAATGACAATTATGAAAAAATTGAAGTTGTAGAAGGATATAACGATGAAAATAAAATAACTAAAGATGATTCTAATCATGACAATGTAGAAGAAGAAAACTTGGAATATTCTCTGACACATGAATATATAAATGTTTTACAGGTTGTTGTAACTCAGTATGTTCAAGATAAAATGGTTCCCAAGAAACAACTGGAGACAAGATCATCAGATAAAGATAAGAATATATATCATTTGAATATTTCTAATCAAGCCCCAATGGATGAAATAAATACATTAAATAGTGCTTCATCCTTAAGAGTATGTGACGAAACTGCAAATGAATACTCTTTATCCAATCATATTGAATTAAGTAAGTTGTCAGTAGTTTCCAATACATATAAGAAGATCATAACAAATATAACAGAATATCCTACCATGTTTGAAGATCCATTGATCAACACTAAAGAATCTATATTTTAGATATTAATCGGTTTCATACCAAAGCATGCAAAAATACCAAGGTTCAACATGTCGACACAAGTTCATCATGAAGATATCATATTGGAAACTCATAAGAATACTTCCTATAGTCATTATGGTTTTATCTACATAATTATATGCATGAAGAAATTTGAATGGAAATGTAACCAACTATTTCAAGAATTATTAAACCATGGTACCGTTATTCATGGTAAGAGTTCCTTTGTCAACTGCGATCACACCTATGTGTTTCTCAAAGGGAACTCTGTCAGGCACAACAACCCTGTGAAGTTACAAATCAAGCATTTAATAATTTTAAATTAAGCGCTCTTTACACAAGATTCATGGTCAGATCTTTTCAAGGCCGTATGACTTGTAATAAACCTAATTGGTTATTAAGGGTGATATTTTGTAATTGATTTATTATTTAGGATAATTAATTACTAATTATTAAGTGTCATCTTTATTGATACATGTCTCTACCAATAGGCCATATTTATACTTGGCCATTTCTATTGTAAAGACATCATTCAATTATTAAAATATATATTTATAAATAATAATATCCAACATGTAAGGTTGTATCCTTACACCCCTTTCCCCTTAGAATGACTAATTGTATATGTTTTGGGAAGAGCTACAATCCTGGAAAAAAATACGACAACAAGGAGAAGACATACTCGGTTGGGTCCATACCAAAAAGGGAACCTTCAACTTAAAAGAGGCTTACATTCTCTTGGTCGATCACCAGTGGGATTAGAAAGAGGAAAATTGGAGACATATATGGAAATAGAATCTTTGGCAAAAAGTCTTAACTTTCCTTTGGCTAGTAGCTTGGAACAAAATTCCCACCTGGGGCTGCATCATAAAAAGTGGATTTGAAGGTCCATTTATGAGTTACCTTTTCCATTCTGCAACTTAGGATTCTAAACACAGTCTCATTCGGTGCACCTACAACCAACACCTATGGGACCAAGGAGCAAGCATCTTTCAACAATTAGATCAAAATAGATTAAGTATCAGGGAAACTTTATCCAATTAACGTAAACAAATATCTGACAACAACATAGTCAACAGAACATGGAAAATTGGGAATCCTTTAAGCACAATCTAGATTGGAAAATTTACACTAAATAGTAACTTTGGTGTATCTTCCAATCATAACAAACTTTAGTGGGAACTTGTAGTGTTTTATGAATGAAAACCCTTGGCAAATGTATGATGTATTTTTTCTACTAAACGTTTTAGGGAAGGAATTAAAACTATGAAGGATTTCTATGATAATTACTAATGCTAGAGACTGGGAAAGATGGTTTTCCCTCAAGGATGAGTTCAATTTAACAAACCCTTAAAAAATATTATTGAAAAAATCAAAGTCTCATTCTAGAAAATACCTTCCTAAATCTTATCCTACAAGGATTGTAGGTTCGGTGACACAACTAGAGGTGGAATTAGAGAAATTGTTTCTAGAAATATAATTCGATAAATGGTTAATGATGGTTGTTTGTGTTGTTCCTTTAGATGTTCCTAGATTTTTAGGAACTATGTAAAGGCATATGATCCCTTCTTTAGGCCCCAATTCGTCTTTTGGACCAAAGGGGGTGTTGTGGGAAAAATAGTCACAAGGGTGGACAACCTTCCTTCTTTGAGAGAGGTCCTTGAGGTTGTAGCAAGGACCTAGTCTTATGAATTGTGAGTTAGTATCCCAAACTCCAAATGGAAAAGCAAAATATAAGCAATAAATAAATTAAAACTAATAATAAATAAATGGAACAAGTGCTAAGAAAAAAAAATAGAACAAGGGAATGCCAAAACATATGTTGCTTGCCTAATATTCAAACTAAATACAATGAGTATCACCTAGGAGGTGAGGGATTCAAAGGGAATCCCACAATATACCTTAGGGTGGTCCTTTTTTTCCACTCAATTTCAATTTAACTAGCATAGAACAATGGAGAAACGGTTTCTTCTTAAATGAAGAAATCAAGGGATATTTTGCATGCCAGCTTGAGGTAGGAAGTAAATTGAAAGATGAGCTCGCAATGTAATTCCAACAGCTACTTTTATCCTATATGATGCATGCATGTGGATTCCTTTTTTAATCGAAATGAATGCCAGGAAACATCTAGTTCCAAATGTGAACATTCTTGCATCTGAACTAGTTCTCCAAGGACATAAGGGGATCTATTGAATGCTCCTAAGCATTTGACGAGTCTCATTCAAATTTTGGATCCAAGAGAGTCTTTTTGATATTTGAATGCATCATGGAAGTAAGCATACCTGTCATTTTGAATATCAAACAATTTTTTAAGGAAATCCGCGTGGATGTACATAGGTTTCTAAATAGGTAAGTTATGTTATCTAGCGTGGGTGTCCAATGCTTTTAGCTACGCAGTTTTATGTACTAATTACCTTTGACATTTTAGGGCTCAACTTTTCTTTTGGATCTAATGAGAATTTCTTTGGTGGAATGCATTTTGTATGTTGATGACACCTATCTGCAAGATTAGTTAAAATGTTGCATGTGCAAAAATGTTAAGTGTTAATAGATGGGCCCTGATGTATGAGGTTTGGAGGGTACTATAAGGCCAAAATGTATCATCATTTCTTTATCTCCATGTTCTTATAATTTATCAAACACTTGTGAGTGAAAATACATGCCCATGGGGGAAGGTTGTTGGTGAATACCATTGAAGCTGTAAATAATGAATGGTGTTTTATACAAATGAGACAAGCATACCTATGCTCATGAAAATATATCAAAATGGATTATAATAAGAGGGGACCAAGGAGTCAACTCTTGTTTTTGTTGTTGCAAGGATGAAGGTGGATTCAATCCTTGTATGATTAAATGAATCCTGGAAATGATGTTACTAGTGCCGACAAAATAGAACTATTGATGACCAAGAAAATCCCACTTGGGTGGGGGACTTGAATAATGGTGAAGTTGTTGTATGGATAAATTCACTATACCATATGTGTCTCTACCATGAATCATAAATGTGAACATTGTTATCATTGGAATGTACGTTTCCGTCTTATGCGATAGTCGTATTGGTTTGGGGATAGAAATAAGTTAGGGAGCACTTATAATGACTCTCCCTAGTTAGTTAGATGAAATCCATTATATAGATGAGAAGGGATCCCAAGGTACAATTGTAACATTGCAACTCTCAAAATGGACTAATATGACGTCGATGAGAGTTGAAGCATCTAATAAGAAAATAGTATTATCTTAGGAACCAATATCATTTTGTAACCAATTGGGACACTAACAGACGTAACACAAGGCTAGTTGATAATCATGGGGCTCATGAATTCCCTTGATCAATGTAAGCAAGGTGAGTGGAAGATGACATCATTCTTCAAGTAATGACATAGGGTGTACCAAAGGGAAACAATATGTAGATGATGGGATTAATTAGAGACACAATACTGATGGGATAAGGTGAATGAAAAAACTAACAATGTTGAGGTTAAATGGACTCAAGTACATTGATCAATAGAGACAAAGGAGTTCTTCCAAAAAGAATAATGTGATGTGGTTCCCATGGTTTTGTGTGGATCGGGGAACGATTTGTGCATAAATAATTATGGATGCCATTCCCACTATTTCGAGGGGGTTGGAAAACCAAATACTTTATATGGGCGGGATTCCCACAGTTTTGAGTGAAATGGGGAATTGTTTTTATTATGATACAATGGTTTTGTTCAAATGAGAAGATGGGTTCCCTCTGAATAAATTCTATGCAAAATGTTCTTGCGAGAATAATTGAGTGGGGTTGGTGTATTTAGAGGGTGGGACCCCATTGTTATCTTCTCAAAGGGATGATATGAAGAGGAACACACATGGTATATTGCTCATTGGGTGGATGAGAGGTTATTTATGAATCATAATTGTAACATGTGCCAAGGAATCTAAGGTATGAGATGAGCATAATGTAAGGCGATTCTATGTGGTTTCAACTTGAAAAAAGTTGAGTTATCAGATTCCTATGACTTGGGATGGTTCAACGTCATGGATTCCAAAATGAGAATGGGTTGTAATGATGTGCACAACCATGGGGGAATATGTTATTCTCAGTGATGACACTAATCACATGCCATGATTAAGAATTAGGACCTTGTGTTCATCAGCAAGAGTAATGGTTAAATTCAATGTACACAGAGGGAATAAATTTCATATATGCTAGGTTAAGACTATATACATGTGAGTGATGTCCTTGCACAATTGTTGTATCATGGGAGGGTGTTTCTTAATTATAATCCTGCACACATGACCCAAATACCCAAGCATAATAATTATTATGACAAGAGTATTGATAATGTAGAAAGAGTTTGAAAAGAAACATCACACACCTGAAGAAATGTAGAGGGTGATCTGGGGTGTCAACAAGTGTGTGGTGTTTTGGTGGATACCATTGGAATTGGAAATCGGTGTAACTTATAGATGATAGAATGTTTGTGCATCTATGTGGCATGCCAAGTCTATTGAATTCTGAGGGAGAGTTTTGTTGAATGGACTATATCTCCCAAGGATACCCAACACATGACAGAGGTCTCCTAAGATCTCAGGAGTGTGTAATGGGTCGTGGTTCTCTACCACAATGGACATTGGTGGTGAACCATGGTCCTCCTTTAAAGATGATGACAATATGTCAAAATTGGTAAACAAAACTGATAATGATGACATATTGATTATATAAAAGTGATCAGTGGTATTTAGAAGGGAGATGAATTCCTCTACAGGAAATTATGGTGGGTTTTCCCCAAGGGGAGGAGGATTGTATTCTAGCCACATTTTCTCTAAGCAGATTGCTCATTCTGCATGCAGGATGAGGAACTAAAATGAGTGATGGTTTAATATCCAACATGATCTACATGGGTGACTGCTACATGTGTAGTTAAGTACATGTTTTAGGCTTATTGTTCTAGTGGCACAATCAAGTATGATTGTACTGAAATTACTTGGGATCAGATCGGTATGGTTCCTACATGATGAAAACCCGTGATGTTGATTTATTGGTGTTTGCACCTCCAACATGGGTATTGTTGGGCTCCAATCCACTAATGTAGATTAGACCTTGATTTTATGTCAATCTGGAGTTTGTAGACTTAGAGGCATATCCAAATATAGAGACTCAAAGCTAGACTTAACTAGAAATCTAGTTTACCTATGAACAAACCTATTGAAAGCTAGAATGTTGTGACTTGAAAATACAAAAACTCCCTTACAGAAGCAACTTCATTTGATCTCTGAGTTACACAGCAATTCATATGTGAAATCTTCTGAGATAATAAAAAAACAAATTAAACCTAATCCTAAAATATGGATCACAAGACGCTGCCTATTATCTCAATATTGAATAAGCAATCAAACATTAATTTGCCTTACAGGAAAACATTCACAATGTATAACTGTTCTCAATATTTCGTCATTGAATAAGCAAGCAATATACAGTGATTTGATATTGATATGATAGTCTAAACCATTCCTACAGCATGTAATTGATGACATAACAGA
Source organism: Pseudotsuga menziesii (assembly GCA_001517045.1). NCBI lineage: Eukaryota > Viridiplantae > Streptophyta > Pinopsida > Pinales > Pinaceae > Pseudotsuga > Pseudotsuga menziesii. Next base: position 62,097 of record LPNX010389309.1, on the reverse strand, counting down.
GTTTATAAAACTTGTTCAAACAATCCAACTCATTCTGCAATAGTTAAAGTGAAGAAATCGAATTTTACAGGAAATAAAACATACCACTGGCAACGATATGAAAAAGGTGTGCAGACTTGGCAAAGGGGGCCCTCCAATGCCTCGTTTACACATGCAGGGAGAAAATCACAGAGCTTTAAACTTTGATTGTATTCACCATATTAAATTAAGCATACATAGTAATCAAAATCCACGGTCTTGACTCCATAACGATATGCGTTTGTAATCCCGCGGGGTCTTTTTTCATATGTTTGATCAAATACTTATACAAAATTTTAAAAAACTAGAAATGCTATTAATCTGGAAAACTAATAATGACATACAATCCCCGAGATCCTCTATCAGATCCATAAAAATAGACAAAATCGGAATTGCCCTGCTTTTATGCGAAGTGGTAACATAGGTGGTCATCTTTGACCGGCATTGACTCGACGCCTGTGAGAACTATATCATCTGCTCATTGGAAGTTTAATCATCCTTGGACATTGAGGATATTTCTCCTATCTATCAGTTTATGCCTAGCTGGCCTGCAAGTATCCAACCTAGGAGACATTACGGGAAGTTAGCACTGTTGAAATATTGTGACTTCGAAGAATATTCTATTTGTATCTTTTGTGGTCCTCGATGGTCCTATCGGGAGAACCACTTGTATTAATTTGTACCCCGATGCTCCTAATCGGAAGAACTAATAAGAGTCATGAGGTAGTCCCCTCTAATTGTAAAGGTGGGTCATTAGCACCCCAGTGTGGTTACTTGAGCCTACATGTGTAACTCGAGCCTACATGTCGGATGAGTTAGTTAAAGTGAACGGATCAATATAAATAGAGGTGTAGCACTCCTCATTTGAAGCACACACACTCACTTGAGTAGCGCACTTATGGAGGAGAGAAGTAGATAGAGAAGGAGGAGGATCAGGTCTTTGATCTCCTTGCTAGTTTTATCTTTTACCTTTTGGGGGCATCTATATTTAGGAAGCTTTTGCTGGGTTTTTTCCTTTAGGGTTTTCCCAGGATAAATCTGTGTTGTTCTTGTGATGATGTTTCTTTCAGTGATCCTGTTTATATGATTTTGTTATGAAAAATGAAATTAAATACTGATGTCTTATCTAAGCCTATGAAAATTTAACATGGTATCAGAGCTAACCTGAACAGGACAGCTTTCACAAGGAAAAATAGTCCTCTCTCTCTCCCCGAAAGAAATTAGGGATTTTTGCAGAAGAAGAATTTTTGAGTGAGCCTGGCATAGGATTTCTATCCTCATGAAAATCGAATTTTAGAGACCTGGATCAAGATTTTTGGTTGGGTGAAACTCCGGGAAAGTCAAACCCTAGTTTGACCCCGAGCCAGAAAAATCCTAAATACTAAAACTGCTAAGTTTTGGTACATTTACTATATCCCTATATTGGAGACGTTTCAGGAGCTAAAAATTTTAGAGGCCAACTGCACAATCCGGGTGTACATTGTATCCAAAATTCAGCTTCATATTCTCTATATTCTGGGAGATATGATCCCCCCAAGTTATGGTTCCAGCCTCTTCCAGAATTCATCCCTAAACAGGACACCTAGAGAAAATTGCTATAGCTTGGGTTACCTAGGTCCAAATGGAATTCCTGAAGATGTTCCAGAAATATCATGGACTTTAATTTATATGGTCTGAATATTATACTCAGAAGATGAACCAGTGACATGTGGCATGCCGTACAACTTCGATGTTCTGAACAGTCCTATAACAGGTCACCCTGGGAAAATGATCATAAATCCCAATTGGTGAAATAAATTCTGATGAAACCTATGGTTTTGGATCAAGGACATGCGAGGTTACCTCAGTGCCCAATTTCAGATATAAAGCAGCATTAATTTCGGATATATCACAGAAACAGTGATAGGAATTTCTGCAGAAGAAATTGGAAAACTAGGGCTTCCTGTTCCGGGAGCTTCCCTCCACTGTTTTAAGAAAAGGAGTACATTGGACAGATCCATTTGAAGAGATCTATATTTCTATCCAATTAGATCTGAAATATTCCAAGTTTTGAAAATTAGGGTTTCTCCAACAAGCCCTCGATCACCCAGCTCTGGAAGCAGGACGGACACCTCAAATCGGTAAGATCTAATCTTTTTCTATTTGCATTTGAGGTTCTCATTTCAAAGTGATATATCACATCAACTTGATGATAAAGTTGACAAATTCCAAGCATGGAAGTATTTGATCTCTCTGCAGAAAATGAATTGGACACCTACATGAGTAGAGAGGTTCCAGTTCCATACGAAGATGAGGCTCAAAGCCTTACACAAGAAGAACTTGATCAAGGCCAAGAAGATCATTGTTGATTCAATCATGGATCAACTTATACCACAAGTGTCTTCCCTAAAGACACCGAAGATGTTTGATTCCTTGATCAAGCTTAAATCAGAAGATGGCTTTGAGAAAACAGTTGAAGAATGCGAAGATCCAGAATGCAGAACAACTTGAAGCGGTAGAAGAAGAAGTATGCAGAAGTGGTGATAGCCACCTTGAATGGCCTCCCATGATCATGGGATTCATTCATGTGAAGAATGTATGCCAGAAGTAAGTGATTACTTTCAGCTCAACTAATGAGAAGAGAAGAAGAAGATGGGAGGAATTGAAGATCAAGCTCTCACCATTCAAAGAATATCCCTCAAGCGATGAGGAATATGAAAAACTCAATTCTTGAAGAACCTCTTATGCATCTTATCATTTGGATAAGAAATGATGATTTCATGAATGAAGAAGATGATAAAGCAGAATGATCAAGATGGAGTCTACCCACGAAACAAATAAAAGATAAGCATTCAATTGCCATTTCATGATATTGTTTTGTTATACATTTGATTGTATTCAGTTGATGTGTTATGCATGATAGATTGTTTACATTAATACCACTAATATGCATGTGATGGGTAAGTAGCTCATGGCGCTATACAACTCTCCAGTGCTACTTATAAAACCTCTTTGCTGACATATTGGATTAATGCACAATCTCAATGATGTCATGGTAGAGATGGAAGGCATCTAGAAAGTTTCTGTGAGATATGGATGAATGTTGTATTGGCTAAATAGTTGCATGATGCATAAGAATTTATCGTTATGCATATGTTTTATGAAATAGTTCTAACCATGCAATTGGTGCATTTGAATTGTAGGAAAGGTCCTGTACAACCTCCTACAAGAAAAGAAGGAAGAGACTTGTTCCGAAGAACAAGTGATGACAATTCAATAAACATGAATCTGAAGCTCCCAGGGTAAGAGACACCATGACGGAAGAAAGAGCTTCAGAGAGCGGTAGATCCACGTCAAAGGATGAACACCACCATGGGTATGAGAGATGACTCAAGATGAAGAAAAGAATGCTATGAAAGAAACTATGATCAAAGAATAACAGTTGATCATGGGGAATGATGTATAGGATATGATTTCGAGACATAAAGGGAAGTACATAGTATCCTCCATATGGATCTACAAGAACAAGTGTACAAAGAAAGGTTCATGATTTTCCTCTGAAAGAATAGACTATGACATGACATACTCTATTGACTAGTATATATCAAGCATAGAACCACCTGTACAGAATGAAGAAGGAAGATAATACTCCACTTCAAGGGGAGTGACTACAGAAGATATCTGAGTTCGACACGGTATGACATGATAGACAGCTTCTTGATGGATCGAGACTTTACCAAGAGTAAAGTGGGTTCCAACCTTCAAAGTTGAATGCAGAAGACTAGGATATGTTGATGATCTGACAAGACGAACTTATGGAAGATGTTATGATGAAAGAATACTAGAATGATGTATGGGATATAGTTCCCAAACCAGAAGGAAAGAGTATTGTATCCTCCAAATGGATATACAAAATAGAGCATGCAGCTGACGAAAGTATCGAGAAGCATAAAGCAAGATTTGTGGCCAGAGGTTTCTTTCAGAAAGAGGGAATTAATTCTGAAGAGACACTTACTCCAAGAAGCAAGGTACACTTCCTTCAGAACTATCATGGTAGTTTCTTCCATGGTGAAGTAAAGACAAGCCTTCCTTAATGGTATGATTGAGAAAGAGTCTTACATCGAATAGTCATGAGAATTTGAAGTTGAAGCCAGATGGAATCACATATGCAAGTTGAAGAAGGCCCTCTATGGCCTGAAGCAAGCTCCCAGAGCTTGGTATGGAAGAATAGATAGTTTCTTGTCGAGCATGGGATTTACCAAGAGTAAAGCTGATCCTAACCTTTATCTCAAGGTTGTAGAAGATGCACTTGTCATCCTGTTATTATATGTGGATGACTTATCCTTGACAGGAAATGAGAAACAGGTCATGGAAAGCAAGAAGAAACTAGCAGAAGAATTTGAGATGAAATACCTTGGGTTAATGCATTATTTCCTAGGTCTGGAAGTATGGAAAAGTTCAGAAGAAATCCTTCTCAAACAGGGAAAGTATGCAGTAGAGATATTGAAGAGATTCAATATGTTGGAATGCAAAGTCATGGCCACACCCATGGACTCCAACCTGAAGCTGTTAGCTGATGAATCATCAGAGTTAGTGGATATGACTCATTACAGAAAGATCATTGGGTCATTGATGTACTTAATAAATACCAGACCAGACATTTGTTTTGCTGTGAACACCTTAAGTTAATATCTTGTTCAACCAAGACGGGTTCACCTAGTAACTGCAAAACATGTGATGAGATATCTGAAAGGGACTATAGACTTTGGTTTATATTATGATGGTAGCCATGAGTATAGATTGTATGGCTACATAGATGCAAATTGGGCTGGAAGTATCTCAGACAGGGAAAAGCACATTAGGTATATGCTTTTGTTTGGAGTCTGCTATGAGTTCATGGTTTAGCAGGAAACAGTACAGTGTTTCTCGTAGCATGGCTGAAGCAAAATACATAGCAGATTGCTCTACTAAGTTGTGAATCCATATGGATTCAGAAGCTGATATCAGGTCTCTTTGAAATGAAGATGGATACTACATTGATTCTATGTGATAACGAGAGTTGTGATAACAGAGAACCCTGTGTTCTGTCGTAACACATAGAAATCCGGTATTTCTACATTAAAGATAAAGATGTAGATGATGATGTTTCAGTATTTACATACTGTAGATACAGATGATGGTGATTCAGTATTTCTATACTAAATATAGAGATGATGATGTTTCAGTATTCCCATACTGAAGATATAGATGATGATGATTTCAGTATTCCCATGCTGAAGATATAGATGATGTTTCAGTATTTACATACTCTAGATGCAGATGATGGTGACCTGATGATGCTTTCAGTACTCACATACTGGAGATACAGATGGTGATAGTTCAGTATTCACATACCGAAGATGTAGATGAATATGGTTTAGATGATGATGTACTGACAAAGCCTCTGTCTCGGGTAAAGTTCGAACACTTTCGAGACAATCTTGGTATGGTTCAGAAATACCTTCCCCGAAAGGGGGAGTAGTGATGTTGCAGTAGGATTGTATCATCCCTGGACACTTTCCCTAAAGTGATCCAGAGACCTCGATCTTCGATAATGAAGAGGGATTGTATCATCCTGGGACATATGTCTAGAAGTGATCAGGAGACCTCGATCTTCGAGAATGAAGTGGGATTGTATCATCCCTGGGCACTTACCCTAAAGTGATCCGGAGACCTCGGTCTTCAAGAATGAAGAGGGATTGTATCATCCTGGGACATATGTCCAGAAGTGATCTGATGACCTCGGTCATCGAGAATGTGGTAGGATTATATCATCCTTGAACTTCGGTTTAGAATGGATCCGGTGTAACTTCAGTCATCAAGAATGTGGCAGGATTGTATCATCCTTGAACTTCGGTTCAGAATGGATCCGGTGTAACTTCGGTCATCGAGAATGTGGCAGGATTGTATCATCCTTGAACTTCAGTTCAGAATGGATCCGGTGTAACTTTGGTCATCAATAATGTGGCAGGATTGTATCATCCTTGAACTTCGGTTCAGAACGGATCTGGTGTAACTTCAGTCATCGAGAATGTGGCAGGATTGTATCATCCTTGAACTTTGGTTCAGAACGAATCCGGTGTAACTTCGGTCATCAAGAATGTGGCAGGATTGTATTATCCTTGAACTTCGGTTCAGAACGAATCCGGTGTAACTTCGGTCATCGAGAATGTGGCAGGATTGTATCATCCTTGAACTTCGGTTCAAAACGAATCTGGTGTAACTTCGGTCATCGAGAATGTGGCAGGATTGTATCATCCTTGAACTTCGGTTCAGAATGAATCCGGTGTAACTTCAGTCATCGAGAATGTGGCAGGATTGCATCATCCTTGAACCTCAATTCAAAATAGATCCGATGACCTCGATTGTTGAGAATGTGATAGGATTGCATCATCCTTGGATTTTGAGTCCAAAAGAGATCCAAAGACTTCTTTGTCTTTGTACTGTGGGCTGCTGCTGATGATGATGATGTTTCCTGATTGAAAGATCAGAGTGTGATGATGATGATGATGGTTCTGATCGAAAGATCAGAGTGTGATGATGATGATGATGTTTCTTATCGAAAGATCAGATGTTGCTGATGATGATGATGTTCTCTGATCGAAATATCAAAATTTGCTGATGATGATGATGTTCTTTGATTAAAAGATCAGAATATGATGATGATGTTGTTGCTGATGATGATGATTTTCTCTGATCGAAAGATCAGAATATGATGATGATGATGTTTCTCTGATCGAAAGATCAGAAGTTGCTGATGATGATGTTGTTCTCTGATTGAAATATTAGAATATGATGATGATGTTGTTGTTGACGATGATGATGTTCTCTGATCGAAAGATTAGAATATGATGATGATGATGTTTCCCTGATCGAAAGATCAGAAGTTGCTGATGATGATGTTCTCTGATCGAAAGATCAGAATATGATGATGATGATGTTTTCTGATCAGAAGATCAGAAGTTGCTTATGATTATGATGCTACTGATGATGATGTTTTTTGATCAAAAGATCACAATGCGATGATGATGATGATGTTTCTGATCGAAAGATCAGAATGTGATGATGATGAGATCCTAATGATGATGATGTCGTATTATCAAAGTATGATGATGATGACGTACTGATAGAAAGATCAGAATATGATGATGAGTTGATGTTAGAGTATGATGATGTTCAGTTGATGATGTTTATGATCGAAATATCAGAGGCTGATGATAATGATGATTCTAACTAAAAGATCAGAGTATGATGATGATGATATTTTGATGCTGATATTTTGATGATGATGATGTTGATGTTTTGATGATGTTTCTGATCGAAATATTAGAGTATGATGATGATGTTGTTGCTGATCTAAAGTCCAAAGTGCTGAAGAAGTTGTTGCTGATCGAAAGGCCAAAGTGCTAAAGAAGATGTTGTTGATTGAAAGGTCAAAGTGTTGAAGATGATGTTGCTAATCGAAAGGTCAAAGTGCTGAAGATGATGTTGCTGATCGAAAGGTCAAAATGTTGGAGATGTTGCTGATCGAAAGGTCAAAGTGTTGAAGATGTTGCTGCTGATTGAAGAATCAAGATGCTGAAGATGTTGTTGATCGAAGCGGTCAAAGTACTGATGATGCTGAAGACTAAAGATTGAAGATGAAAACTACATGATGTTGAAAAGATTCCAATGATTTATAGATGTATCACCTTGATGATGTTGATGATGTCATATCTCTCTCTCTCCTATTATTGTTGTTGTTGATGTTGTTATAGAATACCCTTCTCGTTAAGGGGGAGTGTTGAAATATTGTAACTTCAAAGAATATTCTATTTGTATCTTTTGTGGTCCTCGATGGTCCTATCGGGAGAACCACTTGTATTAATTTGTACCCTGATGCTCCTAATCGGAAGAACTAATAAGATTCATGAGGTAGTCCCCTCTAATTGTAAAGGTGGGTCATTAGCACCCGAGTGTGGTTACTTGAGCCTACATGTGTAACTCAAGCCTACATGATTAACTCAAGCCTACATGTTGGATGAGTTAGTTAAAGTGAACGGATCAATATAAATAGAGGTGTAGCGCTCCTCATTTGAAGAACACACACTCACTTGAGTAGCGCACTTGTGGAGGAGAGAAGTAGTTGGAGAAGGAGGAGGATCAGGTCTTTGATCTCCTTGTTGGTTTTATCTTTTACCTTTTTGGGGCATCTATATTGAGGAAGCTTTTGCTGGGTTTTTTCCTTTAGGGTTTTCCCAGGATAAATCTGTGTTGTTCTTGTGATGTTGTTTCTTTCAGTGATCCTGTTTATATGCTTTTGTTATGAAAAATGAAATGAAATACTGATGTCTTAGCTAAGCATATGAAAATTTAACAAGCACATCTTGTAATTCTGAATAAAACCTTAATTTAAATGCCTTAAAAATCTCATAATTCAATTTGTTAAGAAGGAACAACATTTATACCTTTGACCAAAGTTTTTTGAATGAAATTAAGGCTTTATGAATCAGTATGAAGGTTTATGGAGGAAACTGGAAGGTATTTAGATGAAAAAAATAGGTCAAAATGGTGCCCAACATCTCCCCCAAGAGGAAGCTGTTGCATGTCCTCATGCACAAAAAGTATCCCAAAAAATTTGACCCTGCTTATATCATGACCAAAATTTTGTTGCTGACCCTCTGCTTTTAATCCCCTATCTGGGATGATGCATCTGTAGAAGCTCGAGATGCATAAAGGACTTTCAGTTTCTCATACTTGATTTTGTAAATATTCTTTTGTTTATACCATCTATATGCATGCTTGGAGATTCGTGTCCTTTGAACTTTAAGCTTCCAATTCCTTTCTTTTAACTTTTCATTCCTCAGTTCTAATTCCTTTATTTCCAGTTTCAATCTCTTAATTTTTTTACTGTTTTTGGAAGTTTTCTTCTTTTCCATCTTCATTGGAGGCTGCACAGAATTGGTGTCCATCCCCAATTATTCATTCTCTTGTACTGAATCTCCCTTCTTTTCTTCTTCCATAATTTGTTGCTCTAAGAAAGGAGAAGCTGGATCGTTTAATATTTCCTGTCTTGGATGCTTTTTATTTTCTTTTTCTTGCTGATCCAAGAAGATATTGATTTTTTTTTTCTGCTTTATCACTTCATCAGCTTCTTGGATATCTTTTTCTTCATGGACCTACCCTATCTCACCTGTTATATTTTCTTCTTGACTTCCCAAGGTTTGTATGTATTCATACTGTCTCTGTTGGCTTTCATCATCCTCTTCTAGTGCTGACTTATTTCGAGCTTGTTGATACTTCCTTGGCTTTCTCTTATAAGTGGTGAAAATATGATCTTGCTTCTGAAACTATTTTTCTTCTCTCATCACACTCCTGGTTCGTATCCTTCTCTGAGGCTGTTTTGAGCTTGCTGCCTCAGAGTTGTCTTCATCATTTGTGATCATCAACGCCTCTCTTTTTTTCTTTTTCCCCTTTGGCAGTTTTGAGCTTGTTGCTTCAGGGTTTGGTTCTCCATCCTTGCGGTATGTTATCATCAATAATTTGTATTCTTTTAAAACTTCTTCAGGAAGCTCTTCTTGTTCTTCAAACTGATTATGAATTAAAAATTCTTGCCATGTCATATTTTGCTTCTGTAACTCATGTGTGATGATTATTTTGATGAGTCCACAGTGGAAAAGGCTTGTCATTTTATCTTTTGCACGCCTTTGAACAACCTTATCCATCTTGCAAAGAATCTGTAATAAGAAATGGGGCATATTAATCTCACAATCACCTCTTAAATGATACAATAGCTTGATATGGTAAAGATATACAATACTAAATCGGCCTTCACAGGTAATGAATTTTTGGATAATATAGACTATTTCATCCCAAGGATGAACCACCCAGCTCCTTGGTATTCATTTCTTCCAGTTCAGTGATCCTGCCCTTGATCTGCACATAAAGGGTATCCATGCCTTCTCCTTGAATTGTTTAGTTTTGAAGAATCTCTCTCCTTGTTGTGGTAAGCCAATAATTTGTGCCAAAATGTCTTCAAACAGTCTGAAGTTCAAATTTCCCACTGTAGCCCTTTCTCCATCAAATGAATCAGCAAAGGCTAGGATAACATTATCATTGTGCCCATCAAACTTTTCAAAAAAGTCACCCACTGTTTCTTTTCAAAGATTTCCATAAATTTCTCATGAATATCAGTGGGATCGAATTTCTCTAGTTCTAGTCTAGATGCCATTTTGAAACTTTGATAGGAAAAAGAAATATGCAACAAGAAACTTCAACCTTACAATTTTTAGCTCTGTAAATGTTTTCTTATCCCAAAATGACACTCTGAAATTAGAATTGTTGTTGGTCTAGCAAACTCTTTGGAAAAAGGTTTAATTTTTACCTCCCCTCTAGTGTTATTTCCTTTCAATTCCTCCTGCATGAATGCTTATTCAGTAAACTAGTGCCCACGTCCTTCCTGTGATCCACGCCTTCTTTTCACTGTAAACTATTATCCACAGCAATCGAGTCTTTGTAGATGAAAGAGTTAGGTTTGGTTCAAAGAAGAATGACCAAATCTACAATCCCTGATGTCACCAGTTCACAATGCGATTTTCCAAGCACATTTTTATATTTTCGTGGGGGCATATAACCACATTCTTCATAATCGTTATCTAAACATGCCACTTTTCATCCAATTACTAGTTCAGATATAAATTCTCAAGGAGAGAAATTAAAGGTAAGGTTTTAGAACTAATTCATCTCTATACAATGCGCTTCAGTACCTTTGCATACCCCAATGTTTGATTAATGAGCTATAATGAAGGGATTTCTTCACTTGGAGTGGACTCTTTTCACCTTTTGGAAATACACACAGCCATCTTTATATCAATGTTCTATATTCCATATATATTTTTACTTAATGCATGATGCACTAATATCTGGAGTATAAATATATATAAAAAACATTTGAATTCCATTTTTTTTGAAACATTTCACTTCCTGTTCAGAAGGAAACCCTGCCTGTAGAATGCAGTGTATGTTTTGGCCATTGAAAATTTGCTTCTGGGATTGATTCTGACCACCATTTTGACCCCTAGGGTAGGATAATGAAAATAAAATGGAATGCTGGCAGGGATTGTGAGGGTGATGGAATAGGCAGTAAAGCTTATGAGGATAGGTAGATATGTCATTAATTAAAAACAAAGAATCATGCAACTTTTAAAGCACAAAAATTAAAATCCTTACAGACTTTGCTTGATATCCCTTTATGCTGAGCTTGCTGCTTGTTGTAGCTGGTTTGCAATTTGTTTCTGATTCATATATGTCCTTCTAATGTCTATTTTTAAAGATGTCTGCCATCTCAGATCCCTTCTGCTTTGCTGGAAGTCAGGTCCCTCTGTTTTGCTAGAAATCAGGTCCCTCTGCATTGCTGGAAATTAGGTCCCTCTGCATAGGAAAAAGGCTTGGAACTATCTCAGATTCGTTCTACTTTGCTGGAAGCCAGGTCCTTCTGCATTTGAAAAAGACTTGGAGGGTTCCAAGAAAGAAGAAAAATAGAAAGCATGAAATGCTTATCCCCCTCACAGGCCTACTTATTGACTTGTCCTCAAGTCAAAAAAGAACTTTATTATTGAAAATAAAACTGTCTAAAAGGCATGAAATTTTAAAAATATTTTTATGAATTTTCAATGGCCAAGTGAACCTGGTTTTCCAAGGAAAATTCAAGTTTATGTTGTGCTAGTGGCCTGGTTTTCACAACTAAACTCCCATTTTTTCTTGTTTTTGTTTTTTTTTATGTTTTCTTTTTTTTTCTTTTTTTTGTATATATTTTTTATATCAGATCAGAAAATAGCTAAGAAGAAAGTGAAGGATAAACACCAGTGTGTTTATCCAGCACTTCCATCTCCCATTGCTGTGAAATATGCTATATGAAATCTTCTTTGTTGATAGGCTTGGTATAGAGTTTGAGTCGATGGCCATTGACCACAAATGTACATGCTTCATCATCGATTGTTTGAAGTTTGACTGAGCCATTGTCATATACCTCTGCAATCTCATATGGACCAAGCCAATGAGTTGTGAATTTGGCCTTGAAGTCTTTGAACTTCGAATCAAACAATAGTGCCCAATCACCGATGTGAAATTGTTTCTTTTTGATAAACTTGTCATGCCATTGGGCTCTCTGTTGTTGTATCAAAATATTGTGTTCTATTGCAGCCTGTCCCATCTCATCTAGTTGATTTAATTGAAGTATTATTTCTTGCTATGCCTCAGAAAGATTCATACCCAAATCTGTTGCTAACTGGAAGGTATGAATTTGAAATTCTATAGGTAGGAGGACTTGCTTACCATAAACAAGCTGATAAGGAGAAAAACCAGTACTATTTTTCCAAGTGATTTGATATGCCCATAAAGCTTCAGTAATCTTAGCTTCCCAATCCTTCCTATGCATCTGGACAATTTTGGTGATGATTTCTTCCAAAGTCTTGTTTGTAGATTCCACCTGGTCATTAGCTTGTGGATGGTAAGGTGTATATTTTTTGTGCTTAATCTTGTGCTTTGCTGCTATCTCCTGCACTAGTTTGGAAGTAAAATGGGCACCCTGATCAGTGACAATCTCTCTAGGAACCCCAAATATGACAAATATCTCCTCAAAAATAAAGTTTACCACAGTCTGTCCTGTGGCTCTTGGTAATGGTTTGGCTTCCACCCACTTGGTAACATAGTCTGTACATACCAGAATGTACTTCTTCCCTTGTGATGGTGGATGAATCGGACCAATGAAGTCAAGAGCCCACTTTTGAAATGGTTCTATGAGGATTTGTGGTTGGAGTAGCATTTCATTAGATCATATTGGTCGTCCCATCCGTTGACAAGTATCACAGCTTCTAACATACTTCTTAGAATCTTTGAAAATAGAAGGCCAGTAATACCCCAAATTGAGTATCTTGTATGCTATTTTGTTCTCTACAAAATGGCCACCACACGGTTCATCATGACATGCTTTCAAAATATCTAAAACTTCATCTTGCCGTACACATCTTCTGATAATTAGATCATATCCTGTGTAAAAGAGATCACCATTGACTCATATATGCCTAGCACTTTGTTTAATAATCTTTTTATTTTCTTTAAATGACATAGATGGAGGTAGCTGTCCTGATGATAAATAGTTGGCAATATCATCATACCAAGGAGTGATAACAGAAATTGCAAACAAGTGTTTATCAGGAAAACTATCTAAAACAGGAACAACCTCACCAGTATTGTGTAAGCGAGACAAGAAATCTGCCTCTTGATTTTCTCGTCCAGGCCGATCTAAAATAGTGATATTGAATTCCTACATTAATAGTAACCATCTGGTTATCCAACCATTAGTGATAGATTTATTCATTAAATATCATAAATATGAATGATCTGTGTGGACAAAAATTTCGTAGCCAGTAATGTAATGACAGAATTTGTTGACAGCATGAACTACTACCAACATCTCCTTTTCAGTGACTGTATAATTCAACTCTGCAGGTGTCAGATTTTTACTGATAAAATAGACAGCATAATTCATGGTATGCTCTTTTTGTCCCAAAGAGGCCCCTATTGCAGTATTAGATGCATCAGTAGAAATATGGAAGGGCAATTTCCAATTTGGTCCCCTTAAAATGGGAGCAGTTGAGAGCTTCTCTTTAAGTGTCTGAAATGTAGATTGACAGTTAGTATCCCATTTGAAATGTACATCATTTGAAAGTAATTTAAACAATGGCAGAGCTATCTTACTAAAATTTGCAATAAATCTACGATAATAGCCTGCATACACTAAAAAGATTCTTACATCTATTTGAGTTGTTGGTTCAGATAGATTTTTAATGATTTGAATTTTAGCAGGATCTACTTTTATTCCAGATGAAGAAATGTGATGCCCTAAAACTATCCCTTCAGTCATCATCATAAAACACTTTTCATTGCTAAGGGAAAGATTTGAGTCAACACACCTTTTTAAAATTTTCTCCAGGTTTGCTAAGGAATCCTCAAAGGCACTTCCATGCCTAGAAAAATCATCCATATAGACTTCAACACATTCATGAATTAGATCTGCAAAAATGGCCAAGACTGCTCTTTGAAAGGTAGCTGGGGCATTACATAAGCCAAAAGGTAAAACCTTGTAGGCATATGTGCCCCAGGGACATGTAAAGGTGGTTTTGTCCTGGTCCTCTTTTGCAATGCTAATTTTATTATATCCACTGAAACCATCTAGAAATGAAAAATATTCCTTTCCAGCTAAGGCATCTAACACTTGATCAATAAAGGGCAATGGAAAATAATATTTTAATGTTGCCTTATTTAACTCCCTGTAATCTACACATATCCGCCATTTACCATTTTTTTTAGGAACAACAACCAAGGGAGAAACCCGTTGGCTATCAGAGATAGGGTAAATAAATCCTACTTTTAATAACTTCTGCAATTCTTCCTTGACTATCTCTTTTAGCATGGGGTTCATTCTACGTTACGGTTGTCTGAGAGGTCTGATTTTATCATCTATGTAAATGTGGTGAGTGCATGTTTCATGATGAATGCCTAGCATGTCATTGTATTCCCAAGCAAATGCATGGGAATGTTTATTCAGCAAGGTAATCAACTGTTCTTCCTATGATGTAGTAAGATGTGCACTTATATTCAAATGTTTTCCTGGACTGATTTCAATTGTTTTGCTTTGGACATCAGTGATTGAATGAACATTAAAAATATCATGAAGTGCCCATGCTAGAGAATGTACCGTGCAATTTTCCTGAAAATTCTGTCCCAAAACTTGATCTGCTATAGCATACTACATGTCTCTTAATTCTTCAGAAATATCAGGTTCAGCAATGAAGTAATCTAGCAAATATTCGTTGTTTTCTTCTTGAAAATCAAAGAACTGATTGATACTTAGGATAGGCTGAATCACTTCTTCTTCCTGTTCTTTGGTCTCATTAATCCATGATAACTGATCTAATGTAGAAGGTCTTTGGGCAGAAGGATAAAGTGTAATTTGTTTTCTCTCTGTCCCATGTGAAATGAGCATACTTCCTGACCTACACCCTATGAAAGCATCCATTGTTTCCAACTAGGCCCTGCCAAGAATCAATGGGTGCCCTCCTAGATTAGACTTTGGTTGCAGCACTATAAAATCTACAAGATACTCCCCGGAGTCTAGAGAAACAATGATATCTTCTAAGTTCCCTTCAGGTGTGATTTTAGACCTATCAGCTACTTCCAAAACTGTAGTGGTTGGTTTGAGATTTTTCAAGTGAAGGTATTTCATTGTCTCTAGTGTCATGACATTAATGGCAACACCTAGATCAATCAGTGTTTTTGGAATAGAAAAATGGTTAATATTAATTATAACCATTGGGATTCCATGATCTACATACTTTTCAATAAAAACAATGTTAGACATTAATCCTGCTAGATTTCCCACCACGTGAATTTTTTATGGATCCTTCCTTCTTTTATTAAGACATAATTCCCTAACTGCTTTAGTATAGATTGGAATATCCTTTATAGCCTGCAGTAGGGGAATTTTGACACATACATTGGTTAACTCATTCAAAACATCAAAATCGGGTAGGGATATTGAAAGTTTTTCTTTGACCAACCTTTTTGGAAAAGGAGGTATATAAGGTACTAATGTTTTCCCTTTTTTACTGTGATTTTCTGACTGTGATTTTTCTATATTTAATTTTTTTGGAGTTTTCTCATTTTTATGTTTGTTCTTCTAAAATAACAAGATATTCTTTTTGTAAAGTTTTTCCAGATCTTAAGTTGATATTTTGAAGTGGTAGGATTGAGTAGGGGAGTGCCATTCCAACATCAAAATTATACATGGGTTTGTCCATTTTATTATTTGGATTTGGGATTGGTTGGGTTGGCAATTGTGTTGGCCGAGGTGGAGGATGATTGGATGGAAATTGAAGCTGTTGAGGTTGTTGACCTAGTTGAGGAGCGAGATTGGGTTGTTGGAAAAATGGGGCTTGATTATACTGGTATTGGGGATATGCATAAGTTTGTTGATAGGGCTGTAAATAGGCCTGTTGATATGTCTGGTTACCATGAGTATATCCTCTCCAATTTGGAGCAAGTTGGGATAATTGAAGAGACCAAGTTTGCCAGGGCATGGGTGCACTCCATGAATTCTAAATAGGAGTTTGATCATTTGAATGAAACTGCTACATAGGATCTTGAGACATACCTAAAAATCATGGCTTCCAAGGTATTCGTTGTCCCATAAAATAGAGAGACTCCATGCTTTGATTCTCCTCCATTCAAGTTGCCTACAATTCTTTCAATCTGGGGCAATCATCAGTTTTGTGATTTGAAGTACATAAGCCACAAATTTGAACAGTATTCAAAGGACATTCTTTTAATGGGTGTTTCTTTCTACATTTAGGGCAGAAAATAGACAAGTCTTGATATTGTTGGTCATGTTGTTCTTGTCTCTTCTTGGTATTTGATGTTTCGACCTGTGTGCCTAAGGTACTCAATAAATCAGTCTTAAAATCTTCTAACAGATTCCCAAGCTCATCTCTAGAGATACCACTGGTTGCATATTTAGTTACTTTGGTAGTTACATCCCCTTTTCCAGATCTAGCCTTTCCTCTTGAATACTTCTGACATAAGTCTTGTATCTCATCAAAGGGTAAGTAGGAGATGTCACATTTTCCCATAACATTCAAAATATCCAAATATTATTCTCTTATTCCTTTTAAAAATATTTTCCGAATGATCTCAGGTGTCAAAGAATTGTATTTGGATTTCTGCAGGTTGTATGAGAATCTTTCTAGATACTCTTCCAAGCTTTCATCTTCCTGCTGAGACATTCTGAAAATGTCATCTTTTAAATCCTTTGATCTGCAATATGCCTGATATTTTCTAAGAAATATTTTTCTCAACTCATCCCAGCTAGTTATAGAATGCTCTCCTAAGCCCATGACCCATTTCAAGGCAGCTGCTTTAAGAGTAGCAGGGAAAAGACGAAGCTTGTGGGTGTCATCAATATATCCATAAGTTCGACACAAGATATCAAACTCAAATAGGAAAGAAGTTGGATCTTCAGAATTCATACCATAGAAATTTGGTAGGACAGATGGTGGAATATTCTTCATTTTTACCTCTTCCCCTAAGATGATGCTAGTGTCCAAGATGGGGAATTTAAAGGTGGCTTCCTAATCTTCTTCTATTCTTTCATTACTCTCATGTATCCTCTCTTCTTCCCTGTCATGTCTCCTCTCCTCTTCTCTTCTCTCCTGTCTTAGTTTATTTTCCACTTCTAACCTTCTCTCATACTCCCTTCTCTGTTCTACAGTTGGCCCTTTTGATATTTCTTCCTCAGCCATTTTAAAAGTACCAACTATTGTAATGAATCCTTTTTTATCTGATAAAGAAGTTCCTGTTACTTCTATTTTTGGGGGTTTTTTTATCAATATTCCTTTCTCGTCTCTTTGTATTGACATAAAACTAAAATCTACTCTATGTTTTTTAGAATTTTTTTCTTTTTATCAGAGAACTAAAGTTCTTAAGTCTGCTTCTAAAATGCCTCCCCAGCAACGGCACCAAATGTTGGGCTCCAATCCACTGATGTAGATTAGACCTTGAGTTTATGTCAATCTGGAGTTTGTATACTTAGAGGCATATCCAAATATAGATACTCAAAGCTAGACTTAATTGGAAATCTAGTTTACCTATGAACAAACCTATTGAAAGCTAGAATGTTGTGACTTGAAAATACAAAAACTCCCTTACAGAAGCAACTTCATTTGATCTCTAAGTTACACAGCAATTCATATGTGAAATATTTTGAGATAATAAAAAAACAAATTAAACCTAACCCTAAAATATGGATCACAAGACTCTACCTATTATCTCAATATTGAATAAGCAATCAAACATTAATTTCCCTTATAGGAAAACATTCACAATGTATAACTGTTCTCAATATTTTGTCATTGAATAAGCAAGCAATATACAGTGATTTGATATTGAGATAATAGTCTGAACCATTCCTACAGCATGTAATTGATGAAATAACATATTTTATAAAACTTGTTCAAACAATCCAACTCATTCTACAATAGTTAAAGTGAAGAAATCGAATTCTACAGGAAATAAAACATACCACTGGTAACGATATGAAAAAGGTGTGCAGACTTGGCAAAGGGGGGCCTCCAATGCCTCGTTTACACATGCCTGGAGAAAATCACAGAGATTTAAACTTCTATTGTATTCACCATATTAAATTAAGCATACACAGTAATCAAAATCCACGGTCTTGACTCTAGAACGATATGCGTTTGTAATCCCGCAGGGTCTTTTTCATATGTTTGATCAAATACTTATACAAACTTTTAAAAAAATAGAAATGCTATTAATATGGAAAACTAATAATGACATACAATCCTCTATATCCTCTATCAGATCCATAAAAATAGACAAAATCGGAACTGCCCTGCTTTTATGCTAAGTGGTAACACAGGTGGTCATCTTTGACCGGCATTGACTCGACGCCTGTCAGAACCGTATCATCTGCTCGTTGGAAGTTTAACCATCCTTGGACATTGAGGATATTTCTCCCATATGTCAGTTTATGCCTAGCTGACCTGTAAGTATCCAACCTAGGAGATATTACGAGAAGTTATCACATCCTGTAATTCTGAATAAAACCTTAATTTAAATGCCTTAAAAATCTCATAATTCAATTTGTTAAGAAGAAACAACATTTATACCTTTGACCAAAGTTTTGTGAATGAAATTAAGGCTTTATGAATCAGTATGAAGGTTTATGGAGGAAACTGGAAGGTATTTAGATGACAAAAATTGGTCAAAATGGTGCCCAACAGGTACCTCCAGTGTTGGTACTTTCTACTTTGACACTAATGTAGTGGAAACATTGATGGAATTTGTTTCCTAATGATCAAGTGAGGATATTTCAATCACAAGGTGCGTTAGGAAAATGGTCATCAATGCATCTCAAAACTAAGGTAGTTCAAGACAATGATGTGTATAATGTCCAAACTAAGAACATATTGTGCATGCATTATTAGTGTGCAATTTTTTGGTCTTAGTCTTAGCATTGGAGGTATCCAACCTGGTTGGTGTCACAACAAAATTTTAGCCTGAAATCTGGCAGATGTAGTGTTTGAAATTAGACAAACACATGTCTATTATTTAACAATAACATTTTTTTTTTGTCAGTGGCATTTTGTCGGATATTCGACCCCATTTCGAACCCCATCGACATTTCGACAAAGTATCAACCTAATTTGGAGATGTATTACATTACTATGTTGTCGAATTTACGACATCTCTAGTCGTCGATTTTTCGACCCCAATCCAAACCGCGTCAAAATGTCGACAGCATATCATCTTATATCGGGGAAGTCCTTAAATCCATTTTGTGTTGAATGTGTGACAAATGATCGTTTAATTTGTGACATCCCATATGAAATTATCATCGAATGTAATCCGTCGGATGCATGGCATGGTCATCGGATATCAATGCTTGGAGTCGGATATGATGATGATGATGATGATGATGACAATGATGACGATGATGTTGATGATGTTGATGATGATGTTGATGATGTTGACAACAATGATGCTGAATATGATGATGATGACAATGACGATGATGATGATGATATGAATTAATTAATTTGATCTAGGTTTGTGTTTAATTGTAAAAATAACTTTAATGGTGATTTTGAAGATGATGTTTAGGTTTATGATGTTGATGATTATGTTAATGATGATGTTGATGATTACAATGATGATGACAATGATGATGATCATGATGATGACAATGACGACAACGATGATGATGATGATGGCGACGACAACAACGACGATGATGATGATGATGATGAAGATGGTTATCACCATGTTCATCTCATATAAAATTATGAAGATGATGATCATGATCATGATCATGACGCTGATGATGTTGTTGATGATGACGACGACGATTACAACGATGACAATGATGACAATTACAACGATGACGACGACGATGATGATGATGATGATGAATTTTTTATTTCAGAAACCCTCCCACACTCTCAATGCATGTGTCTAGTCTAACCACTCCAAATTTCACACCAATCCGGCACATACATAAATAAATTCATCATTGGCCCCACGTAGCACATGATGATGATGATGATGATGATGATGAATATGGTGGATTTAAGTATTGAAAAAGAAAATTCCAAACAATATTAGTTGCAAATACATTGAACATCAAATTAAAATTGATAAGATTTAACTTACTAGTAGGTGGAAGCACATTGTTCACAAAAATAAATATTGTTTTCTATGCTCCTACATTTACTCTCTTGTATATCATATGTATAAACTGTCCCACTGTAAAATCTGTTGGAATCATATATCTCCAAATGCAAAATGATTATGATCTATTCAACTCCAATCAAATGAATCATAGATTTCTGTCTTCAATTTGATGAAATTAATTGATTTTGCAAATCAAATTATATAATAATATTCAAATATTTGGATACTTGTCTCAGATTATTTTAACCTCGTCTTTTCTCCTATCTGTAAATATATGATCTCATTAATGTTAGTAACTCTTTTTAAAACAAATAAGATAAAATAATATTTCTAATTAAATATTTACCCTTCAATAGACTTCATCATCTTCTTCATCCAAGTCATCATCCAAGTCATCATCTGTATCATCAGATCTAGAGTCGACATTGTAAGGATTAGCCATATCATAATCGTCATCTAAGTCAATTACGATTATCACGTCATCATTGATATAATCTTCATGGGAATTGTCTGCTACATCATCTGATTCAACTAATTCTTAGACATCTTCTTCTAGATCATCATGATCATATAACTCATGTTGATTGTGCTCTTCATCATCATCTTCTTCTTCCAGAGTACCCTGTTCATTACCTTCCTCTATGTTATAATTTGTCAACCTTCCCCTTGGATCGTGTCTCACAACAAATGACTAGCCCGCTTTACCTGGAACCTCTGAGTAAAATACTTGTTCACATTGGCTTGGAAGAAAATAGGGCTCCGTTCCTGGCTCAAACAACCTTGTATTTACCATGGTAAATCCATTATCATGTTCAATAATAGTTCTATCAGGATCACGTTGATTTAATTGTAACCTATACCATTTGAAAACGAATAGACCTACCTTGAAGGATTTAGAGTCACACTAAAGAATATCTTCCAAATACCCATAGTATCAATTTTCTAAGAGTTCTAGATGTATGTCACTTCTAGATGAAACATTGGTCACCTCAAATACTACAGATATCCCACAATATGATGTTTTCTTTGTATCATCCATTTTTTTGATGCAGTATCTACAACCATTGCATACCATAGCCTTATGGTGTTTTACCTACAACAAGCAATACACAAAAAGATTACATAATTATTCAATATTTATGATTGAGTGCATGTTTATGCAGCCATACATGGAAAATAACAACATGTACATCAAAATGTAATTTGCAAAAAAAGAAAGTAGAGTGATTGATTAATATGCTTTCATGCTTATCTTTTAAACCATATTCTACATTGATTTACCTTTGTGTAAGATTTGTATCTCCATTGCGATGTGCTACTTTTACCAATGAAGCCACACCTTCCCATGATATTCCATGACCGAATTGATCACATAGTTCAATATGTACCTTCATGCACTTAAGATTGTTTGCGATGTATAAATGAATTGTATCCCACTCTCGACCAACTGCTTGATGACAATAAACACTAAAATTCAATACAAATGTAAATTTTTTGAACAAATTTTATGCTCTTAATTGATGAAATAAATTGAATATATAATTAGAATATGTATGATATATATACATAAAATTCAACAGTCAAATGTATTATATTAATTAACATCCACTAGCTAATAATTATCTTTCACCTTCCTCGATCTGCCTTTCCCCTTCAGGTACTCCCCTTCAAAATTGTTATTTGATTCTGGATCACAAAAGCAGCGTAAATTGATCTTTGACGCTAAATTAGGAAGATATTCACTAACATACAACATGTTTTGGTATATCATATATCCTTCCACCATATATCCCTCAGCACATGCTCGTTGTCTCACCAAACCCTTCATAAATTTCAAGTGCCTCTCAACCATCCACATGGACCTTGACTGCACAGGTCGACACAATTCAATCTCCTCAACTTGGTGTATGAGGTAGTGTTCCTGTGCATTGAAAATTGTTGAAGGTAGATGCTTATGCATTTCACACATGAGATGAGGAATTTTTTAGAATAATCAACCCATAGTTAGCTACCTTAGACATTAATTAATCCATTTTTGTCTTATTTGCCTAGTTTCCATGTCCCACCTTATGCAAGTTGTCATGTACACATCCATAGTGGTCCAACTTGCTAATTTTGAGTCATGGAGTGCTTGGGAAACCTCCTGGAATCAAATCTAATTTATTCCTATCCTCGCTAGCGCATGTCTACTTTTTCTGCTTTATTGCCTACTTTTTCAGTGCTTTAAGGCAATTGGGAAATTTTGACTAGGTGAGGTTAACTAGTTTTTTTTCCTCCACATCCTCCACTCTTTTCTCCTATGAAAAGCATGTATGAGTTGTCCTTCCATTACCTTTTAGCTTTCCAAATGGATTTTTCCAATTCGTGAGCTCCTTGACAGTTTTGGAAACTGCTTTATGCACCTATGGGGGATTTGCTTAGATTTAGTAAGCCTGCTTTTGACTAGATTCGAATTGCCTCTTCATGCATTCAAATCCATAATGTAATTATTTATTGTGGTAGCCTATGACTTAACAGGGTTGGCTATTGTACACTTATTCAATACAGTTTAGTGTTCAACTCCATATTCAGTCTCTTTTGTGAGTAATTTTGCATATACAATTGATAATTGTTGTGAGTGTAATTGTTCTATCACTGGGTTCAATTTCCACATGGTATTAGATCCTTTTTAGATCAATTTCTATCCTTCCAATTTGTTTTGCAGGTTCGACGTCATTGACTAGGAGCCTTCTACTGACAGCCGGGACAATTTCTGAGCTATGGATCAATCTCAGAAGATCATCTTGACTCCATTTAAATTATTTGAATGGAAAGTAGAGATGAAGATACTGTTGAGAGATAAATGCCTCTATAGAGTGACTATGGCAATAGAAGCAGATCCCAATGCAGCTGCAAAGAAGATAAAATGGCACAACAGGAGGGATGAGGCCTATGGTCTCTTGTGTCTGAGTATATCCAGAGACCTCCTCTTCCATATTGATGGATTGACATCACCGAATGAAGTATGGGAGAATATTGTTGATCTTTTTGGAAAGACAGATGAGATGAGGGGACATCAAATCGAAAATGAACTGATCTCCCTGAGTCCAAATAGCTTTGAATCCCTGCAACTCTATTTCTCCAAGTTCAAAGCACTTGTTTTGCAGCTAAAACAATGTGGAATCGAAAAGAAGGATGATTAGCTGGTCTTGGCCATACTCTCGAAGCTTGGCCCTAATTATTCAGTGTTTTTTTCGTCCTTCTATGCCACAAAGTTGATAGCTCGAACCTGGAAGATGCCTAGCCTTGCAGATTTCATGGAATCTCTCACACAAGAACAAGATAAGTTGGTGATGATGGGCACCATCAAACCATCCAAAGACCAAGCTCTTGTTGCTAGATATTCGAGGGTGGATTCAAAAGGCAAAAATAAAGCTAAAAAGCCACTTGAGCAAAAGAGAGACAAGAACAAGTCTCCAAAGGAGCCTCAAGGTTTCAAGAAGAACTACCAGAAGAAGAAGAACAAAGGAGAAATGAGCAAGTGCGCATACTGCAGTAAGGGCAATCATTCTGAGAGATCCTGCATGAAGAAGCAAATAGACATGCTAACCCAACTCCTGGAGAAGAATGGCATCTCCCTTCCAGACAACTCAAAGAAGAGGGAAGGAGGATCAAGTTCAGAAGACAGAGAGAATTTTCATGCATTGGATGCTGGCACATCAAGCTCACCTAGTTTCATCATTGATTCTGGAGCTTCAAGACATATGGTTTCGACCAAGGAGGAATTCACCTCACTTGACATGTCGAAAGTTCCACCAATAGTACTGGGAGATGACTCTCTCACTGAAAGTTTGGGCAAAGGGAGGATTGATCTTGATCATAGTAAATTCAGCAATGTGTTGTATGTTCCAGGTCTTGCCTCTAAACTCTTATCAATGTATCAGATGACCCACACAGGGTCTCCAAATAAGGTCATATTCTCCCCTGATGAAGTTGAGATCACAGAGATCTCAAGTGGTAAAGTCATTGCAAAAGGAGTTGCAAATCATACTTCGAAGGTATACATGTTCTCACACTTCCTACCCTACTCAAACCCCTCTGCTCTTCTGATTCATGCTAATGAAGCAAGCAAGCTTTGGCATGAAATATTTGGCCACCTAAATTACAATCATCTTTTAGATCTTAGTGAAAAAGAAATGGTCATAGGGTTACCCAAGATAAAAATTTCCAAAGGAGTCTGCCAAGGTTGCATCCTAGGAAAACACACAGAGCATATATTTGAGAGAGCTAGTCATGAGAGAAACTCTGCACCTCTTGAGTTGATCCACAGTGATTTTTCTGGCCCATTCCCTCATATTTCCATGAGTCAGGCCAAATATGCATTGGCTTTCATAGATGACTTTTCCAGGTATTGTTGGTTTTACTTCCTGAAACACAAGTCTGAAGTTTTTGGCCTCTTCAAAATATTTAAGGATTTGGTTGAAAACCAGTCTAGGATGAAACTCAAGGTCCTCAGATATGAAAATGGTGGTGAGTATGTCAAGTCTGAGTTTATTCAATATTGTGCAGATGCAGGTATTCAGATGCAACATTCTATCCCTTACACTAAATAGCAGAATGGTGTTGCAGAGAGGAAGAACAGATCACTGAAAGAGATGGCAACATGCATGATGGAGGCTAAGACTTTGCCACCAAAGTACTGGGCTGAAGCTATAAACTATGCAGCCTATATCTAGAATAGGGTGCCTCATAAATAGCTTGATGGTATGACTCCTTTCGAATCATGGAGTGGGAACAAGCCAGATGTGACCCATTTCAGGATTTTTGGCTCAAGGGCTTGGGCTAGAATTCCAACAGAAAAGAGAAAGGCTTTGCAGCCCCAAATCCAAGAGTGTCTATTTGTTGGGTACTCTGAAGATTCAAAAGGGTACAAGCTGATAAATTTGAGCACAAACAAATCCTTCATTGAAAGGTATGTTTCGTTTCAAGAAGAACCCCTAGCAGTAGTGGAAGTTGGAGAAACCTCTTCACCACCAGAACCTCTGAATGTAAGTGAAGAGATAGTTGAACATTATTATTCTGATATGTCTGATAGTGATGATTTTATTTCAGATCCTAACAGCCCTACAAGGCCAAAATGTGCAGCCAAGACCATTCATGCAGCTGGAGAGCTAGCTGGAAATCCTAATGACCCTAGGAGGACTAGATCTCAATTTGAGAGTGCTCTGTGCATGAAGGATCCTATGTTTGCTGAGAAATGCTATCTGATGGTGGAATCAGATCCTCAAACATTCGAAGATGCAGCAAGAGATCCAATATGGCAAGCAGCCATGAAGAAAGAGTTCAGCTCACTCCAGAAGAGCAACACTTGGGAGCTGGTTGATCTTCCCCCAGGGAGGAAGCTAGTTCAGTGTAAGTGGGTGTACAAGACCAAATTTTCTGCTGATGGTTCACCTCTGAAGTACAAGGATATATTGGTAGCCAAGGGCTACTCACAGTTTCATGGCATAGATTACAATGAGACCTTTGCACCAGTGGCAAAGATGGACTCCATCAGGCTAGCCTTAGCCATTGCAACTTCAAAGCAATGGGAGGTACATCACATGGATGTAAAGTGTGCCTTCTTGAATGGATATCTCACTAAATGGATATACATGCAACAGCCTCAAGTATTTTCTACTAACCCATCTCTTGTGTGCAGGCTAAAGAAGTCATTATATGGGCTAAAGCAAGCCCCCAAGGCTTGGTATGCCAAGATTGATAGCTTTCTGCTATCACTGAATTTTGTTCGATGCAAATCAGATCCAAATGTCTATTTGAAGTTGATTAATGGTTCATTAATGATCATTGTGTTATATGTTCATGACATTCTCATTACAGGAAGCTCAAAGGATGAAATTGCTTCCTTGAAGGGTGCAATGAACCAAGCCTTCTCCATGACAGATTTGGGGCTCTTGAGCCAATTCTTGGGGCTTGAGATTGCTCAAACCAAAGCTGGAATCAAGGTGCACCA
Organism: Pseudotsuga menziesii; assembly: GCA_001517045.1. Taxonomy (NCBI): domain Eukaryota; kingdom Viridiplantae; phylum Streptophyta; class Pinopsida; order Pinales; family Pinaceae; genus Pseudotsuga; species Pseudotsuga menziesii. Next base: position 35,783 of record LPNX010389309.1, on the reverse strand, counting down.
GTCCAAGTATTCCTTGGATTTGCTGAACAAATTTAGAATGAAGGATTGCAAGCCAAGCAAGACTCCTTTCCTTTCAGGAGTGAAGCTTGAAGAAGTTGATTCTTCACCTATGGTAAACAATACACTGTATAGGCAATTGATTGGATGTTTATTATATCTTACACATACTAGACCTGATATTTCTTATGTAGTAAGTGTGGCTTCTAGATATATGGATCAGCCTCATGAGATCCATTGGAAAGCAGCCAAAAGGATCCTTAACTTTGTTCAGGGAACAAGTACACATGGGATCTTCTATAAAGCTAAATCTGGTCTTGATTTGATTGGGTTTACTGATAGTGATTGGGAAGGTGATAGAATAGATAGAAAGTCCACATCAGGATATGTGTTCATGCTTGTAGAAGGGCCAATCAGCTAGTCAAGTAAGAAACAGAGTTCCAATGCACTCTCATCTACAGAAGCAGACTACAGAGGAGTTGTAAATGCAGCAACTCAATGTTTATGGTTGTAGGGGTTACTTAGAGAGTGTGGATTCGAATCAGAATACTCAACTACTATCTACTTTGATAATTAGAGTACCATTCAAATCTACAATGATCCATTTCAGAAGCAGAGAACCAAACACATTGAGATCCATATGCACTACATCAGAGAGCTTGTGCATGATGGCACCATTCACCTACTCTTCTGTTCATCTTCAGAACAAGTAGCTGATATCTTCACCAAATCATTTTGTGAGAAGACATTCAGCAATCTCAAATCACTGTTGGGGATTTCTGATCATGCTGTGAAGCATGAGTGATGAAAATATTTCCATATTTTGTTTTATAGTCCATGTTTAAGGGAGGATTTTCCCACTCGGTTTTTGCCTCTTTCCTTGGTTAAATGGACATGCAGTATGTAAAGGGTGACTAAGCCTTGTTGCTAGGCCCTATAATTTTCTGATATATTACTCATAAGTCAGGCTTAAGGGGGGTGTTTAGAATAATGAACCCATAGTTATCTACCTTAGACATTAATTAATCCATTTTTGTCTTATTTTCCTAGTTTCCATGTCCCACCTTATGCAAGTTGTCATCTACACATCCATAGTGGTCCAAATTGCTAATTTTGAGTCATGGAGTGCTTGGGAAACCTCCTAGAATCAAATCTGCTTTATTCCTGGCCTCCCTAGCGCCTGTCTGCTTTTTCTACTTTATTACCTGCTTTTTCAGTGCTTTAAGGAAATTGGGAAAGTTTGACTAGGTGAGGTTAACTAGTTTTTTTTCCTCCACATCCTCCACTCTTTTCTCCTATGAAAAGCATGTATTATTTGTCCTTCCATTACCTTTTAGCTTGCCTAATTGATTTTTCCAATTCGTGAGCTCCTTGACAGTTTTGGAAACTGCTTTATGCACCTATGGGGGATTTGCTTAGATTTACTAAGCCTGCTTTTGACTAGATTCGAATTGCCTCTTCATGCATTAGAATCCCTCATGTAATTATTTTTTGTAGCATCCTATGACTTCACAGGGTTGGCTATTGTACACTTATTCAATACAGTTTAGTGTTCAGCTCCATGTTCAGTCTCTTTTGTGAGTAATTTTGCATATACAATTGATAATTGTTGTGAGTGTAATTGTTCTATCACTGGGTTCAATTTCCACAGAATTTATCTCCTCCAATACTTTATATCTTCTTTATGGATTTATTTAGATGACAACCATCTACAATTGACGCAAACCAATAATGATATTTAACAAAAAAAAGCATTAAATTACATAACATGAATTAGTGCACAAAAAACAAATATAGATTATACGAAGAATTAAAGAATGCTAAGCACATGAAAATAATCGCTAATTACCTCATGTATTTCCCAAGATTATATATAACTTGTTTGACATTGTTGTCGAATTTGTCTGGGAGAGAGAGAGGTAGAACATACTGTATCAATATACAAACCACATCATTTTTTAAACAAAGATGGTAGACAAACAAAAAAACAAATTTATGCAATAAAATTAAAAAATAATATGGACATAACAATAATAATTACCTTAATGAAGACGTGACAATCATGTTTTTTGAACCCCGCAAAATCACCTTTCTTTGTTATGATATTCTTCAATTTCGCACAAAATCTAGTGGGAAATTTAATTTTTCGCATTACTTCTTTTACACCATTACTTTGCTGCTCCGTAAACATCCATGGAATTGAGTTTATATTAATTTGGTCTATGTTACTATGAAATTGAAGGACATCTTTCATTACATGGTTTCCTTTTTGAATGTCTTTGCAAACTTTCACAATTTTATCTTTCTCGCTCCTTAGCTCCAATAATCGCCATAATTTTTCGGTCACATTCTTTCCAATATGCATTGTATCAAACAGATGAGCAATTTGTAGGTGTTCATAGTAGGGAAACCTGCTCAATTGTATAGCATGATTTTTTATTCCTCATGGAATCCCATTAATGTCTTCATGATCGTGATGGACATCATGAATATTAGTTTATAAATCACTTACATAAATCAATTATGGCTACTACAGTAAAACACACACACACACACATATACATAACAATTCATATATGATGATCCATATGTACCAGCTTGATGATTTCTATTATATTGCAGCTTCCAAAGGTGAGGTGCCATTCTCCGTGGTTTTAATGCAGTCTCTTGCTTCCCATTGAAAATATTTTTTCGGTTGTTTTATACCTATGACTCTTAGAGAGGAAGTGCCTATACTCATCAAACACCTCCTCTTTTAATATTTTTGAGTGATGAGATTTGATCTTAAGACCACAAATGGACATGCAAATTTTCCCTTTATCTGAATATTTACAATATATAGATATGGAATGTCTATGTCAATTATAATTATATATAAACTATATTAACTACTTCATATAATTAAATCCAATTAAAGTGGAACTTTAAAATACAAACCACAAAATGGGGTTAACCCTGGGGCATCGTGTATTGTCCATACAACCATTGCATGGAATTGAAATTTCCTTTGTTGTATTGGTATAGATACGTCATACATACTAATTCCATTCCATAACTTCAATAGCTTGTCTATAAGAGGTTCGTTATATACCTTCATATATTTGACTTGGAACTTACCTGATTGATTTGAAGTACATATAAAATATATATTATTAGAACCTTTACGATATATAAACTATGCACAAGATTAAAATAAAATATATATATATATTACATTATGAAACAAAATATGACAAATGAGATGCCACAACTAAATTAAAAATAAAACAATTGTAGACACAATATACCCGGAATAATCATCGACAACATTATGTGCTCCCTCTTTATTGACAACCATGGGGGAATGTTATTGTTGATAACAAAAATAGGCCACACCATGTAAATGGATCTCATCTGTTCAAATGGATTAACACCATCTGTTTCCAAAGAAATCCTAAGATTATAGGGTTGTTCTTTAAATTGAGGTCACTTTTCCTCCATATCTCTAAATGAAGAACCATCTGCAAGCATTCGAATAAGATCATCTTGACTTCTGTTCTTGGCATGGTAATCCATAAATTGTGTTATTTTATTGTACCTGGACAGTCGTTGCAAACATGCAATGATGGGAATATAATGAAGAACCTTGTGAGGCACCTTTTTTGTTACTATATTTGTTTGATATCTACTTATATGACATTCTGGACATTCTATTTCAAATTCATGATGATTATAATATATAACATGGTCATCAAGGCATGCATGAATTGCTTCATAATGTATTCCAATCTCTTTCATGATGGAAGATAAATCTCGATATGTGCGAGGTAAAATATTTGAAGGTGGTAACGAAAATTCAGCTATCAAGCTACATCAAATAAAAATAAAAATAGAGTTAATATAATATATAAATAATATTAACGAAACACACTTCATCCATATTAATTTGAATTATGAACTAACAATACAATTATTAGAGGAATAAAGATAAACTTTAACGCAATCGTATATATGTGGTGGATTATTTTACATACCTTAACATCTATGTGATTGATATGTTTAAAAGACCATTCATAACCTTCAAGTTCATTATCAACAATAAAGCAGAGAGAACATTTGTTTTGGATCCTTCATGAAGGGGTTCGTATGTATTAATCTGTCACAGTGATATAGGGACTAAAAACACAGTCTCACAAAGATTTCAGACAACTAAGCATAAAATTGGCATAATGGTGCTGCAATTGGAGTAGCAACTCTGTATAATCAATAAATAATGAATAATACATTACAATGGTCATTCAAGGTGCATGAATGCCAAGAAAATTTGAATTCCCAAGGAGGTCATTCGAATTGAATGAATGGGTGTAGCTTAACTGATTGTAAGCCATAGTAAACACACTTAGTTAACCAACTGATCAAGTCTCGATTGACTCAACTGAGTCCTAACTAAAGTCGGAGTGCAATGGATGACTGATTCTAATTGAAAGTAGCTCAAACACATGTCATTTCATGCCAACCAACAAGTGGTAGCACATAATTAACTCCAATGAACCCCAATGAGGTTAAATAAATTCAAACTGGTCATCAGAGGTGGTTGGAGGCATTTTAGTTGACTCCAGTTCATAAATATTAATAAAATTAATCAATATAATGAATGGAGGTGCCTTCACCACTTAGCTTAGCTTATTGTAACAATAAGTTAGCAATTAAGTGCATTTATGACAATCAGATCACCCTTGGAGTGCTCCAGTTAGCCTCCCCGAATGAAGGAGAAGGATTAGTTGGCCTCCTTGACTGAAGATAGGCATGGGTGTGCTCATTTTGATGTCATAGTGTGCTCATCTAATGTCGATTAAGTTAATAAAACTTAGGATAGTGGTTTAACAAGGTCAAATTGCCCAAATTAAAGTGTGCATGGTGGGTAAATATCTCCAACATCCCCCCTTAATATATACTCAGGATAAGTAGAAACATAAAGTGCATGAAATGCTAGGGCCCTGGAAACAAGGCCATAGGTCACCCTGTACAATAATGTAACTAAACTATGCTCAAAAATAAATCTAAGTGAGGAAAAGAGGGAAAACCTAGTGGGAAAAACCCCCCCTCAAGTTGAACACTGAAAGTAGTCTGATCACCCTAATGAACTCACGCCCAACAGTGAACAGAGCTAAGTGAACTTATTTTCTGAAAAGATCTTGGTGAATATGTCTACAATATACACATTAGTAGGGTAGTATTGCAGAATGATGGTCCTGTCATGCACTAAATCCCTGATATAGTGCATGTGTATCTCTACATGCTTGGTCCTCTGCCTGGTAACTTGATCTGTCGATATATTAATATCACTTTGATTGTCAGAAAAGAGGACAGTGGAAAAATTACTACCAAGATCAAACTCTGAAAGAATGCCTTGCAACCAAACAGCTTGGATGCACGCATTCACCGCTCCTCGGTACTCGGCCTCTGTTGAAGACAATGCTATGGTGGACTGCTTTTTGCTAAACCAAAAAATGGGGCCACCACAAAACATGAAGACATATCTAGAAGTATACTTTTAATCAATAGAATCACCCACCCAATCGGAATCTGTGTAACCAACCAGCTCTAGCTCGGAGTCTGCAGCATAGTGAATGTCGTAGGTCCTGGTTCCCTGAATATACTAGAGGATCCTCTTCACTACCTTCCAATGAATATCATGAGGTTTTTGCATGTATATTGACACAGCATTCATGGCATAACATATATCAGGTTGAGAATGAGTCAAGTAGAGCAAGCTACCTATCAGTTGTTGATAAATAGTGCAGTCTATGGGAGGTGTGCTTTTTCATTCTTCAAGGCTGATCCCTGAAAGGAAGGGGAATGGATCAGCCTTACATTTATCCATGTTAAACCTTAATAACATTTTTGATATGTATTTGTATTGAGTGACCATTATCCCATTGAAAAATTGCTCGATTTCGATCCCTATAAATTGCTTCAAGAGCCCCAAATCGCTCATTTCAAATGCTTTGTGGAGAGCAGTTTTGATGACTGAAATAGAAGTAACTGTGCTACCTGTAATCAGTAATTCATCAACATATAAAACAATAATAATCAAATTACCATCATACTATTGTATATACACATTCATATCTGATTTACACCTTTGGATGTTTTGCGAGAGAAGCAAGGAATCCATCTTGGAATACTAGTCTCTTGGGGCCTGTTTTAACCCATATAGTGACTTCTTTACTTTTCAAACCAAAGATGGATCAGAAATGTATCCCTCAGGATGCTTCATTTATATCTCTTCATGAATATCTCCATTCAGAAAGGTATAATTAACATCCATATGATGCACTTCCCAATGCTTAGAGGCAGAAATTGCCAAAACTAGGCGGATGGAGTCCATTTTTGCAACCGGTGCAAAAGTCTCATGGTAGTCCACACCTTGGACCTGGGAGAAACATTTTTATACCACCATTTCCTTATATTTTCATGTGCTTCCATCATCAGCATATTTAGTCCTAAACACCCATTTGCATTGAACTAATTTCCTCCCCGGAGGAAGAGAAACTAGCTCCCAAGTGGTTTTTTTCTGAAGAGAATTCATCTCTTCATCCATGGAAACTTGCCATCTCGGATCCTTCCAAGCATGGTAGTAAGAATTAGGGTCTGAAATTATCATTAAATAACAATATTTTCACAACAAATAATCAGGACAAGAGAGCACAATACCTACTCTTTGGAAACCAGACCGGGTTCTCCTCAGATCATTCAGATTTCCAATGTTATCGCCTACGGAGGAGAGTGTCTGTCGGGCCCAAGTTGGGAGATGATTTTGTACTTCAGGTTCTGATTCATAATATGATTTTTTCTGTTCACTAATATCAGAAATTATAGGATAAATATCAGGGTCATCACCCCCAATTACATCCTCCAAATATTCAGTAGAATAGGAAGGAAATTCAGCAGTTTTCTCCTTCACTAGTTCTACCTCCTGAAGAGGCTCATCGAACATGACACACCTTTCAATGATGATATATTTTGTTTTGATATCTATTAGATTGAAACCTTTATATTCATTAAGATATCTGATAAATAGACATTCGATGCTTTGTGGTTGCAAATCCCTCCTTTTATTAAGTAGAATTCGGGCCCATGCAGTGGACCAAAACACCCTCAGATTCATCACATCTGGATTGTGTCCGAAATACACTTCAAAAGGGGTATTCCATTTCAAAAATGAGTTTGGCACTCAATTTTGAATATATGATGCAGCTTGCATGGCTTCAGCCCACAAATTTTCATCTAACTTCTTTGATTCCAACATACAGGTGGTCATCTCCTTGAGAGACCGATTCTTCCTCTCCGCTACATCGTTCTGCTGGGGAGTGTAGGCGACTGAATGCTGGATCTGAATACCAATTTGGGAACATATATGCAGTAACTAATTAATGACATACTCCCTACCATTATCAGATATCAAAATCTTGATCTTTTTTCCAGATGCATTCTCAATCAAGGCCTTCAATTCAGTGAATGTTTCCAAGACTTCCGACTTCTTTTTGATAAAAAAAACCCATGTGTATCTCAAAAATTCATCAATGAAATTCAGAACATGAATTGATCCATTCAAGGATGTGATAAGCATGGGACCACTGATATTATAATGTATCATTCCCAAGATGCATGATGCTTGGCTTACCTTCCCCTGATTGATTTTATGCTTAGGGTGCTTGCTAACAACACAGCCCTTGCAAATTCTAGTGGTAGCTTTGATAACCGGGAGGCCTTCAACCATAGAATTGTTCTGTAATTGCTGCAAGTATTTAAAGTTCAGGTGGCCGAACCTCTCATTCCACAGTATACTAACTTCATTTCCATGAGTCAACAATGCAATGGGATTTGCATCCGCCACAAAATGGGAGAACTCGTAGGCTTTTGCATGATGGTTTGCAAGGCCTTTTGCTACAAGTTTTTTGGATGAAAGTTCTATGATCTCTACATCATATGGGCTAAAGGAGACTCTCTCACTAGTATAAAATGAGAAATTAATGACTAAAAAAATAACTAAAATCAGGCTATAAATGACTATTTTTGAGTCGGTGACTAATAGTAGCAAATTACCACTATCTTATAGCTAGTCGTATTTCACTAGTCATTAATAGATTGACTTACTAGTCACTGATTTAGTCATTGATTTAGTCATTGATTTGGTCATTGATAGACAATGATTTAGTCATTGATAGACAATGCTTTAGTCATTGATAGTCAATTATTTAGTCATTGTTTTAGTCATTGATAGTTAATGATTTAGTCATTGATTTAGTCACAGATTTAGTCATTGATTTAGTCACTGATTTAATCATTGATTTAGTCGCTGATTTAGTCACTGATTGCAACCATTAATGACCAAATATACGACTAAATAAACTACTATATGTTAACATATTAATGACTAAGCTAAATACGACTAAGATACGAGAAATTAGCTACTAATAGTCGTATATATGTGAATTTAGTCGTTTTTGTAGTCAAAAATTTATGATAGGGCACGGAGGAATCGAACCACCAACCTCCTAACTATAATTAGGTAGGCACTCTACCATTGAGCTAGCACCCTTTAAGAAGTTGTTATTGCTTAGAGAAAGGACCTGCAAAAAAAATCAACTTTCAAGTAACTAAAAGTTACAAAGTAATTTACAATTTTTTTTGGTCTGGTCATTAAGCAAAATGCCAAAAGCACCATATATGCAAAGGATTCAAGTAAATTTTTTATCCCACTTGCATTTAATTGCTAATGGCCATGCAGGTCTTTGTAATCTTTGTGTACATGAAAACAAGATTAATTGTACATGATAACGTATACAAGTTGCAATAAACTGATACATTGGAAAGGTTGGAACAGATGACATGCTTATGAGCATAAACTGTAAATTCTCAAGTCTAGTGTTCTTCAATACTCATTTGAGATGGGGTCATGCAAAAATAATTCATCATAATGGAGGAAAGAAGCTACAGATGGATCTGGACATGCTTGCCACTATTATTTTCAATGTGTAACTTCTTAAGGTGTGCAAAGGATACTTTTTCAAAGAGAATCCCATAAGAAAGGAAGAAACATCTCTTTGGTGAGGTATAAGGTCTGCGTTCTAGATACGAAGCCATGAAAAAAGCAGTGCCATTATGTGTTTCCAAGCTGAAATGTGTAACAGCTTTGGAGAAGACATACCAATTCAAGGAAAAAATAATCTTGGTGACTGTAAATCTAAGAAAACTGCTACTTCTAATACATATAAAACAAGTAATACTAATAACTAGATATGAAGAAGAACTGGCCTACCTCTACCATACTATATTTTTGATGGAGCGGGGTCCTTGTGTAATAAGCCCATGCATGTTGACAGAGCCTGGATGCACAAATAAATTTCCATGAATGCTCAAGAGTCAATACTGAGATGTTGCAGTATGCACCTGTCATTATGGCAAGATTTTAGAAGGAATCCATTAGCAAAAGTATTTTTTAAGTTCAAATCTATAGCACAAATACCTTCAACAGGTCGCCAAAACCAAAACAAAACAAAAGTTCAAGAAACACTATTAAACTGGTGTAAAGATTCAAAAAATCACGAATGCCCTTAACAGTAGATTGAAAACAAAGAAAATAACTCTCCTATGAATCTTTGGCTTAGGCCATACATATTAAAAACACAACGTAATCAAAAGCACTTTCTTGTAGCCAGGAAAAAATATAAGATAAAATCCACAAGATGACCTATGTAGATATTACATCCCATTAATAGTATCTATATGTCATTAGTTAAGGACTTACCCAATCTATCACAAGTGATGAATTGGTCATCCCAACATCAAATAATCCCACTGCAAGGCTGATAATATACATAAGCTTCTTCTTATGGGTGGATCCTCAACACACAAACAAGATCCCATCTCCAATATGTCATCATAATAGTAATATTGTATGATCTAGGATATCAGAATCCAACATCCAAATGTGGCTAGATCATGATGAAAATGAGTCCTCATAGTAGATGGTAAGACAAAATGCATCTTTATTTTTCATTGGAATTTTTTTTTAAATTCATAATCTTATCTCTTAAAACAAAATTACAATCTGTAAATGCCCAGGGCATTCGTTGCAAGGTTCCAAAATTAGATATGTAAAACCTATCTTCTCTCTTCAATGGTATAGATTTTCCAACTGATCGCGCATGTCCCCAAAGGACTTCCAACCTATTATAAGCTCAATATAGTCCTCTTTAGAATTTTTCTCCTCAAACAGAAAGCAGAAAATATTGTTTTCCAAACCAAAAAACTTCAGCTTCAACAAGTAATATACAGTCCTCCAAATATAACCAAGAAATAAACCATATGTTAAATTCAAAAAATTTGGACGATTTCTCGATTTGTGCATCTCATCCTTGCACAGGAGCCATGGTAATTGTCTCTGTATTGTTCTAATTTTATCAGATGTCTCCGAAGAGACAGTGAATGCAGCTTGTTTCTCCCATGGACTTTTCCCTCACTGTATAAAATTACAAGTCCAAAGTTAAGTTTGACCAACCTATTTGTTAGTAATTTTCCTCTCAATGAAGATTTGCTTAGTACTTAGGCTATTCTTAAAAGAGAGATACCTATAATCTTGCCCAAAATTTATTTCAAGATCCTGCTTCTGCTTAAGCATAGATCTCTACCAAGATGTCCCTTTTGCGAGGTTGCGTTTGTTCTAAACTGTTCCTTTGGTCTTATCAATCCCTGCTACTGTACTTTCATTAACATCAAGGGAACACTTGAAGGTAAAGTCTATTTCCATAACTCTTTATTTGATGAATTATTATATCATGCTAGTTGTCTTTTTATATTCATGTTAGCAAGCTCCAACACATTGAACTCTCGAGTCTTGCATCTTCAAGGATTGTTCTTGAAGGGATTTTTTCATCATTTGTTGATCTAGCCCAATCTGCTTCAGTGAATCCTATTAGGTAGGTAAGTATTGTGGTCACTAATGGTAATTATTCTACTTTCGTGCATCCCTCAATTTTTACGGCATAGATGCTTTTTATAAATACATTATACAAATATATTTTCAACTTATTCCATAAAAATTTGGCACCTTTTACATTTCTGAAATGTTTTATCATAGACTCAGTTCGGTAACTAACAAAGTTTCAAACTCATTGGGAGCTGCATATTTTTCACATCCTGATCTGATGTGGGTTTGGTTTTTATTCCACTCACTAATAGTAATTATTCTACTTTAGTGTATCCCTCAAATTTTTATGGCAGAGTGCATTCTATAAATACATTATATAAAAGCATCAGTCATTACAAATATATTTTCAACTTATTCCATAAAGGTTAGGCACCTTTTACATTTTTTAAATGTTTTACCATAGGCTCAGTTCGGTAACTAACAAAGTTTCATACTCATTGGGAGGGAGCTCCATATTTTTCAGATTTAGTTATCGCATCCTGATCTCATGTGGGCTTTATTTCTATTCCACTCACTATTCCCCATAAAATTTTAAGTAAGGAATGTTGTCTCCCCACCATGTTGTCTCATGGTTACCTAGATTTCTTAGGAAATTGAAAGACAGTAGTGTGTCAAAGCAACTGGATATAAATCAAAATAAAAAATAAAAATATCTCAACAAAACTAGTCATGATTCTCTTTTGAATGCAAAATCAATCCTTGTTTCTAGACTGCCAATCAAACGAATTCTATCTCATTAATGTCTAGATTTTTTACGATCAACAAAGCTGCATAAAAGAAAAAAAATCTAGAATAATATTAGTCGTCTTTATGCTATTTTAAATACAAAACCAATCCTTACTATTCTTACATATTAGGCATTTCAATAGCATGAATAGTGCTTCCTCTAGACACAAGATAATCTATCAAGAAAAAGTCAAATCAAAGACTACTAGCACAAATATCAAGTGATTCTTCCCCCATGCCAATATAAAACCTAATTAAATTTCACTTATAATAGAAAACAAACAGCAATTAATTAATATTTAACATAGACATTATTCCCTTCTCCAAAAGTTGAATAAGTGAGAACACACCTGATTCAAATATTATACACCAGTACAGTTGAATTTTTGCAGCACTATTTACTTATCAAATAAAATGTTCAAAAGGAAAGAATGTAGATAGATACCTTGATGGTTGCTACCAGACCCAACCTGCGCATCCCAAACATTACCATCAGAAAAAATCAAACATAAAAGAGAGCCTACAGGCCGTCGCTTAACATTCCCTAGTCCCAGTGATTTGGCAGCTTGTATGCCATAATGTGGATGTTTGGTGATAGCTTGGATGAGGCATTTACTGTTGAGACCATGAATCTTTTCTCTACTTTGGGAGGTTTTTGAAGTTCCCAATACCTTTGAACATCCTTGCATGGGAAGAGCTCTACTCACTGAAGGCACTTTGCACACGTGTCTAAGTAAATATAAAAATAAAGTCATTCCCTTGGAAAAGTAGGGAAGCTTTGCAAAATAGATGGAATGTGTACTGAAAGCAAAGCCTCTACTTAGCAGAGGTAGTCACGGGAACTAGTTTAAAAACAACAAATTCACCTATCCAAAATTGCAATTTTGACAAAGATTGCCTGACTGGATTTCCCGTAATAGCAAGCCATCAAAAATCAAATACATAGAATGTTTAGTCTTCTTTGTTTAGAACACAACTAGACTCTACCTTGTGCATTACATACCTGTTACTTGACCTTATCTGTAGGCTATATCTTACGCTAGAAATGTTGTACTCGAGTCTTTAAAAGCATAATAGATTATAGATGGGGCAACTAGATGTCCTTTGAACGGTGAAGGTCACTACTTGAACGAAGTTTAGTATTTTACATTAAATAAAAAGGTCATGTTAAAGCCTCAACTCTTCCTGGTAAAAATCAAATGATGTAATCTAAAACACTTAAGATCATTAAAATGCCAGTTTATTTTATAAATCACTCACTTTGCAACTAGAAAGAAAGCCTTTAAAAAATCAATGCATTACAGCGTGCTGACAATGGAGCAATAGAGAACTCAGATGCTAACATTTTTACAAAAGTTTCCTCCAAAATTTCCTTTTCCTGGAAGGTAACCAAGAAATAGCACATATTTTGTGGTTCACCACAATTAAAAATTACAAAAACATGCAATTTATATTGTATGCATCTCACTCCCACTCTACAGTTGATGGAGGTTTTGAGGTTATGTCATAGACTATTCGATTCACTCCACGAACACTGTTGCAAATTTTTGTAGAAACCTCGGCAAGGAACTTGGGATCAAATTGATACCTATAACCCAAACAAACATACAAAAGCTAACATATGAATTAAGAAACACGAGGAGGCAATAAAGAATGTATTTACACTTTTGGTTGTGGGGCATGTTTTGCCATCTGATTAAAAGGATCAAATATAGGTCACAATAAGAAAATGAGAAAAATGTAGCACAACCAAGAAATATAATACAGAAAACAAAATACTCACCAGTCTGCAGTCATTCCATCTTCACTGGTTATGGCTCTCAGTGCAACTGCATGTGAATGAGTCCTTCTATCACCTTGCACACCAACAGTCTTTACTGGCAAAAATACTGCAAAAGCTTGCCAAATTTGATCATAGAGTCCGGCATCCTTGATTGAATTGATAAAGATCTCATCAACCTGTCAAAAGGTGCAAACATATGAAGAGAAACTTAGACCAATCTTATACAGTCCAGTAAGAGTGCATCATTATAATTTATTACACACATATCCAGTATATTACCAGCCGTAGGGTCTCCAAGGCATTTCCTTCAGCTACATCACCCAAAATATGTACGGCTAAGACAGTACCAGGGAATGGGTGCCTCTTAAGAAATCCTTGGGGAACACTCAATATTTCTCCCAGTTTTTGCACCTGTTAATATTTACAACCATAAATCTGAGATTACCAGTACTAAAATCAGTCCTGAAAGAGAACTTCAGGACAAAAGGACTATATTATCATAAAGTATCTAATAAGTAAACATAAATAAACCTTAAAGAAAAGGTTTAAATGATATATACCTCAGATTCTTTGAAAAGCAAATTAAGCGGCTCAATAAGTTTCAGATTCATTTCCGCTGGAAGCCCCCCCACATTATGGTGGCTCTTTATTGTGTGGGAGTGATTTCTCCCTCTCCCAGGCGGTGGACACGACTCAATTACATTTGGGTACAGAGTGCCCTGAACCAAAAACTTTGGCTTCCTTCCCAGTTTTTTTTCCAAATCTACAGAGAATTCATCAAAAATGTCGATGAATTCCCCTCCTATAATTTTTCGTTTTCTTTCAAGGTCTGTTACTCCTTTGAGTTTATCAAGAAAACGTTCTGTTGCATCAATACAATTCACTGGAAAATGAAGATCATTTTCAAACATGACCATCACACGCTCTCTCTCATTGTACCTGACAAAACCCAACTAAATATCATCAAAGAACAGGAATATAACACATTATTGCATTGTTTTGCAAAAGTTACATATAATATGTCCTTTAATTCTTTTGATCAAATTCTACTGAATTATAAATCTCATTTCATAGTAAACCATAATATTCCAGAATAGGTATGCATTGCACTATGCTTTTCAACTCACCTCAAAATTCCATTGTCCACAAAAGCACAGTGAAGCTTGTCTCCCAGTGCTTTGTGTACAAGATTTGCTGCAACTGTGGAGTCCACACCACCTGACAATGCATAGATGGAATGATCCTATGGTCCAACCATTTGTTTAATTTTCTGGATTTGTTCTTCTAACACATCCTCCAGTTTCCAATCAGCTATGATGCCACAAACACTGAAAAGAAAAAAACGTAGTGTTTCCATCCCAAGAACTGAATGGGTCACCTGCGGTACATGGTTCCAAACATGGCGTGAATAATTTTCAACTACCAAAAAAAAATTAATTTTATAATGAAAATACAAGGTGTAACATCCCTATTCATGACAATATACAAAAATGCAGTTCATGTAAAACACAGATGTTTCTTTGCCACATAAGTCTGGAGATAGGCAACTCTTTGTTTGTGCTCTGAAAACATTAAACATTCAATGGCCAGATGGTATATACTCTAAATATGAATTTACACCAAATATTATCATCTCCGTCATACAACAAGCAATGGTGACTTGAAGACTTACAGAAGCAAGCCTAATTAATATTTATGTAGACATGGTGGCTCTAGCAGAGATAGAGGTATCGGTCAGTTTAGCAGCTCTGATACCTTCAGTGGAAAAGATAAAATGTCCTAGTGCCAGTATTAACTGTTTAAGCGCTTAAAGGACAGTGTAAGCTTGTGGAATGTCCATCTAGACTCGACTGTGCCAGCATACCTGTGAAGACATTGATCAAATATGCTTAGTATCTTTGTGAAGCCTAATCCAAAGCTTGAATCCAGCCCTAATCTGAAGGTTGAAACATCCCTAATCCGAGTGTCTGAAGGCAGCCCTAATCCAAAGATTGAAGCAGCGCTGATCTGACTTTTGATGCCAACCCTATTTCAAAGTTTGAAGCAACCTTTAAATAGAACAGATATAAAATATTTAGAACAGGCATCTTGTAAAATATATGTACTTTGCAATAATTATGTCTAGATCGGTTTTTTTTTTAATGTGAAACTTGGGTAGAAGCCCCCCTTGAAAAGGCGATTGTTGAAATTCAAGAAACCCTACGGAAATTGAATGAGGTCGAGAAGTCCTAGAAGTGTGGAAACTCAAACAAATAAGCAGCCCTCGAATAGACCTCAAAATGGACCAAAATAATAAATGAGAAGAATTGTACTTATAAGACAGGTCGGTTTTGAAGAATTAAAATATAAATTCACATATGTAAGTTCAGCTCGATATCTAGTTGAGAAAGAGAATCCGTGTGTATAAATAGAGGAGATGGAAGGATAAAAAGGTATGCATTTTTATGTAACATTTCGGATGGGAGGCTGAGGCTAAGGCCTAGCGGCCTGGAACAGTGTTTTGGGGACAGTCAAGAAGGCAGTGAGTACAGTGTGTTGTGGATAGTTAAGAAGGCAGTGAGTTATGATGATGCAGGGCAATCTCTACAGCAGTTAAAGAGGGTTCGATCTGTTGAACTGTTGCTTAACAGAGTTGCTTACTGAGAGTTCATCAAGGCTGTTGGTTGAGTTTGTGTGGTGTAAAATAGCAGTTCTGAGTTGCATGCATGTTTTTTTAAACAGCAGTCCATGTTGAGTATGCATGAGGACAAGACAGCAGTTTGAAGGTGGAGTTTGCATGCTGTGAAGCAACAGTCAGAGTTGGAGTTACCAGCTCCAGTGTTAACTGGGATAAATATGGTCATAAAATCAGAAACCTTTTTAGCAGTTAATGAAGGACAAACAGATAAAACCTTCATTTCTTGTCTCGGGAATGCTCTGATGAATTAATCTCGGACTTGGAGTAGATGAGAATGAAAAATTCTATTTATTATAAAATTTATATAGCATGCCCACAGGGACAGTTGGAGAAGGACAATGGAAACATCCATTATTATTAGAAGATATCTACTACACCATAGAAGAGAGCCTTATATCTGATTAAGTGTTGGAATGGCCATCTACGAAGAAGTGAGAGAAGTGGTTAAGAAGTTTCCTCTCGGACCTCGGTATGTCACAGGGACTTTATGATCTTCCTACTGAACTTCTCAAATTAAGGATAGATCAAATTGCACCTTTGTTTCAGGCCATAATATGAAGTGTAATTCAAGAATTGTTTATCCAGCCATATGCCAGTATGTCCCCAGGACTTGATGATCTTCCTACTGAACTTCTCAAGTTAATGGCAGATAAAATTGCACCTTTGTTTCAGGACATACTATTAAGTGCAACTCAGGGTTCATTTATCCAGCCATAAGTGCCACTTTTGTTGAATTAGTTCAAAAAAGAAGATTTCCAGTTGACATAAGGTATTGAAGAGCCATTTTTCCTCTAGTTATAAAAATTTTCTAAAGCGTCTATAAACAGAATTAGCCCTTTTATGACTGAACTGATTTCAGCTAATGAAACAGGCTTTATACCATGAAGGAATATTCTGGGTGCGGGTGGGAGAGGCTGTACTGCCTGTATTTATCAATTTTCATTTTCTGTCGTATTTTTGGAGAACGCATTGGACATGGCTAGTTCATGAGAAACCCCACTTTCAAATTGCTAGATTGGTGACCACACTTGCTCAATTGTAATTATTTATGTTGCTAATCTTTCAATAACCCTTGAACAATTTCTTATTTTCAAACCTAGCAAAAATTATATCGAAGAGTTGCTTGTCTCCCATAATAATGAAAATAGCCGTGTGCTTTCAGGAATTTCTTTTTCCCTACAAAAAGAATTTGACTTTATTTTCATAATTTAACCACTAACAGTTGAATGTTTCATGTGAATGCAAAGGTACTATTGTTGGCACTAAGCACATAGTCTCGCATCGTTCAAAAGGTTTGGAAGCATTCCTTAAAATATGTCAATCCTGTACACAATATGACTTATCTGGACATAATTGTCAACAGATTTTACCCATGCCCTGTAATCTTCTCTTGTTGACAACGTAGATGAGTGGAACAGTTCAAAAAAAATCTTTCAAATAATCCTAACATGAGGCACCTCCTTACCTAATCCTAACATGGAGGCCTTTCCCAAGGCCATTTCTTGAAAAAAATGGAATTAGTTTAAACAATTCATTTTCCTTACTGATGCCCGATATAATCTTTTCATTTGTTATAAATTGAGACGCTATAATATGTCATGAGAACCCTTGAGCAATCCTTATCAAAGAAGGCAAATTTCTCCCTCTTGACCTGTAATTTTGCGGGCTCTGCATTTCTTTGAACATAACATAAATCAAGCCTCATCTCTGCCCCATTTATCAAATTATTAGCATCCTTCTCCCAAGGTATCACTGTCTGTTGTTCACTAATTCAAACGGGCTGTGTGAAAAGGAAAACAAAAATCATTTACAGACTCCAAGGCCATGATGGGTAAACAAGGTCATACTAAGGAGAAAATATCCAATTTCAAACCCATTTGAGCCTCATCTAATATTTCAAAAAAGATTCCATTCAATACTTATATACACCCAAATGAGCTACAAAACTATGGGAAGGCCTACCTTGCAAGAGGTCTCTGTATAGGTTATATAGGTTATTGTGGCACTCTATCTTGCAAGAGGTATCTATATAGGTTATTGCGATATCAAATTAGGGTACTCACCAATTTGGGGGGCATGTTGTCGGCCTCTGCGTGAGCTTTGCAAACCCTCATTTTCCTCTGCAAACCCTCGGACTGCTGCAAACCCTCCTCTTCTTGAGAAAATCCTCCTCTGCCTGTGCAAATTAAGCCTCCTATTATGCGTGACCTCCGACAGCAACTGTCGTGACCTCGCAGACCTCTGGCAGAAAATGTCGTGACTTTGACCTCTCGCAACACCTGACATGCAAGGGTTGAAAGGAAAATAGTGACTTCGACCTCCATCAGCAACTGACAGGCAAGGGTTGAAAGGCAAAGGAGAAAAAAGACAAGATCAATATAGATCCGACAAATTATGAAACTGTGTAATTTAGAATGTCCCCTTTTATAGAGAGATGCCTCCGCCTATAAACAATGTGCACACAAATATCCTAAATTGTTCTAAACAAATGAGAATGTGATTTTAAAGGAATACATTGCAACAATATGTTTTTAAAAATCAAATATTGTTTATAGTTCTTCTTTTATGTCTAGTGAATCTCTTATTTTTCTAAGGTGTTCATTTAATTTACATTGACTTTTTGCTTAACTAGATGACACATTGCAACCACTTTGCACTTGTCATTTGATTCAAGTTAACACAATTTTCTCATCTGTTAAATGTTGATGGTTGTATTAGGTTTTAGAGCCGCTTGAAAAATAGTAAAATGTTGTTTTAACGTAAAAGAATACAAGGCTATATGTTATAATGAAGATGAAGTTTAGCTTTTTGTTTTCTTGAGCTTATCAGATTGACACAACATTTATACTTGATTTCAACTTGATATGTCAATATATGTTTTTTTGTTAGGTGATTAGATTGCTAATAAAAAATGTAATGAAACATTTTGTACGAAAGAAAAAACATATTTAACATATAAATTTACATAGATATTTACATGCATTTTGTTTCATACAAAAGATAATAATAATAATAATCAAATTTAATTGCAAAAGCACTATAATGTAATAGTGGATTGGGCTTGATATGTGGTTACCTCCTTGTGTAATCTTATCCTCTTCCAAAAATCAATCTTCAATGGTAAAGATATTTGGGTTAAATCTATAGAAAGAATTGCACATGATATTAAAACAAACTTGATCTCCAATATTAAGTGCGATTTAAGGAAGACTAGAAAGTACAACTGAAACTCATCACATAGTGCTCAAGAATATTTTTAGAATGCCATTTTCACTTTCCATAGGGTTTCCAACTTTCCCATCAAGAAGGAAAATAGAGAAAAGAGAGACAGAGGAGAACTAGGGTAAGAGGCAAGGAAGTGGGTTAACTTGCTTACACAAAAAAAACATAGGGTTTCCCTTTGAATAGCAAGAAAAATAGAAAGCCCAATCAATTTTAAATCCGTAAATTACATAGGAAAGCAACGTGTAGTTATTGCAGCTTTGTCAGCCTTAACATCATCCATGAAATGCATTGACAACCATTGTAGCAAGGAATAAAGAGCAGTAACCTTTCTAGCAGCAATATCTTTGCCCCATTAGTTATGATTCCCACAAACAATGCCTAGAATGCATAAGTGCACTATGGTCAATCAAACAATGTTTTCCCTATGCTAATTTACATAGATGCAGTGAGAAAATAGTTGGAACTTACCCAACATGATCTAAAGAGAGAATCATTGATAATAAGGCAAGAACTTCTTCATAGAGATAAGAGATTGTCTCAATGTATATGTTGTTGGGAGCGGGGAAAGGGAGCAAAAAGCGGAAAGCGGGAACGAAAACTAAAAAATTTCAAAAGCTTCCATTTTGGGAGCATTTTTTATGATACATATTTTAATATATTTTGATGTGTATAAATTTAAAAAATACATGTATTATGTCAAATTAGCTATAGAAAACATGAAAACGTAGATATAATCATTTCAGTACACATATAACATCAATCATCTAAGAGTGATAACTTATAACGTTGTCATCAAATGATCAATCGTCAATAATCAATAACATCAACCTTCAAATTTCAACATATAATATTTGCCATCAACAAACTCTAATATTTGCAAGAATGGTACCACTAGGAATATATATATACGGTGATGAAAAATGTTATCTACAGAAACCCTAGGGATAGAAGCAGAGGATGTTCAACTAGTGGACTATAGCGAGGGTCCCTTGGAGAAACAAAAGGTGTTTGAATATAGGGGGTCTAATTGCTCTAGGAAGGTCCCTGTTCATGAGCCAAGGGTTTATTCCCCTCTTCGTCAGAGGGTTATTTTAATATTTTGCACAAAACAAAATTTTGGATAACAGATACAAAGTGACTCCCCACGTCAGATTTGCATAGAAACCCTGAGAATTTTGGAGTGGGAGTCACTCTAGAGGTAGATTTTTGCATTGAATCAATTCAAATGTTGAATCCTGATTGACGTAGCCATGATCAACACTGAAGACTATAATGGGGAAATAACAATTCCATGACAAATGATGGTCTACTATTTTTTAATGGCACACTTGAAGAGGCAAAGATGTTTTGCAAAATTTTACATCTTTACTGCACAGCATCAAGTACGAGATCAACTTGTAGAAATCTTCTATTAGTTGTAGGTGCATCAGTGAGGACATGTCTAAAAGGTTGATCCATCTATTCCAATTCAGATCTGTGGATCCTGCAGGAAGGTATAAAATACATAGATTTATATTAAAACCAAATGGTTATGGCATAAAAGATTAGGGATGGTTGGAAAACAAAATAGAAAGAAGAATCCACGTATGGTTTCATAGATGGTTGTCCAGGGGATGAAAGTTGATACTTGTCAAATCTGTTTTAGAAGTAATCCCAGTGTGTTGGTTCTTCCTAGCCCACATTCTTCAAGCTGGTTTGGAAAACATTAGAAATATTTTGTGGGAGTCCTGCCTTATAGAATGATGCCACTCCATTCTGGGTTCAATTACCTCGGTTATTTTTTGAAACCGCTTGGGTATAGAGTAAATGATTGGCTATGGATTATACAAAGGTTTGAAAAAAGGATAAGCCACTGGACCTATAAGTATCTTTCCCTCGGGGGTAGATTGATCCTCATTCAATCTGTACTGTCTAGTATACATGTGTATTGGATGGGACTTGCTCCTCTCCCAGCATCCATTCTTCAGAAACTTGAAAGAATCATGTTTAATTTCTTGTGGGGATCCTCTGACAATAACTGTAAATATCATCTGGCTAGCTGGAAGGATCTTTCTTGGCCCAAGTAACATGGAGGTTGGGGAATAAAAAACCTCCCATGGTTCAGCTTAGCTCTGCGTCTCAAAACTTTTTGGAGAATCCTCCACTCCAAGGGTTTATGGTATCAAGTTCTGCTGTTCAAATATATAAAAATCCCCTCAATGGCTGACTGGCTCAGATATAAACACTTCAGCACTTGCAATGTCTCAGTTATGTGGAGAGGGTTCATACATACCCTCCCTTGGATGGGTACTCATATGGCTTGGTAGGTGGGTAATGGTGTAAATATTCTGCTTGGAATCAATCCGATCGTGGGTTCACACTCCTCCTTTATTCTCCCTGAGGATCTAAGATCTTACCTGGAGGATTTGGATATATGCACTCTCTCTCAGGCACATAACTCTCTTATAAATGCACAGAGCTACCGGTTCACCGCCGATGATCTTGATCTTGGAGGCACTTTCAAATCAATTTGGACTGAATATGTTGAGGGATCATCTGGAGCTGGTATTCACCTCACTGATCATCCTGATGACCTTGTATGGGTTTACAACAAAAAATCGGGCTCCATTTCTGCCAGGAACGCATATGATTGTATTGTTAGATCTTCCTCGCCTCCGGCTACAAATCCTGTCAATTCCAATCTATGGAACAAGGCCCTTCTAAATAAAATATCATGTTTTATCTAGTTAGCTCTCTGGAACAGAATCCTCACTTGGGAGAATTTACAGAAAAGAGGTAAATCGGGACCAGGTATTTGTGTTCTTTGCTGTGCGGACGAGGAGACAATCGAGCACCTTTTCTCCATCTGCACTGTTTGGAAAACAATGGGTGAACATGTGTGTAATAATTTCAACCTCCTAGCTTGCTCACCGTATGTTTCTCTTGGGGACATGTTAAATGGTTGGTTTGGGAAACTATCAAGAAGCTCGCACCTCTTTATGCTTCCCTTTCATATGATGTGGATTATTTGGAAGGTGCGCAACCAGGCAATTTTCGAGGGGAAACGAAGGAACATATTCAGTATTGTTCAGCAAATTATTACTTCTGTACAAGTTCTCCCTCCTCTGACTGTTACTGAAAAAACAAGAAGCAGAATTTTGGGGAAGCCCCCCTGCAAGGTTTTTCCCTGTGGGTTCATTGATGGTGCATCAAACTGTATGACTGCTGGTGTAGGTTTCTGCTTATATTTAAATGACTCCCACTACTTGGATTTCTCGTTGGGGGTCGGATATGGCACTAACACCAAAGCGGAATTGCTCAACTTATAGGCACTTCTTCTCTCTTCCCAAATGATGGGGATCCCCCTATCCCATGTATATGGTGATTCTCAAGTAATCATCAATTGGGCGATGGGATCGACTGCTCTCTCCCCACCTGATCTGGTTCATTGGTGTAGGGAGACAAAAAAGCTAATTTCTAGCTTTCAGGACTTATCTTTCACTCACATTTACTGAGAGCACAATCAGATGGCTGACCGTCTCTCTAAATCTGCACTCTCTTTTCCTCAGGGTAAAGGCAATGTTAAGGAATATTTTGAGAACCATTTGGTTTCTCAGGACACGTTTTAGCTCTTATGAGCATGATAAAGGGATTTTTTCATTTCCATCATATATGTTATGATTGAAAGAGTGCTCACTTTTAGAATGTTGTTCAGAGCCCTTTGGCACTCGGTAGATGTGGATGAGAAGACAGTCCTCACTTTATGATGAGACAATTTTCTGATGGGATCTTTCTTTATTGTTGTTATGCCTTTCCCCCTGGCAGAACTCTTGTGGGTTGTTTTGGTATGTAACCCGCTTATGGGATGATTGTACTGATGACCTTTGATTCTTCTAAGAATAACAAGGACAGGCTTTTTTCTTTCTGAAAAAAAATATTCTGAATTAGTATGTTAAAAGGTTGGATTCTTCGAGTAATGGAAGGCTTATTTCCATATGAGATTGTTGTAATCCCCAAAGTTAATCAATGAGTCTTACAATTCCTGGGTGTTGCTCATGAATCTTACAAATATAACAATATTAAGCAGATTACGCAGTTTTAGACGTATTTGGGAAAGCATTATACTTTACTACAAAAAAAGAGGTGCAACAACAGGTAAAGACTTGCACAACTCCTCTCATAAGTGTTTCTGGAAGGGGTCCCGTAGGGAAAGTAAAGATTCCAAGTCCCTCCCTTGAACCTTGAAGCAAGGAAATTCTTAGATATTATAACCTTTAGTCTGAAATCTTGTACACAACATTTTTGGTCTACCAACCCTTGAATTGCTAGTTCCTGAGTTTTATCTGTAAACATAGCAATATTATTATGAACCTGGGCAGGTCTGACCTATTTTCAGGGCTGCAACTTGTGAAAATCACAGGATATCCAATAATAGACTTGATATTTATGGCCTATTATAGTGCATTTGCAGGTGTAGCATTCCTCTGTTACTGTAAGAGAATTATGATCTAGCCATTTCATCTCCACCACATCCACAACAAAGAAAAAAAACATGAATAGAAAAAAAACACAATAGATAATCAAGAAAAACACAGAACAAACCTGAAGGTCTAAACATTAATGATTCCATTCTGAAGGCAGTGGAGACCCAACGTGAATCTCAATACCAATATTCGTCAGTTTCAATTTTTGTCCACCGACACCAATCTCATCACCATGTTTAGAATTGCCTGAATTCCAATTCCATTTACTCTTCTTAGATGTGTCTTCAAGCATCTTCTTAGATTCAAACAAATTACTTGTAAATCTAGTCCTCTTAGCCTAAGTATTCAACACAGTAGGTCCGCGTTAGAATTGAACTCCATGTACAGGTGCTTGAAGGATAAAGAAAGAAAACAATTCTTTAGGAGCCCAATCCTTTTCAACCAACAATCATATATAACTCAGTGACTGCAACTTGGTGAGACCTCTGGCCCAATCAATTATCATGACCTTTGATTCGCCAAAAATAGAAAGCTAGAGAATTTTTTTTTTTTTGCGAACCATAAAAGCCCCCATAAGGCTAATAGTTCATGCAATTGCTTTGTTAGATCTATGAAGATCGAGGTGCATGGCCCTAATATTACTAATAGAAGGTAGACAACTTACAAAAATTACACTTCATTGCCAAATTTGCAATTTTCCATGACACAATTAAAAATGACTAACATAAATGACTAATTCATATTCTTCTAGCTAGTCATTTTTTATGTCGTGACTAAATTAGTCATTTTTAACTATGTCACTTATTATCTAGTCATATTTGTTAACTGGTGACTAAATTAGTTGTTAATTTTAGTCATTTATAGTTGAGTCAATCAAAATTGCTCATATTTAGTAGTAAATCACTTGGAAAACCTGTGGTGACTAGAATTTTTAGTCACCTAGTAGCTAATTCCTCATTTTGTACTAGTGTCTTGGGCACTACCGTATGTGTTATTTGATAAACACTTAGGACGTTTGATGCAAGCGATGGTACATACAGAACATTGGAAAAATAACCATGCTCAATATCTACAGTACCTTGTCCTTCGAATATGATTGTGGAGTCATCTCCCATGTGGATGGGGATGTATTTTTCGGTCTCCAAAGATGAGAAAGAGTCTCTTTCACCTATCATGTGATTTGAAGCTCCAGAATCTATCAAGAGTTCTTTGGACTTTGAAGTGCTTTCCATGAGAGCATTACCTCTTTCATGTTGTGGTTTCCGATCTTGCTGATCTCTCCTCCAAAATATTTTCAGAAGATTGATGTGATTTTTCTCAAGAATAGAATTATCTTCATGAAGTTTATTTTTCATGTAGGAATATTTAGGGTGGAAGCCCTTCCCGTAGTATGAACACTTGACTTTTTCCTTTCAATGATTCCCTTTTCTTTTGTTCTTCTTCAAGCCGAAAGGCTCTTCATGCTGCTAGTTTTCAACTTTAGGCTTAGGAGCTTCGAATTTGGTTTTTGGGTTCTTCTGTTGCTTTCCTTTACCCTTCAGATATTTGGGCCCTGAGACATGGAGGGCTTGATCATAGGAGGATCTGATGATCCCCATCTGGACAAGCTTATCATGTTCACTTGTTAGGGACTCAATGAAGGTATTGAGTGAAGGAATATTCCATCCAGGGGTTGTGAGCTTCCCCGCACAGAATGTAGAGACAAACACCAAATAATCAGCTCAAATTTTGGAGAGTATGGTGAGGATGGGCTGATCATCCTCCTTCTCCACCTTACACTACTTCAATAGTAAGACAATGTGCTTGAACTTTGTGAAAAAAATTATTTAAGGTCTCGAAATTGGAAGGTTGGAGAGACATCAACTCGTTTTCAAGCTGGTATACTCTCAAATCATCCTATTTGCCATACATGGTTTCCAATTTGTCCAAAAGTTCCTTCGAAGTCTTCAATTTTGAGAGATGGAAAAGAAGATCCCGGGAAACAGAGAGGCACAAGAATCTGAATGCTTCATCTTTCTTGTTCAAGAATATAGCTTTGTCTGTCACAGAAGGAGGCTCTTCTTCAATGTCCATAGTGACCTGATAGAGTCCTCTGGCACGTAGCTAGATCTCCATATCTCCTTTCCATGAATAGAAATTGTATGGAGTCAATATTTCGATGAAAGAATCCATTTCAAACTATTGGAGCGAATTCTTTCACCTATTAAAACCTGCAAATAACAACAAAATGGGCACCATAAGGTCAAACAGCCTGCACATTTTAGGCTTTCATCACACCTAGCACAGTTTATCAAGCAAGCTTGACCAACAATTCCCTAACTTGGGGTATTAAGTTGTAAGCCTTGGCTTCTGGTGCAGTGCTGGATTTTTGATCTTTTGTTCAATTTTTCATGCAATATCTATCAAAAACCATGTTTTTGAGGGATTTGAGCTTCATCTCGTCGTGAGCTCTGATACCATATTAATCTGTCACATTGATCAAGGGACTAAAAACACAGTCTCACAAAGATTTCAAACAATTAAGCATAAAATTGGCATAATGTTATACACCTGATTGGCACCTCTCCGTCCGAGTGCTGACATCCCTCAGGTCGGCACACAAAAGGACACTTATGGATTGAGGTTTGCCTAGTTTCATTATACCTTGGTTGATGATGAAATACATTGCCTATATGCCCAGCTGATTATTTTTCCATTTTAGGATTTTGAGTAGCATGCGCGACTATATCTATTGACATCTCGCGCATCATACGCGAGTATCATGTTCAGCAGGTCGCGCATACATGTATACGCGGGTTGCACTTGTATAGAGTCGCGTATCATACGCGGGTTTCTCTACTACAGACCCGCGTATGGTTTCCTCAAAATTAATATTTAAAAACATGAGTTAATTGGAGATTATTTTACTCATTTACCTTAATCCCATTAACTGCTATAACCTCCCCAACCTTCGAGAACTGCCTCATTTCCCCCATATAAATAGAGGCCTTGGGGAGGGGGTTTGATATACATAGTTGGAGAGAAAAGTTATGCTGGTGGATTGTCTACAGAAATCTTTGGAGCAGAGAAACTCAGAGTCCTTTGGTGACAGAGGAGTCCTTGTTCAGACATTGGGTTGTAACCTAAACTCTTTCTATTATTGTTAATAAAGATATTACTTCTTCCATATGTGGTTCATATCTTGTGGATTGGTAAATGTTTACATTTCAATATAATATATGATTTTCCTAACCTGCATCTATATATATGAATTGCATTGTATCTGGAAGAGTGTTTATTAACAGGTGAAGGAGGAACTATCCTGGAGACTTTGGAAGTGGATCAGAGAGGGAGAAGATAGCAAGGATCAGCCTTCATTTTATACAAGTAAGTCCTTCTACTTTCCTATTTACTATTCTGTGCTTTTAGAGTCAAACTGTCTGCAAGTCATGAGTATGTTGGTAACCCCCCAGACCTAGGTTATTAGGTGAATTATCCTGTACAACAGAACTGGCGACTCCGCTGGGGAAGCCTAGTCTGCTTTAGGTATTTTTCTGTTGTCCTGACCAGTCATTGCTCGAAGTTGTGTTTGTGATTTTTGTCCTGCTTTCTTACTTACTGTAGCATTTGAAAGTCTTGGGTATTTCTCTATTTTTGAGAATTCTTTTTATACCCATACGCGGGTTGTCCCACTGGACAGTCGCGCATACTGAGTCTCATACGCAGGTTGTTCCACTGTACAGTCGCGCATCATTTGCGACCTGCACTACTACACAGTCGCGTATACTCCTGAAAACTGTGATTTTTGTGTCAAAGTTTGCTTGTTCTTTGGCCTGTTATAAGTCCTGTTTTATGTTAAGACTTTCTTTAAGAGTGTTGCAGAGTTGTCTGAGTGTATCAGGTGATCACATCTTAGTACTTTTTGAAGCCCTTGGGTTCTCTTTACTTGTTTTTTTTACTGTATGCATCTTGAAACTTTCTGGCCTGTTTGGGTTGTTGGTTTGAGTGCCTGAGTCTAGATCAGTGATCAGGGTCTTAGACTCTGTCTTTCCAGTCTACTGTTTGTCAGCTATTGGTTTGCACTTGCCTGTTTAAAAGTCTGCAGTGATCTCTCGGTCATTGTCTGCACCCAAGTTGAAGTCCTAGCCTGCTTTTCTTGCTGGTTTTTAGGTTCTATTTGCCTGTTAGTTTCAGTTTGTGTTTTTTATACAGTCTATAAGTGTCAAGTTTACTCAAGCATTGCATTTATACATGCACAGTAGTTTTTTGAGCATTTTTAAAAGTGAAAAACAAAACATAGTTAATCTTTTGCATTGTAATTTTTGCATTAGAGTAGTGTTTGTTTCAATTTAAGAAATACTATCTCAGAAAAATACAAAAACATATAGGCTTAGTTTCTCTTTTTGCTGCATATAGTTCATCAATATTTATTTGAAAAAATGAAAAGAAGTTTATTTTATAGTGTTAGTTTGCTTTAAATACACTTTTGCTTTCATTTATTTTCTGCTGAGTCATAACATCATAGAGTCCATCACTTCCACTTCCTTTGAGTAAAGAACAGCCCTTAAAATTAACGCTTAAATTTAAAATCTATTAGTAAGTTTTTATTTTTAGGGCCTTCCACCTACTAGCTTAGGCTAGGTTTGTGGGCTAGGGAGTGTAAACTTCCCACAAACTATAAACTCAGACGTAGTGGGATATTCATTTGGTAAATCCTTGGTTCTATCGCTATATCTGGGAAGCTCCTCTCAAACGAGAGTTAAGCACTAGGCTGCGTGGAGGCTTGGACAGAGGGGATAACCCCCCGAATCCTTGTCAAAACGTAACCCAGCACTTTTACGCATCTGGGGATTCTGTCTAGGCAGAATTTCAGGCTCAGCTACCTTGCCCATGCGTACGAGTTCGGCTTGCGACTGTCCCCCCAAACAGTAGGTATTGTCAAGGTAGCCTTAGTCTCTTGTCTTTTTAGGGCTCATATCTAGGTAAACCAGAAGGTTATTTCTGGTTCACCTTGAACGGACTTGGAAGGTAACCCTTGTGGAAAGTGTAGGAGGGCAGTTGGGTGATTCCTCCGCTTGTTCCTAAGAACCCCTCAAGGACGCCAAGTAACTGTTCATCAGCTTTCTTCGGGAGAGCATATCTTTATAGCCTGTTTTGATTGCTTGAGACTTAGGATTTTTTTAGTGTGTGCTCTGTGGATCTGCTTGTGTTTAGTTTGCCTTAGGGTGTGATTTTTTAAGTCTTAATTCTAGAGGACCAACTTGTTAGAAGGTCAAGAAGGTTGAGAAACCTTCCTCCTCTCTCACCACTATAACCTCCACCTTTACCTCAAAGGCGGAGACTAAGCACAGGTGGTTCTTTTGAACCAGTAGGAGTAAGTGAGGTTCTTGGTGAACCAGAATTAATAGCTAACCGCTTTGACTTTGACACAGTCAAGGTAGAAGAATTGCAAGCTGATGAGTTTGCAAGAAATTATAATACCCCCTTGACTGATTTGAACGATCCAGTGATCGTGCAGATTAGACCTTTTAGTTCACCAGTGCTAGGTGTACCTGTAGGTAGAGCTATGTCTTCTGAGGGAGAAAGTTCATTTGTTTTCACCTCAACCCTTCCAATTGAAGGGGTACTACCTCCCCCGGTTAGTAACCCTAGATCTAGTTTACCTTCCACACCCTTAACTCCAGCAAGCCGGGTGGTCCAACCACCGATTTACTCGAACATTGGAAGTATGTCTGGTGATATGGCTACCGGGATTCCTAGTATGCCTACAATTCCTTCTTCCTTCCCTTACACTACCCACAGTGGTCCGGTGGGATCCTCGGCCTTTGTCCAAGGAGTCCCTTGGAATGGGGGGCACATACCCCCGTCCAGTCCATACGTAGGTCCACCTCCTTCATATGTAGGAGTGCAGTTTGGTAGCAACACCTCTTACGGACAAAGCTACCAAACCCCTATTTCAGTCCCATACACGAGCTCTCCCTTCTCTTTGTTTAGTGGAGGGATACCTGCTCCAGTATTTTAGACCCCAACTTCTATGGGGATGGCCCGAACCACTTACACTGCACCTCCTACCCAAAACCCAGTGGCTTACGGATGGAACCCGTTCCAAAGAAACCTACCCACTTCACAACTGGTGTCTGGGGGCAACCCCACCTTTACCTATGGGCATTCAGGGGCCGGACCCTCGAATACCCAAGCTGGCACTTCTAGTACACCGGTTAGGCCCAAGCTTCCTTTTCTGGAAACTTTGAACTTGTGAGACTTAACAAAATTGATGAACGATCCGGTGAGGCATGACCCCTTGTGGCCACCTGTTCCCACCAAACTGCCCTCGGACATCCCTAAGTTCGAAGGTAAGGCTGGTGAAGATCCTGGGGCACATGCCACCACCTTCCACTTATGGTGTTCTTCCAACTCATTGAATGAAGATTTAGTGAGACTGAGGCTATTCCAGAGGACCTTAACGGGCGCTGCAACAAAATGGTACATTGAGCTACCTTCTGCTGCTTTTAGTAGTTTTTGGGACTTGGCTACCGCTTTCCTTAGCCACTTTCAGCTTCCATTCTGTTATGATTTCGGAACAGACTTGTTGTCCACCTTTAGAAAAAACAAGGCAACCCACATCTCGGATCATATCCAAGAGTGGAGGAGGCGAAAGAGACTCATTAAAGCTACCATCCCTCCTGAGTTTCTATTAGAATGGTTCCTTAAATCTTTATTGCCCTATATATCTAAGGATGTCTCCACATCAGGAGTGACTAGTGAGGAAGAAGCCATACTCAGGGCCCAGAAGTTGGACTTGATTTATTCACAGTCTGGGATTTTATATGAAATCATCCCTGAGGCACCAAGGCCTTCTCATGAGGCCGAGAAACCCAAGCCTGGACCCCATGCCGATGGTGTGGTTGGGTCTGTAAACTCTCCCACTGTAGAATCTTTGACAAAACAACTTCACCAATTATCTGTCAAACAGTCTACGGCGGAGGCAGCAAAGGCTTCCCCCTCCTCCCAAAGTGAAAATGTTTTTGCACAATCCTCTTCGAAGGGCAATCAGCAGCCCGGTGGGAAAAAGAAGAAAGGAAAAAAGGGAGAGGGAAACCAAAATCAAAACAAGCCAAAGCCCACAAACAATGCTGATGGGGGGAAAAAGGAGAAGAAGAAAGTCAAGTTTCCTTGTAAGTTGTGCCAAGGAGACCACCTCACTCACCTTTGTCCCCTCATGGAACAAGCTCAGAAGCTGTTACAAACGCAACTGTCGGCTGTCCTGAAGGATCCATTTCCCCAAGGGCAGAATTCTGCTTCAGCTTCTACCATAGCAGGGGGCACTCAAGCTGCCCCTAAACCCAATTATATCAACATGGTAGGATCCTCAACCTTGTTACAAACCAGGAACAAGAACTATGAGAATGAGACCGATGAGGAGGGTAAAGCTGTAGTTGAAACTTCCAACCCTCTCACTATAGAGAAACCTGCAGAAATAATGCCAAAGATACCCAAAGGTGTCTTTAAGAAGACTTTGCATAACCCAAATGCCAGAGCCACTGCTCACTACTCTGTGGTTGAAGACTTGGCTCAGACTCCGTGTGCAATGTTAGCTTTGGAGGTGCTGCAGAGCTGTCCCGCTCAGCAGGATTCCCTCTTAGCAGCTTTAGGTAGCATGGACTCTTCGAGTCTCACAGTGAAATTTCATTTCTCTGATCTTAAAATTCACCTCCCTTACCATGTAGCTCTATCGATAGATGTTTTCCATGGTGGTAAGACCATTGGACGAGCAGTTATTGATGAGGGAGCCTTTACTTGTGTTATGTCCCTGGCTTGTTGGAAAGCTCTTGGATCCCCAGAGCTGGTCCCATCAACCACTTTACTTACTGCTTTTGATGGAAGGTATTTCCGTCCACATGGTAACCTGCCGGCTTTCAAGCTTAAGTTGGCTGGAAAAGCAGTCTCTGTTGAAGTCGAAGTGATTGATGCTCCATTGGACTACAATTTGCTTCTGGGTAGGAATTGGACTTATGCAATGTCTGCTGTTGCATCTGCTGTCTTTCGTGTCGTGGTATTTCCACATGAGGGCAAGCTAGTCACTGTTGACCAACTTGATTTTACTCGTAAAGGCCGCTTAGAGTCTAAAGATTCCACTGTGCCATTGGTTGATCAGGCCAAACCTGCTGCACAGAGCTTGGGGGCTAGACTGTACGCATCATTGATGGGCACATTCGATATTCCAGCTCCAGTCCTTTATCTCGGTTCTACTACTGTAGGGAATTCCATTGATTCGGTGGTCGATAGGACTGATCCTTGGGTCCTCCCAACCCCTCAAGAACCGGAATTTCCCTTGTCTGTAGTGGAAGTGGCGTATCAAGCTATTACCCAAACCACTGTAGATCCCATTCCAAATCCTCTTACAGTCTCGGATGATCTGGAAGAAGTTTATATGCCTGCATGGGCAGAAAACTCTTTACATTCCATAGATTGCTTAGACACTGTTTTGCCTTCAGATGAAGCTATTCTGGAAGCTTTGTGTTCACGTGATAAGATATGTGAGGATCTTCATCACCGATCTTATTTCCTTCCGGAGCTAAGCAAGATAGAAAACCAAGAGTTCCATGTGAGACTGTCAGATGATGTTGATACACCCGTCAATCCTTTACCTAGGGAAGGAGTGTTTGCCAAGGGGAATATGGAAAACATTTCCGCTACTATACCGATCAACATCTCCGTAAAGCCAGATGTCGTGGAAAATATCTATATAGGTGCAAACTTCTCTCCGGAGGAGATTGCCATTTATACTGCCCTTTTCAAGGAATTCCGCGATATCTTTGCCTAGTCATATGAGGAGATGCCAGGCATTGATCCATCTATTGTTCAACATGAGATCCCAACCTATCCTGATGCTAAGCCGGTTCGGCAAAAATTACGCCCCATGAACCTGCGTAAAGCGGCGGCTGTGAAGGCAGAGGTCGAAAAGCTGTTGAAAGTAGGCTTTATATATCCCGTTGCTTTGACTGAGTGGGTGTCCAACCCAGTCCTCATTGATAAAAAGCAAGGGGCTATTCGTGTTTGTACGGACTTTCGAGACCTTAACAAAGCCTGTCCCAAGGAAAACTACCCTACACCATTTATTGATCAAATCATAGATGCATGTGCGGGTAGTGAGGTATTTTCGTTTATGGATGGTTTTTCCGGCTACAATCAAATCCAAATCAAAACAGAAGACCAGCATAAAACGGCTTTTATTTTCCCTTGGGGTACATTTGCGTATAGAAAAATGCCCTTTGGATAGAAAAATGCAGGGGCAACCTTTCAACGAGCCATGAACTTTGCTTTTCACGATATAAAAGCCATTGTCGAGCCTTACCTGGATGATCTGCCTGCTCATTCTCGCAAAAGGATCCAGCATCCAGATCATTTACGGTTGATTTTTGAGAGATGCAGGTACTATAAAATTTGCTTGAATCCCCACAAGTGTGTTTTCTGCATCGAATTAGGTATATTGCTTGGATTCATTTTCTCTAGCAGGGGCATACAGGTGGATCCGTTAAAAGTCGAGGCCATTGTAAATCTGGCTCCTCCTCGTTCACTTAGGAAACTTCAGAGTCTACAAGGAAAGTCTAACTTTCGTCGACGTTTTATAGTTAATTATGCCAAGATCACAAAAGGTTTCATGCGCCTGCTTAAACAGGACACCCCATTTGTATGGGATGAAACTGCACAACTCGCGTTCGAGGCATTAAAGAAAGCCTTGTTGTCAGCTCCTTTATTACGCCCGCCAGATTACTCTAGGGATTTTTTATTATATCTGGCCGCGTCAGAGTCTACCATTGGGGTAGTGCTAGTTTAGGAGGATGACAAGCTCATTGAGCATGTTGTCTATTATCTTAACCGCGCTCTGGTTGGGCCTGAGCTTAAGTACTCCCACGTCGAGAAGTTATCCTTAGCGGCTGTTTATGCTGTACATAGGTTACGGCACTACATCTTACTAAGGACCACTACTGTAGTGGCGGATGTAAACCCTTTCCAATATGTTTTATCTTGACACATTGTTGGGGGAAAATTCAACAAGTGGATATTCATTCTCCAAGAGTTTGACTTGGTTTTCCAATCCGCTAAATCCAAAAAGTCCTTAGTTTTTGCGGAGCTTATAGCAGAATTCCCTACGGAAGAAGATGTAGTGATTCAAGATGATTCATTCCCATATG
The DNA here is from genome assembly GCA_001517045.1 of Pseudotsuga menziesii. Classification (NCBI taxonomy): domain Eukaryota; kingdom Viridiplantae; phylum Streptophyta; class Pinopsida; order Pinales; family Pinaceae; genus Pseudotsuga; species Pseudotsuga menziesii. The sequence goes on along the minus strand of LPNX010389309.1, from coordinate 1,762 downwards.
AGCACATCTTCCTTATATCAACCTCTGATCCTTGGTACGGAGATATTCTCATATATCTCCAGACTTTGAAGTATCCTACCGCTTACTCTAGGGAATACCGACGCAAGCTACGTCTTCATGCTAAAAACTACCTCATAATCGGAGATACATTATATCGAAGAGGGGTAGATTCTGTCTTACGAAGCTGCCTTACTCATGAGGAAGCGGAGATTGTCCTAAATGATTCCCATAGCAGAGCGTGTGGGGGTCATTTATCTGGGTTAGCAATGGCCCAGAAGATATTACGTGCCGGGTATTTCTGGCCCACCATCTTTAAAGATTGTGTGGAAGCTGTAAAATGCCGTCATCCATGTCAGCTGTACACCAGAAAAATGCAGTCACATCCTGCTCCCTTGTTTCCCGTTGTCTCGATAGGCCCCTTCATGAAGTGGGGGATCGATTATATGACATGCAACCCAGCCTCAGCTGGGGGCACAAATACATCATTGTCGCTGTCGACTATTTCACAAAATGGGCAGAGACAATGCCTACTTTCAAAGACAATGGGGAAACGGTAGCTTACTTCATGTTTAATCAGATTATTGCTAGGTTTGGTATTCCCAAAGTGATTGTCACTGAACATGGTAGTCATTTCCAAAATCACATGATGACAGAGCTGACCACCATGCTCGGATTTCGACAAGAACACTCTTCTCCTTATTATCCGCAAGCAAATGGTCAGGTTGAGGCTATAAACAAAACTTTGAAAACTATACTTAAACGTACTATTGATACAGCTCATTCAAATTGGCACATCATGTTATATCCTGCTCTTTGGGCTTATCGAACCAATGTCAAAACTGCTACGGGTTTTTCCCCCTTCCAACTCATTCACGGGGTGGAAGCTATAACGCCGATTGAATGCGAAATCCCATCCTTGTAGATAGCTATTCACGTGCTACCTGACACAACTGAGCTCGAAGAATGGTTGCTCCACTTAGAACACCTTTATGAGCAACGTAGAGATGCATTGACTGCAAATCAAGCTCATAAGAATAGGGTTAAATCTCAATATGATAAAACGGTCAAACCTCGGGTTTTCTCTGAGGGGGAACTTGTCTTGCTCTGGGACCAAGACAAAGAACCTCTGGGGGCAGGAAAATTCAAGGCTATGTGGTTGGGACCCTATGTTGTGTCTAAAGTTTTGAGTAAAGGTGCATATGAATTAGTAGATTATGATGGGAATAATCTGCCTAAGCCTAGAAATGGGCTCTACCTGAAGAAGTACTATGCCTAGGCTTAGCACTTTTTCTTGTATATTAATGTATGTATTTTTATGTACATTAGGTTGTCAGTTTCATTTTTTATACTATCTACTGGTTGTTGCAGATGTCTTCCGAGATGTATGTAGGTTTTGCTGATGGCACCAACCGTCACACTTGTAACCTGGCTTCGACAACATGGGTTATCTACTCCCCTTCAGGACAGCTTGTTGCCATGGGAGGCACTTGTCTAGGTCCTGCTTCCAATAATATTGCTGAGTATAGGGCTGTTATTGAGCTCCTATGGGATGCCTTGTCACGAGGCATCACCCAGCTTGAAGTCCATTTGGATTCTCAGTTGGTTGTTTCCCAGCTCAATCAAGCTTACCAGGTGCGTAATCCTACATTGTTACGTCAGTTTATGCAAATACGTTTACTGGAGAGACATTTTGAAGTTATTACTTTTAATCACATTCCAAGAAACCAAAATTCATTAACTGATGCATATGCTAATTATATTT
>LPNX010389308.1:107066-138331 GCA_001517045.1 Pseudotsuga menziesii | reverse complement strand
CCTTTTCCTCATGGTGTTTTTGTTGTGTGCGCAACATTGTTATTTGCTGCTGCAATTTACTCATCTTCGTTGCCTTAGCCATTTTTTGTGCTAAGGTTAGTTGGTTCATGTCATTCCTTATGTGAGTAATGTTTACTTCGAGCATAGTCAACTGACTTGCAATATTCTGCGATTTCTCATCCTCCATTAAGGCTTCCCAAGTCTGGGAGAGTTAGTCTATAGACTTGGCACATATTTCTTATGCTTATTCTATTTTCTTTGCAGCTTCAATTGTTGGTTATTTTATTTTCTCGATCACTTATGGAGGTATGCTTGGTTTTACCTACTCTTCAAGCTTTGTAACCTTCCTCCTAAGTTCGTCCGCAATTTCAGCAAGTCGAGCAACCTTTGTTAACAATTTCAGCAAATCGAGCAACCAAAGTTCGTACCTGATAAATATATTAATACTAGCATGATTAGAGATCCATTTTGCATTTAGTTTCATAATTACATACTAAGGAAAGCTTTGGAAACAATTGATACAACGAGGAAATAATTGATTCAATTTAGAAATACATTATGCTAATTAAAAATAGACGATTCCTATCCATTTATGTGTAGATTTTGATTTTCAAATGAAACCAAAATTCTTAATCCATGTATATATATTTAATCCAAGAATTCCTTAACTTCTACTTAACATTTAATCATGGCATCATTAGACTAACTCATACACTCTAGGTCCTACATTAATCTTCTTCACATTTAGAATTTAAAACACATTCTACAAACATTTAAAAACATAAATTATGAACAAAAGTGGAGAAATTGTTCCTCCCAACCAACTTCCAGAGCATCCAAGCTACTTGCTATAGAACCCCCGAGTGTGTTCGCTGAACCACAAGAGAAAAATACTTCAATGCGCCATCTCTTGCATTCACATATTCAATCCCTGTACATTTCTAGCCTTGTGCTTCCCATGGACATACTAGTATACAGTATTTTGTCTAGGACTTGGTCATTTATGAACTTCTTGCTCTTTAGCACTCAAGTAGAAGTTGTGACCTGCTTNTCTAGGACTTGGTCATTTATGAACTTCTTGCTCTTTAGCACTCAAGTAGAAGTTGTGACCTGATTTTTGGGGATGATACCTCCTCCATCTTGATTTCTCTCTTAGTGGCTTCAACCACATGTGTTTTCCTCATGTGGGTCAAGAAAAACTCTTTAACAGCTATATCCACTTTAGTCTCCCTTCAGCATATNTTAGTCTCCCTTGAGCATATTTTATTAAATAAAAATGTTTTATTACAAAATGTTTTATTGTTGACTTTTCTTTCAAAAATGCTAAAATAAGAAAAATAATATTTTAAGTATTTNTGTTGACTTTTCTTTCAAAAATGCTAAAATAAGAAAAATAATATTTAAAGTATTTTGAGCATAATTGATACTAAATTATTAATTCATGGTGTATTAAAGAACATGCTATTTCTAAGGAGAAACTATTTTTAACCATTAGGCATACCCAAAGTTCTATATAATCCATAATTGTTTTTTATAATTATATTTATTTATTTATTATTATAATTATGTTAATTCACCATATAGATTTATGGAATGTTAGAGATGAGTTATCCACTATTATAGAAGGAACACTCTTTGAACAACATGCAATGTTATGGAAATTCAGTATTAATAATTTCAAAATTTTAGAAAAAAAAGAAATATAAAGTATAAATTTTAAATAAATTAGATTAATTNAACAACATGCAATGTTATGGAAATTCAGTATTAATAATTTCAAAATTTTAGAAAAAAAGAAATATAAAGTATAAATTTTAAAGAAATTAGATTAATTTAACTAGTTTAAATGNGTATAAATTTTAAAGAAATTAGATTAATTTAACTCATTTAAATGATTTTAGTGAGTTTATTTTTTAATAAGAATCCCAATTTATTTAATTTTTTAAAATTTTGGTAATTCANTTATTTTTTAATAAGAATCCCAATTTATTTAATTTTTTAAAATTTTGATAATTCACACAAAAAGTTTAAATGTAAAATTTTATAATTAAATTTTCATTAATTAATTATCNTTAATTTTTTAAAATTTTGATAATTCACACAAAAAGTTTAAATGTAAAATTTTATAATTAAATTTTCATTAATTAACTATCACTTAATTTGTGGCCCTTAACTACCTTTAAGCCACAAGTTAAATGCCACAATTAACATATTTACCAATTTTTTATAATTATGTATTACCAATTTTAAAAAACATATATAAAATCAATATGAAGAACACACTTATTGTAGAAAAAAAAAAACATAAATTATATTCACCCAAAACTCCAAGATATAAAATCCTATGGCATAAAATAATTATAAACTTTGATAAAAGATTTACTAAATTAATCTAAAATAAACTTTAGTTTATCCTTTAATCAGAATTAATGTAACTATTTTAGTTCGATTATGTTTTTAATTTGGTTCGTATTTTTGTTTGGGCGTAAGAACGTAACTTTTCAACGTAACTTTTCAATCGTAGGTGTTAACCTTGAGAAGTATTGTCTGCACAGATTATAAAATGAACGACAGGATCGACAGTCCACCGCTGAAATATCTTCAAATTTGTGACGCATCTTCGTCGATAATCATGAACGATTAAAGGATTTAAGACAACAATGGCAGGCACACCTCCATTGCCATTATCCGACAGGCCAGTGGAGAGCTCACCAGCAACTCCCCCTCCCGACGTAGTGCAAAAATCAGATTCAAAGAGTGCCCCTCTAGGCCGCTTTGAAGGCTATGAAAAGAGACTTGAAATCGAGTTTTTCCCAAACGAAATTGCAGACAATCTAGGGTTAAGGGCTCTCGATCGTTCACAGCTCGATGAAATAGCGGAAGCAGCCAAATGCGTAGTACTTTCTCATATATCAAACCAACACATGGACCTCTATCTCCTTTCGGAATCGAGCCTCATTATTTATCCATACAAATTCATCATCAAAACCTGTGGGAGAACACAGCTGTTGGGTGCAATTCCGGCTTTCTTCTCATACGCACATTCCACTTTTTCAATGAAAGCCAAGAACCTCAGATATACCCGCGGTTGTTTCATGTTTCCTCAAGACCAACAATACCCTCACCGAAGCTTTGGTGAAGAAACCAGGTATTTAAACAAATTCGTAGACCGTTATTTGTCATCATCGATTCCACAAGTCTATGTAATGCAGGGATGCTCGGATAGTAATAGCGATTGCTGGCATATTTATAATGCATCTGCAACATCTGATCTTGATCTTGATAATTGTCAACCTTCATATACCATAGAAATCTGCATGACTCAATTAGATCCTGAAAAAGCCTCCGTTTTCCACAAGAAAAACTGCGAGTCTGCATCGGAGATGTCATCGAAATCTGGACTGAGCGACGTTATTCCAGGCTTTGAAATCGATGCTTACAATTTTGAGCCATGTGGGTATTCTATGAATGGGATGAAAGGCCGCTCTTTTTGCTCAAGTCATGTGACCCCTCAAATTGAATTCAGCTATGCCAGCTTTGAAATTGCGGGTTATGATCCAACTGAACTAGATGGTATTCAATCGTTAGTTTCCAGGGTGCTTCATTGTTTTCACCCGTCAGTGGTTTCGGTGGCAGTTTATATTGATAGAAAGATACAAGCCCCCGCAGCGCACATTTTTCCAGAGGGATATAAATGTGAAAGTACTATTGCTGCGGATCTACTGGGGGACGCCTTGGCTATTTACCAAACTTATACAAAACAAGAATCCTCATTCTTCTCTCTCCTTGTCCCCAAATGCCTCCACCACCCCCTCCTCAAAAAGTTGTTATGTCCGGTTGTTGGTGCTGCCTTGGTTGTTTTCACTATACATTTCATATATGGCCGATCCTCCGGTTCTCACTGATCCTCCAAAAGTTGTCATTGTTTTCTTGGTTGTTTTCATTCTACATTTCATATATGGCCTACCCACCCGTTCTCCCGTTCGCACTACTGTTGATTAATATGCCTTTGTCTACTATCTTAGCTGGTTTTGTATGTAAGAATAACTTTACTAAAGGAGAACCCAATATCCATAGAATTGGCTAGGGACACCTTGGCTATTTACCAAATTTACACAAAACTAGAATCCTCATTAACAGTGGACTTATGAAACGGTCAGGGGTGTATATCAACATTAATATCCCAGAGCGGTTTAAAAAATAGTATTCATTTCTTAATAACAAGTATTAATTATATATATTATAAAATATTGTAGTTTTAGGTTTTGCTCATCATACATACAGAAAAAACTTAAATTTTTCATAAGAATTTATTAATTTAAACTCTAACACTTTAATTAAATATATATTTTTTATGACAATTAAATAAGTTGTAGTTATTTACATAGAGCATTACTAAGATTAAGTTATTGTAAGTAATTATTAATTGTCTATGAATATATTAAATTATATAATTGTGTAAATATATTAAATCAATTCATGTAAATGTCTAAATATGTTAGTATGGGTTTTTACATCAACATGATTTATCTTCAACAAGGTTGAGCACATGACTTAGACATACTTTAACTTGGACAAGACTAAACTTTTACTTTCAATACGATAGAACTTTTAGAGAACTACCTATAGGGCCTTTTAACTCGAAGAGATTTTTACACTCTAAAATATGAAAGATTTTTTAAATCTTTTACAAATAGTAAATGCTAATTTCTTACACACAAGTAATTCTAGAGAAGATGTGAGGGGTAAGTGAAAAATAGGAAAACTATGACCTTATGCTTAGACTTGGAATTTTTCTTGCATATTAAATCATGAAAACAATTAGTATCTTAGGTTCCTTGTTGAATTTCATGTACAATGATGATTTGCATTCAATTCTCTGAAATCCATTTTTAATAAGGTAAAAGTCAATGTGGTTGTACCTTTAAACCATAAAGTTCATTTTTCAGCCTATATATTTTTTTTTCTTGTCCCAGAACTTCATAGCCTTGTGGTTGTTTCATATACACTTCCTCCTCTAGATAAACATTTAAAAATGTACATTTAACATCCATTTGATAAACGTGTCATTTATTATGTGCAACAATGGACAAAATTGTTTTGGTTGTGTCCATTTGTGCAACAAGTGCAAAAGTTGGATTGAAGTCTGTGATGGGTTGTTGTGTGAACCCTCTTGCAACCAATATTGCCTTGTGTTTGAAACATGTCACATTGTAGTGGGAGCGAATGAGGCTACGACATTTTGGCTTAGATGTGATGTTTGAACCACCTCCTCCATCATATAATCATGTTCGAGAGTCGACACAATCTTGAAATTATATTCTACGGTTCAATCCCATGATTCATTTTCAACAAATTAAACATCATGAATCATAATTACATTCCTTGTGATATGATAATACAATGTGTATGCCTTAGTATCTTCATAATAACAAAAAAAAAACATTTATGTCTCTTCTTATCTAATTTCTTTCTTATCTTATCTTGTGCATGTGCATATGACACAACCAAACTATTTGAAATGAGAAACATTGTGTTTCATACCTCGCGAGGCTTCTCGAGGGAGTTTGTTCTTCATGCTCTTTGTCATACATTATTTCATAATCTATATAGCAGTTGCCACTGTTTCATCCCAATATTCATTTGAAAATTTCTTTGTTACCATCATGTTGCGTGCCTTCTCCATAATGGTTTTGTTCTTCCTCTCTATGACATTGTTCTACTAAGGTGTATACCGCATAGTGAATTTCTTGTGTATATCATGGGTATTGCAAAGATTTAGAAAATTATCTGAGACATATTCACTACCTCTGTTTGTCCTTAATATTTTTATGCTATATCCACTTTGCTTCTCCACAAGTGCTTTGAGTTGCTGAAAATACCTAAATGTGTCATATTTATGTTTTAATAAATAAATCCATATTTTTTTTTCTATAGTCATAAATAAAAATAATACAATAATTGCATTGTCCTATGGAACATGTTTGAATTGGCCCACAAATATCACAGTGCATAATTTCAAGAGGTGTGCGAGATCTATATGACTTTCTGACTCTCTATGTTGTTTGCTAAAAATGTACCCTTCACCAATTCTCTCTTGTTTTTTGATTAATGGAAAACCTTTCACCATATTCTTCATGTGCAATAAATTCATCCCACCAAAATTTAGATGTCCAAATCTGAAATACCACAACCAGGATTCATCATGAGCCTATTGTTGAAATATTGCTTGTTTTTTAGTGATGTTTTTTCTTCGTTGTAACAATTGCTTCTCTACTTATTTTCTCTCTCCCTTAAATGCAGCTCCTGAATTTCCATTCTCTCCTTCATGAAAAACTTAAGTTGTCTTTTCTTTCATGTATGTTCTTATCCTCAAAGGAAACAAACGATTGCTTGTCATTTGTCCTCTTTCTACTAGTTGGTTGCCTGGACCATATGTCTATAATCACAAAGCAATTTCCTTCCATGTAGACTTTGTAACCATTTTGTAAAAGTTGTGCAATGCTCATTCAATTTTGTTTTATACCTTTGACAAAATATACATCAAACATAGTTTTTTTCTCCCACTTTTTTGTTAGAACCCCAAGAGTACCTTTTCCCAAAACAGTGACTTGGATATTAGTTCTAAGTGTGACATTAGTTTGAACTAATTTGTATATAATGGAAAATAAATTAATTTTCGAGTCATATGATTGTTACAACCTGAATCTAAATACCATATGTCACTTGAACTTTCTTGGACAACATTACATTTAATTGAGGATGGACATGCCAAAAACATTGTACCACTTGAAGTACAGATGTTTCTTAGATGGCTTTTACCTTGTTTTCATTGATCAAACTGTTTATTCTTACATTCATATGCAAAATGTCCAAATTTCTTACAATAATGACATTGTATTTTTTATTTATCAAACTTGTGATGACTTGGATGAGTGGGGTTCATATTTTTACCTCTAACAACAACATTTGCAGGACTATTGTTATGTTTGGAAAAACTTCTTCCTCTACCTATAGAATTAAATACCCACCTTCCTCTTCCACAACTTATGGATGGATGTGCTCAAAATGCACCTTCTAATGATGTGTTTGATCTACTGATTCTATGTTCATGATTGATGAGTGAGGATTGAAACTCATCAATAGTAAAGTTTCTGAAATATTTGTTTTCTTCCAAAGTCACAATCAAAGATTCAAATTTTGGGGGAATACTTCTAAGAACCTTTTCAACAATCCTTTTGTCATCTATAATCTCTCCATTCCATTTCATTTGATTTATCATACCAATAACTCGAGTATAAAATGATTCCATTGACTCTGTATCTTTCATTCACATAGATTTAAAACCTCTTCTAAGAATCTACAATTTAGTAGTCTTTACATTTTCCAAACCTTCATAAGACATTTCTAGTGTAAACCATCCCTCAACAATGTTTGTTGCTGCTACTCTTCGGAGTATGATTTCATGCATTGCTTGACATTAAGGGATATTTGAGGTAAAAAGTGGACCTTAAAACAAAAATTGCACCATTAAAATTCAATTTATAAGAACCAATAGGATTCAATATAATGATGTCAAGCATAAGGGTAAAATTGCTAAACAAATGGAGTGAAAATGAAAAATTACTTTTTCTTATCATACTTTTGACATATCTCCTTGTTTCTTCAACCAAATTTTGAGTTTGTGGACTTGTTAAATGCGTAATTTAATTCTACATCAAAACCATACTTACACTGCATATTTATTAGATGCCCATGGCACCCAAAAATGAAAATTTGAATAAAAAAATGTATATTAATATTAAAATACATTTTTATTGAAATTTTCATTTTTGGGTGTTTTGGGTAACTCATAAATACACAGTATGGGTATGGGTTGGATGAGGAATTAAGTTACGCATCTAACAAGTCCCCAAACTCAAAATTTGAGTGAACTGATAAGGAGATATGTCAAAATTATGATAGAAAAAGTATTTTTCATTTTTTCCTCTCCAAAATCTAGAACTTTTATTTTATTCATATAAATATTATTTTATTATTTCCCTTATGAGGCCTATTTTAAACCTCAAACCTCCCCTAATGTGTATGCATAATATATCATTTCAATCTTTCTTCATGTTTTCCCTTAAGGCATCCTTTCGAGCTTGTGTGAGAGCAATATATGCTTCGTGATATGCTTATTCTGCATAACCATTTTTGGATTATCTCCCATACATATTGACCTATGAACATAGGCTTCATGGTTAGAGACCAATATTCATAATTCTTTCATGAGAAAATTGTAGTTTGAAGACTTGACATTTGTGCACTAGAAGTGGATTCCATTTTTTAATTTTTTTCCTAAATTACCCCTTTTTTTTAATATAGTTTCTACTCTTTGTAAACCCACACTCATACCAAATCCATGAAAAAAATGTAACAATTAAACTTACCTTAGATGAGCTATGCAATGAATATTTTCCTTAGTATTTATTTTGGAAGTTTGACACAATTATTTCACGGAAAGCCCACCTTTTCTTCGACAAGATTTCTTTGATTTTTTTTACCAAATTAACTTCAACGAGATTTTTACTTCCGCAGTATTAAATTTGACAATATTTTAATCACATAGGATTTATCTTTGAAAAGTTTACCTCGACCAAATTAACTTCGACGGGTTTTTACTTTGATAGGAATTATCTTCTACCAATTTTGACATGTGACTTAAACATGCTTTAAATTCAACAAAACTCAACTTTTAATTTAACTTCAAGAGACCTTTTACGAACTTACCTCGATGGCCTTTCAACTGTGGAAACCCCCCACTTTGGAAAACTTATATTATTAAAAGTTTATATTGGTATATAAAATATATCATTCGCTTTGATGTGAAAGGCACCTTTTTATATCCTTGTAGGTTAAGATAGCTTTGACATGAATCCACTTCAACAAGACCTCACAATTTCAAATAACTAAAATATTAAAATGAGATTTGTGTCAAAGTTACTTTGTTGTTAGAACTAAACTTTTACCCTGTAAAAGATGAAAGATTCTCTATTTATTTCTATTGTTTTTTCTCCCTCCTCCAAGGATATTGACCCAGGTTCAGTCCCTTTTGTTCAGCTGAAAAAAGCCCAATATATCAACCCAAAGGAGTATATCTCAATTGATAGCACTTGCAAAATAGATGCAGTCTCACCCGATATATCTCTCTTGAACGGGTAACTTCCATAACCACTTTTCAGCAATTCGGTGGGGGAATTTATGGTATGTTGTCCCTTTACCAAGGTTTTCAAAAACGTCTCTAGGTGAATTATTTATGTGCACTGTGAACATTTATACTCTGAACCACTTCTCTTATCCAACTTATTATACCAACAATCTCTGTGTAGCATGATCGTATTCAAGTGATACAATGTGACTTATACACATCTATTCAATTATAATCAAATCTATAAGTATTCACTCAATTCAAAAATTACACAGATAGCTCAAAAAATTCATCATTCACACATACACATAATATAACGTGGAAACCCATCCGGGAAAAAACCACAAAGGCGCTCTTGATCTGGCATGAGGTAATATATCCACCTTTCATCTGTGCACTAAGTTACAGACATTGTTCTATATCTTGTTCAGTATCTTTACAGACTTTTCCTTCCTCTCGCGCTCTCTAATCTTTTCTATACTCTCTTCCTACTTAGCTCTACTAATGATCTGCAAATAGTCTGGATCAACTCAACCCTTCCTACTCTTCTGCGCACTCAGCTATAGATCCTTCAACTTGTATGTACTGAACACTTCTAATAGACAACAATACATAGCTATAAATAGTCCAAAAGCTACAACGCGAGTCTAATTAGAGTCTACTAATGTGTAACGTATAACCCACACACATCTTGGTTTCTTTCTTTTATAGACTCATTGTAGACTTGTTAAAGACTCATTACAAACTCGTTACCTATATTTTTCTTAGCCGACTTCCTATATCTAGCCAACAAGTTGTCTTTCCTATTCTACTGACACCTAACAGGAGCCACTGATGACTTGACTTACAAGATACCTTCATATTTGTGGTTTTCATTGGTTTTAGCCGAACTCGTAGCCACGATATTTAAGGCCTGTAACTTGCTAAGCATTACGCCTTAGTGTCATTTTGCAACTGTTATGCTACTTGGACACCTTTTGATATTGTTATTCTGTCATACCTTCCCTTATCACACTACTTCCTTATGGCGTGGCTTCCTCTTCAAGTGGAACTTCCTCTTATGTTGCACCTCATCCTTCTTCTTCCATCCTTTTAGTACTGCATCTGTTACAACTTCATTTCTATTCTTGATTTTATATCATTGCTTTTTCACAACTCCTTCTTCTTATGTGCTTTTCCATACTTATGTAGAATTCTAAGTGAATCCTTTCTGTCCCTAGGCTCATAGGCCCCCAACACTCACCTGTGGCTCATCCTAAGCCACTAGAAGCTATTCCTCCATGTTTTTACTTGGGCTAATTTTATTCTAAAAATACTACACGATTTTCAAAACTCACTATGTTTCTATGTGCACTTCTTCTTATGTCTTCTGCAATTGCACCATTAGGTTAGAACTCCCATGTTTCGGCATGAACTTCCCTATTGTTTCTGCCACATCACAAATATTCTGATGTACAAGCTAAATGATGCATATAAGTCTTTCTAATTCAACCTAGAACTCTTCCACCTTATCCTCATGGTGTTGTTGTTGTGTGTGCAACACTATTATTTGTTGCTGCAATTTCCTCATCTCCATTGCCTTAGCCATTTTCTATGCTAAGGTTAGCTTCTTCATGTCATTCCTTATCTAAGTAATGTTTAATTCGACCACAATAAACTCACTTGCAATATTCTGCGATTGCTCATCCTCCATTAGGGATTCCCTAAGTCTAGGATACTTAGTCGATAGCCTTGACACACATTTATTTTTCTTCTTTTATTTTCTTTCGCAGCTTCAATTGCTTGTTCTTTTATTTTATCCATCACTTTTGGAGGTGTGCTTGGTTTTACCTGCTCTTCAAGATTTGTAACCTTCCTCCTAATTTCGTTAGCAATTTCAGCAAGTCGAGCAACCTTCATGTCTAGTGCCATTTCCTCTATAATTCTAACTGATGCAAAGTTCTTACAAGCTAGCATTATTTCCTTGTCAATTTTCTGACATTTTTCTTTCGACGCCTTCATCCTCTACTCAGTTTCCTTTACTACTAGTTTCATTGTCTTCATCTTTTTATTTGTTTCTTTTACTTGCTTAGCCAAAGTATGCTCACGCACTTGTATTTCTGCTGCCACATCACTTTGTATTATGTATACCTCAATTATTGCCATGGATGAGAAATCTAGGGTTAACTGGCCAATGTCCTTGACAACATCATTAAACGTGCATTAAACTTGGGGGTTCTAAATCATTTACTCCACCATATAGTTCTACCCTTATTGGTGGGAATGGAATTGGTATTGCATTTTTCTCTATTTTTGAAGTCTTTGGTGAATCCTGTGACTCTATGGTTGGGACTAGGCAATTGACAACAATTTTAACATCTTCAACTGCTTTACATAAAGATTTGATCAGATCAGTAACCGTACATGAAATTTCTTCTTGTCTCTCTTCTATGGGTTTGAAGCTGGTCTGCATAGCTTCAGCTATTGTGTTCGTCATCATTTGCACATCTTCATTGTCCAAGATGATTTCATTTTCATTTTTGTCATCGTTCATCTTCTTTTTATTCCTTCTAGATTGTACTTGTTCTCTATGAGGTCCTCGTCATTCCTTTTCTATTTCTGGGTCTGTCAGGGTCAAATTGGAATGACTATCCATGGAGCCAAAATCCTCCTATGTATTTTCTTCTTCCTTCCCCTCATTTGGGTTCCTTTCTTGTATTTTTTCTTCCTCTTGCCGAAGTTTATCTTCTGATATTAGAACACGCCATTCCTTAGGCCAATCATTAACAATTTCTTCAACTTCCTCCTCTATCATTATGAATTTGGTTGGCAAGCTCTAAGGATGCCGATCTCGACATGGATGCATGTTATTATGATGTGCACCAATCTCAAATCTAAAAACCTGACGAAATCATTGAGTAGTGGTGTTATCTAATCTATACATTTTCTTTACATGGTTCCTTATAGCTTCTCCATGCATAAATAATGCAATATTATTTTCTATTTGGTGTTCCCTTTTTTCCTTCTCAGACCAAAGGTTTTGATATCTTTCCCACCTGCAGTTCACTGACAGATATACCCTTGGTATTTTGGTGGGTCAGACCTTTCTATAAATGAAATCAAAATTAATAGCAATGAGTAGTGAAATTCCCTACCCTTTTCATGTACATCAAAGACGTCTTGTAACAAATCATTCAATGAGAATTGACTCCAATTGATTTGAACTCCCTCCGTGCAAAGTTCAAAAAATGCAATTTATCCCACATTCCATTGGTCTTAAATCATCTTGAGAAGTAACTTGGATGCAAAAACTTTTTTTACAAAGCGGAAAGTGTAATGATTAATGGATTCAATCAGAAATCCTATTTTAGTTCTTACTACGTCATATTTTTCCTTCATCTGTGTGGCTATTGCTTCTTCTTGATTGTTTTTTAGAGGTGGAGATGTGTCCTTCACTATTTATAGTAAGCCTGTGATGATTGCAATTAGTTCATTATCTACAGGTATAGGATTTGAAAGCGATAAGACCCCCATGATGGAAAACTACTAATAACTGCTTCACACAATTGTTTATTGGTATATTGTAGCCAAAATGTGGCATACCTAATAGTGATAATATGCCAGATTGTTCCATTGCTCTATCCCATTCCTTAGTAACAAATCATTTGGGTGCCTTAGGCATGTCCTACACAGTATCCATGTATTTTTGGCGGTCTAGGTCTGTTTGTCTCTTTGTATCATGATCAACAAAAGATAGTTTTCTCGCATTCAGAATAATAACATTCAGTACATTCATTCCTTTTGGTAGCAGTGGCACTATCAATGGTGTCCCTGGATTGTAACCCTTGGTGCATCACTGTGTCTAGGAGAGATATAAGGTAGCATTAAATTTTATTGTCTCAGAATATTCTTCCTCTGGTGGTGTTGGCACTGGAGTCGTTGATGTTGTTCCCTTCCTCTTTCGATTACCAATGTGTTTTCCCCATTTGGTTCCAGACCAACCTGGTCTATATTTTTCGACGGCTTTATGGGGTTCAGATATATTCCTATAGTAGGTTATGCAACAGTTGGCACTACATGTTGCATGGATGGTAGCCCTTTTGCCTAGATTGGGATAAAACCAATGGTATATTCCATAACTAAGGTGGGTGATGTACGCTCAAACTTAACTGTACTTATGCTGGAAATGGAAATGACCAGACTACGACCAACTTAGTTTGACTCTTCAAGGTTGCAGACAATAGTAGCTCTCTTGTTTTGTACTCAGGATGAAATTAGTCTTGGCGGCAACGTCTGCTAGTATACTTCAATTTTCCCTAGTCGTTCTTCGCATGCATGAACAATGAATCAAGATGGAATCCATCCTTTTAGGCACATAGGCATACTACAGACTCATTATCAAATATTTTGTGTTATTCAACCAATTATCTGCCACTTTAAATGGTAGTTATTTCAATAAATCTAGACATGATAAAAAATATCACCATACACATGATCCTGTCATATACATATATAATATACATATGCATACATACACACACACACACACACACACATATGGACGTTCATGGCTGCAACTTAGATTTCTTTGAATATCTTTTCCCTCATTATTTGTAGCATAGCATCGAAGGTCAGATGTTCACTAGTAACTAAACTTTACCATTCGATAGTTTCTCTTCACAGTTCCACTATTTTGTACCAATTTCTTGGCACCATTTCCAATGTGTGGATAAATCGATGAACCCACTCCCGTCACGGATATTCTTCTCATTTCATGTGACAATGCTCAATATTCTCCACAAGATTTGTGAGTCATGTATAATTATTATCAGAATAACAGATATGTTCTCCAAATATGATCTCCATTAATCTTTGACACTGTTCTGATTTGGAGATAGAATGTCCATGTGTACCCCACCATCTAGCAGGCATAACTTTCAGCACAAATACCAAGGAAGACAATCATTGTGATTCGGTAAATTCTTCTTCAAACTCCTCTAGAAAAGACACAAGGTTGGGTAACCCTTCATATATAGGAGGCTCGCTTTCTTTGGCTCCTACCCTTCGGATAGATCTTGTGATTCTTGCGCATATTCTCATGGAGACTTCATGTAACCTATTTTGCCAATTTTCTAGAGCATCACCTGAATTGGACATGCGAGCACATACACTCCACCAACTTTTTTTTCCATTAACTATTGGATTTATATAATCTTGTCTTGAAGACATGATATTATAAAACTGATCTAGGTAATTTCCTTGACCTTCACTATTTACGGTCTTGACATATCTCTTCCCTTCAAGCATATCAATTGGCACGACCACCCTTAATTCAGAATCTTCAAATTATAATATCCTTTTCTTGAAATTTATAATGGTTTGGTTGTATATCTCCTAGTCGATTCCTAGGAGTTCAGGGTATGGATTTGTGTCATAGGCGATGTCGATTACTTCAAATTATTTATATCTTCTTAACACTTCAACTTCTACATGTACTTAAGTTAATCTACCAATTGGTAAACCTTAGACTCTTTCACAAGCCTTAGTTGAATGGGAGACTAGTCCACTCACGGTTTATTCATGCTCTCCCATGTTTTTCTTGTCAAAATGTTAACGTCTGAACCTAAATATAATATGATATAATCCATATCATAGTCTCTTATCTCCATATTCATTCATATCTCTCGGTTTGTTTTTAATCTGTTCCTGATATGGTTTACTCTTTTTTCACGTTACAGTTCATCCAAATTTTCTTCTATCAGTGTTGCCAGTTCCATGAGAGAATATTTCTCATTGATTCGTCCTAAAAAAATTTTGAAAAATTCTTTAAGCTTACTAACCTTTTTCATTGGTTTCTTTGTGATTAACTATTCAAATCGTTCGGGCATCGTATTGACTTGTCTAGATGTCGAAGGTTGATTAGCATCAACAAAATCTGGTCGCACATCCAACAATACTTCTTTCTCCTTCTTGACATCTAGTGGGGATTTATTTTGGGTATTTCTTTCTCCTTCCTAACATCTAGCGGGGATTTCTTGGAAAAAATCATCTCAATATTCTGGTTCAATTTTGGATTCTAATTCTGCACCAGATTAGGAGTTATGACAGTTTGAGCCTTCCATTTTGCAATTAATTGCAAACAATGTTCAACAGTGTGATCAAAAGATTTAAAATATGTACAAATTTTTCAAATCACTCCACGATAAATTAAATATGAGTGACACGATTTGTAGTGGGGCCACATGCAATACACATTCAGGCGAGACAAGATGTGGACCACCAATGGATAACAACGACCTACAAGAATATGGATGAAGAATTGTATGCTATCATTGATGGATGGCTAGTGGAATGGAATTTCCATGTCAGTATCGATGAGTTGTCAGGTACAGAGGCCATGTCACCACCAATTATTCCAGCAGAACAAGAGAAAGAAAAATCAAAAGTTTCTGAAGAAGAGTCACAAGAAGAGTCATCAGCTACTCCGAAATATTCATAGCTAGAAAGGAAACTGGGAGAAGAGAGAACGAGGAGAATATTCGAGCAAGGGGAAGTAAGCAGCACACCAAATATGGTAGAGGATTAGGTAAGTCAGATACTAGTTGCAATTACCACTACGACCAGTGAAATCCAAGCAAAAGTGAAACAAAATTTGAGGACTTTATTTTAACAAGTCAAGGGATTATTGCAATGCCTGACTAATGAAATTATAGAAAAGGTGTCGTAGACTAATGTGCTGCAAATAACAACAGAGATAAGTAATGGAAAAAGGGTGTAGCTAGTGTAGATTCCACCATGCGAACTGACGATGGGAAGTGAATATGTCCATGCGACCATGAAAAAATTTGATGTGATTAGCCTTGACGTCAGTGTCTTATCTATGCAAACACTAACATGAGTGCAGAAGGTGACATTCAAGAAATCATGGACCATGAGGAGATTGTGCATGACGAGTTAGTCAAATCATAGGAGAAAATAACACAAGAAAAGGAGCAGATAGAGTGGATGAAAAAGGTGCAAGACGAAGAGGTGATGGAAAAAACTAAGGCCTTTGACGATAGGGAGCGATTGGAAAAGGGCTATCTCAGTCACATGCATAGAAATTCTGGACATCACTATGGAGATGTTCACGAAAGCAAAGGTAGTGTGACTAGGCCAAATCATGACTGACTTGAAGAAGGAGAACAAGGAGTTGCACACATGTGCAATACCAAGTATGCAAATTGATGAGGCTATAGTAGAGTGCAAAAGCAAGATTGAGGAAATGACAACACAACTAGACTATTTGGAGAAAAAAACCAACTCCATTGTCAAAGGAACGGCACAGTTCTGGATTTGAATAGTTCAGGATGATCAACTACAACAGTTAGGAGCACAACTCAATGAGGCAGAGGAACAACTGCCAATAATCTGGGGATATATAAGAATAATGGACCCAATTGTGCAAGTAACAAAGGAAATAGAATTTAAAGCACCACAGCAAAGATTTACCAAGGAGAGAGAACAAAATCAACATAGGAAAGTGTAGTTATATCAGTTCTAGGAAGATGTTGAGTAATTAGCACTAAAGGTGATGGAAATCCTTGCAACCACACATGTTGCACAGACTAAAGTATCACAAGTATATAAATACCATTTGATAGGGAAAGAATGTGAAGAATTCACAATGGTGCACAAAAATATTAATGAATAGGTCGAGCAAATGTGAGTAGAACATGGAAGCTTCAATGCCAAGATGAATGGACGAACAATATCCAACTAACATGGCTCGAGGATGAGCCACAAGTTTGTGTCGAGGGCCTGTTGGAAAGGAGATCAAGTGTGCAAAGCATGATAAAGGAGATAACAACAAGTGTAAAAAAGGATTGCGCAAAAGGAAGTTACTGACAAGTGGGGTCAGTGTGGTCGAAAATAGTTAGAAGGTTAGTCAAACTTAGTTATATGTGGACCTTTTTGTAAAGGCGCAAACCTATTAATAATAAATATAATTAGGATTGTAGTTTATGGATGATCTGGGAAATGGTCTCTTTATCGTTTACATCGAGAGATATTATGTTTGCGACCTTATTTTGTAATCTATGGATGACTTTGTTTTGGTCTGAGGCTTTCAACCAAACATATGTATTTTGATCCTTGAAGCTAATACAAGATGAGCGTTGATGAAAAATGTGTCTTTGTTTTAACTTGTAATCATGTGATCTAGATGTTCTTGTTGTCTAAATGATGTGATCTATCTATGTCAGGATCTATGATGTCCCTTATATTTGATGATAAGAACTCTTTATATGGTTAATGGGTTCTTACATCTCAACATTTTTATTAAGTTAATTAGAATCATGAATTGTTGAGATACTAAATCTTGTTGTGAATGATGATAAATAGCTTGGATAAATGATATGTTAAAACCTTTTGGATCTGTGAATTGCATTGTGACAAAGAGAGATTAAGTGCACAAGTTCTCTTCCTTTCTGCAAAAACATGGTTCCTACATCCCTCCCTCAAGCATCTCGTGTGAGACTAAAACTGCTTCGTAGGTGTTGTTGGATAGGGTAAAATGTGTTCGAGTCAGTGTTTAGGGAGAGTGACTGAAAGGGTGTCGACAGTGAGTGAACCCCTACCGAATGTGTTAACACCACTTGACTTTTTTCCTAATTAGTTCGGCCCCAATAAACTTAGTGGGTCGACTTACCTAGGAATACAAAAACAATATATTATTACTTTCTGGAGGGTTCTATTGACCCGACTTACAACGGAGGTTTTACTAGATGACTCTATGATGAATAAATACAATAATAACATCCCAATGGAGGCATTAGAGGAATTTTGGGGTCTAAAATGGGCCTCCTAAGGAAAATAATAAAATAATAGTTAAAATAATAAAATAATAGTTAAAATAATAAAATAATATTGATTAATTTTGGAGGAAGAAAGAAAAAAATTACTTTTTGTGTTTGTATTTTCAACATATCTCCCTGTGTTTTTACTCAAATTTTGATCGGGAGATCTCATTGGATGCGGAATTCATTTCTGGATCCAACGAGTACCCACACTGCATACTTTTGATGGACTCTGCTACCCCAAAAACAAGAAATACTTGAAAAAAATGTGATGATGACATCATCATCACATTTTTCGGGTATTTCTTGTTTTTGGGGTAGCAGGGTCCATCAAAAGTATGCAGTATGGGTACTCGTTGAATGTGGAATCAAATTCCGCATCCAACGAGCTCTTCCGATCGAAATTTGAGTAAAAACACAATGAGATATCTTGAAAATACGAACAAAAAAAATAGTTTTTTTTAATGACAAATATGTCAATTCAACCATTATGGTTGACTTATTTTATTGAAATTCTATTGGTTCTTGAATTCCAACTCACAAAAACTTATTTTGGCATGTTTTCTTATAAGGCCCATTTTAGACCCCAAATTTCCTCTAATGAATAAAAAATGTCTTATATATTACAACATTAAAATACATTTGGAATATTCTTTGAAGTTACAATATTTCAACACTCCCCCTTAACAACATGGGTATTCTGCTGACAACAATAACATCAACTGTAGGAGCAAGGAGAGAGACCATCATAAAGAACATTAAGGTGATACATCTATATGTCATTGGATGCTTTTGTCAATAATCATTAGTAACTGGAATAGTTACTGGAACAAATTCAACATCTCCATTAACGGAACATCATATTCTATAGCACCGAGTCTTCATCTTCTGTAGCACTCGATCACTCGATCATCTACAACAACAACTGATCTTTTGATCAGCAACAACATCATATGCATCAACATAAACTGCAACACACACAATTCAATTATGGGATGATCAATCCCTTCCCTTTAGGACATAAGTCTAAGGACGATGCATTCCTATCCAGATCACTAAGACAAAAGTATGAGGATAAATTTAGGATTAATGTCAAGGGATGATACAATCCCAACTAAATCACCGATACAAAAGTATGTGGATCACTTTAGGACTAATGGCCATGGATGATAAAATCCCAACCAAATCACTGAGACAAAAGTCCACAGATCACTTTAGGACTAATGTCCAGGGATGATACAATCCCAACCACATCAAAGAGAAAAAATTATGCGGATAAATTTAGGACTAATTTCCAGGGATGATACAATCCCATCCACATCATCGAGACAAAAGTCTGCAGATCGCTTTAGGAGTAAATCCTAAGGATGATACAATTCCACTGCAACAATATAAACCACTTCTTAGAGACAAAAGTCTATGGATCACTTTAGGACTAATGCACAAGGATGATACAGTCCCACTGCAACATCATTATCATGGCTCTCCTTTTGAAGGATGGTCCTCCATTGCAACATCATCGTCACTGCTCCCCCTTTCAAAGAAGGTCCATTCGAACTACATCAATTTTGTCACGGAAGTATTCAAAATTTACTCGAGATAGAGACTTAGTCAACAAATTATCAACTTTCTCATCGGTGCTCATATACAGGAGCTTTATAGCTCCCTTCTATACCATATCATGTATGTAAAAATACCATATTTCTATGTGCTTTTACTTGTCATGGAACACTGGGTTCTCTATCATCTTTATACAAATATGGTTGTCACATAGAATCACCTTGGTATCCAACTCCAGGTCAAATATACCTAACATTAACGTTTCAATCCATATGGCTTCACAACTAGTAGAATGAGATGCTATATACTCTGCTTCGGCTGTGCTGAGAGCAACACTGGATTGATTCCTACTAAACCATGAGATCATAGCAGATCCTAGATAATAACATCCACTCGAGGTTCTCTTCATGTCTGATAAAATTCTAACCCAAGTTGCATCTGTATAACCATACCATCTGTAATCATGATCTCCAACATAATATAAACCAAATTCTATCATACCTTTTAGGTACTTCATCACATGCTTTGTAGCTACCAGGTGAGCACATCTACGATTCAATAGATACTGACTCAGTGGGTTCACAACAAAGCATATATCTAGCATGGTATTCGTCAGATACATCAATGACCCAATAATATGTATGTACTAAGTCACATCCACTAACTCCAATGATTCATCAGCTAACAACTTCAGGTTGGTAGCACGGGGACTTCAATTAGTGAACCTCTTACATAGCACGTGTGATCATGGGATATTAAAGAATACCCTTAATTTCGAGAGATATTGACCCAAACTATTTTTGTTGAAACCCCCTCCCAATACTTAAAACCTCCTCCCCACCCCTTTTTATACCTCAATCCTTATAAACCACCCTACCCACCCCCACCTTAAACCCCTCATCCCCCCAATACCTGCAATATATTGGTTTGATTTTTTATAATTTTAAAACCCACAATATGAACTAACGTGATAGGATATTGGTCAAAAAGTGAAGCCCCCGTGGTTGGTAGCCATGGGTGTTGCCATGAATTTGCATTCCAAAATATCAAATATTTTTAATATTTCCACAATATGCTTTCCCTTCTTGAGAAATATTCTTTTGGATTCTGCCATACTTCAAGATCTAGAAAATAGTGCATCAATTCAAGGTCTTTTATCTCAAATTCTTCAGCGAGCTTCATCTTTCCCTCTATAATCTCTTTCTCATTTCCTGTCAGAAATAAGTCATCCACATACAACAATAATATGACAAGTTCATCATCCATGACATTAAAGTAATGGTTAGGGTCATATTTACTTTTGGTAAATCCCAAGTTCGTAAAAAATATATCTATCCTTACATACCAATATCTAGGATTTTTCTTCAATCCGTACAGAGCCTTCTTCAACTTACATTCATGAGTCCGTTTCTATTCAACTTCAAATTGTTGTGGTTGTTTGATGTACAATTATTCCTCAATAACACCATTTAGGAAAGATGTGCTCACATCCATATGGTGTAAACTCCACTTCATCATGGAGGCAAGTGTCATGATGGTTCTAATGGAAGTGTACCTTTCTACTGGTGCAAATGTCTCTTCATAATCAATTCCCTCTTTCTTAGAGAATCCTCTAGCCACAAACCTTTCCTTGTATTTTTCAATACTTCCATCAGCTGCATGCTTTATCTTGTAGATCCATTTGGAAGATACCACATTTTTTTCTTATGGTTTGGGAACTATATCCCAAACATCATTATTCATTATTGATTGGTATTCTTCCGTCATTGCTTCTTCCCATTCTTTCTTCTATATAGCTTATTCATAACTGGTAGGTTCTTGATCTACAAGATCACACATCAAAGCCACATAATTGGAAAATTGCTTTGACTTATTGCTTACTCTTGTGGAGCCTTCTGGAGCTCCATACTTCCATGCTTCTTGTATAATTTCTCTTACCCAATCAAGCTTTATCTTTTGTGACATATTCATAGTAGGATTTTTTTTAGGTTCTAGCATATCATGGCCCTCTAATGTTTCATGTTTGAGGGAGGGTGTAGCTTCTACATTTTTGGGAGCTACATATTCTTTATCATACTTTGTCATGATGGCACTTTCTATATCTCTTGAGGGCTTCTTCTTCATCAAATGTTACATCTCTACTAATTTCCATGTGATGGAATCCTAAAATGTATATTCTGAAGGATTTGGAGAATTCATAGTATCCAACAAATATTCCCTTCTTTCCGAAAGGATCCAACTTGGTTCTCTTTTCCTTTAGTATGTGAACATATAATGGAAAACCAAATATCTTGAGGTGTCTCACTTCAGGATTCTTTCTTGTGAACATTTCTTCTGGGGTCTTGAATCCAAGGGAACTATGGGATAGTCTATTATGTACATAAACGGTCATTCTTTCTACTTCAACCCATAGATGCATTGGAAGATCTTGACAATGTATCATTATTTTCATTGCTTCCATAATGGTCCTATTCTTTCTTTCCGCAACACCATTCTACTGAGGATCGTAAGGAGTACTTAGTTACCTCTTGATTCCAACTTCTTTACAAAAGGATTCAGAAAAAGTTGAAGTATATTCTCCACCCAGATGTTTGTTCTGAGTGTCTTGATTCTTCTTTCTGAATGATTCTCTATCAAGGCTTTGATTTCCTTGAATTTTCCAAATACTTCATCCTTTGTTTTTAAGAAATATATCCATGTATTTATTGATTAGTCATCAATAAATGTAACATAATATTCATAACCACTCAAACATGTGGAGGGAATTGTACCACATACATCTAAATGAATTAATTCCAACATACCTTTAGTCTTATCTCACTCTTCAGAAATGGATTCTTGATATTCTTTTCTTTTCAACATCCTTTGAAAATGCCTTCATGATTGATCTTCAAATCTGGTAATCCCATCACTACTTTTCTCACATGGGGTAGTGCTTTGTAATTGATGTGAGAAAGCCTCCTATGCCATAATTCACTTGGGCTAGTGGTCTCATGAAAAAGGGTTGTTTCTGAATGTCCCTTGAGTTTTAATAAGCCTCCTTCTTCTTCACCAATGACAACTGCATCTTCAATTGATTTTCCTTTTGGACACATAAGTACTTGTCCATCTATGAATGCAACCCTATATCACTTTTTATCTAATTCTCAGATAGAAAGTAAGTTCTTCTTCAATCTTGGTACATGTAATACTTCCTTCATCTCTATGGGGGGGGGGGGGCAGAATCAAGCTTGTATCTTGCTTCACCAATTCCTTTGATAAGGTATTGATAGCCATCTCCTAATGATACATTATGAGGGGAGTTCTTCTCTTCAATTTTTGATAGGGTTTTATTTTGTCCCATAATGTGCTTTGAAGGATCACTATCAATAAGCCATGTATCTTCTTAACCTGGAACAGACCCAAAGAGTGCAGATAATAATACATACTCTTTTGCATCTTCTTCTTTTGCTTGTTTTCTTTGAGGTCCTTCTTCCTTTTCTTCGTCATCTTCATATTCAACTAGGTGTGCATGATGTATTTTGTTGTTTTTCCTCTTCTTTTATTCTTATTTATTCAATGGACAATTTCTTGCAAAGTGACCTATCTTGTCACAATTGAGACATTGAAAGTTGGAGTAGTTTCTTCTCTAATTGTTTCCTCTTGTCCTTTATAAATTTGGAGGTTGAGACTCCTTGTGAATTTACTTGATGAAGCTATATTGACATATTCCTCTCTTGGTATGGGTGGCTATGGCTTGATCATATTCTTTAAGTAGAGATTCTCTACTGGCTACTCTAGCCTCCTCTTGGATGCAATCTTCCCATACAATGTCAAATTTCTTGCTTTCTTTTCTGGCACACAGTATCGATGAATGAATCCCAAGGTCTAGTGATACCATTGAGAGCATTCATCATTGGTTCATCTTCATCAAGGGAGTCTCCAATGGATTCTAGTTTCTCCTTTAAATAGGAGACCCTTGTGAAGTAGTCTTGGATGGATTGTCCTTGGCACATCCTAGTACTCTTCAATTGTGATCTCGAATTCATCTTTCTATTAATGTTCCTTCCTTCATACATTTTGGATAGGGCATCATACCTCTCCTTTGGGTTCTGTTTTGATGACACTTGAGGAATCAAGTGGTCTTTGATAGAATCAATAATGATCCTCATTGCCCTAATCATGTCCTTCTTGTGCTTCTCATTACCTTCATTCTCTTCAGGTTCTAATACTTCACCCTTGATGTATTTGTCAAGATCATTCTCTCTAAGAATGAGTCCAATCCTATATTTCCATGCTAAAAAATTATCTATGCCTTCTAGCTTGTCCTCAAGCTTAGTGCTTGGGGCCATCTTATCTAGGAGGTCACTAAAAAATGAAATTCATTAAAATGAAAAACTGAAATTAGCGGGATATGGGATTGACTGAGGAAAAATTGATTGGTACACTTCATTTCTAGATATTCCAAATCTTCACCTCTTAAAATTGACATGCGAAGTTTTGGTATGCAGTTTCTGCAGTTTTCTGGTTTTCTCTGTAGTTTTCTGGTCCAAATTCAAACTAGTGTTTAACTTTTCTAGAGATCTAGCCAATAAAAAATTTCGATCTAGGGCTCAATAGATGCACTCTAGGTAGGCACAACTTTGACAAAACCCATAATTTCTTGTTGGAGGGACAAGAGAGAGAGATTCACCTTGCGAAAGTTATCCTATTCAGGCTAGCTCGAATACCATGTTAAGATTCCATATGCTAAGAAAAATATTATTATATTATTTAATTAAATTTCACAACAATAACATCTACATTATCACTGAAAGAAACACAATCGCAAGATATACACTGATTTATTCTGGGAAACCCTCTAGAGGAAGAAAACACAGCAAAAATTCCTCTATATAGATGTATCAAAAGTACAAAGACAATTTTCATATAGGTGCTCCTTATCCTTGCGCGCACACACACACACACACACACACACACACACACAGACATATATATATCTTATGTGCAGTGTATATATATATATATATATATATATATATATATATATATTATGCACAATACACAAGTGAGTTCATGTGTGTGCAAATGAGGAGCACACCACTTCTATTTATACTTTATCTTCCACTTGACTTTTTCCCTAACTAGGTTGGCCCCACCAAATTTAGTGGGTCGACATACCTAGGAAGACACAAAACAATATAATATTACTTTCTTAAGGGTTCTATTGACATGACTTACAACGAAGGTTTTACCTTATGAATGTATGATGACCAAATACAATAATAACATCTCGATGGAGGAATAAAAGGCCTTTAATAGATTACAACAATAAAATACATTTAGAATATCCTTCAAAGTTACAATATTTCAACATGATGTCTGTGGACTCTCTATGAGTGGAGAACCTTCAAGAGTTAAATTTGATATTCATATGATGTTTGAAATCTTTTTTATAAGATTTGATGCACATGATGTTTTATGTGTAGATGATGGATTGTGATTGCTAATCAATCCACATCAGATGTCGGTGCCGAGAAATTATACTTGTAAGAGTAGTAAATTGGATGGTATGATGAGCTTTGAATATAGTGAGGAAAACTTCAGTCCATCACCTACGCATGCCATGAGGGTAGGCTCTGAGTCAGTCACTCATGAATATTATACTCAAGGGCATGCAATAAGGATTCAGCCATACTCCCTGGGAACCATTTGGCCCTCCCAAGGGTAGGCAGATTGAGGCAACATTCAATCGGTCATCATACAAGCTCCTTGCCTATGAGAATTATCAGAAGGGCATGCGAAAAGAATAAAACCTTAATAATCTTGGTCACAATGAGAATGTGGCAGTAAAATTAGGGGATTAATAAAATATTTAAGAATAATTTTAATAAAATCCTTATAAGCTAAATTAAAATAATAATAATAATAAAATTAAAATAAATAAATAAATAAAATAAAACAATATATATACATATGTATATGAGGAAATTGAATAAATCTAAATTAAGAAATCATTTAAAAGAGTAAATTAATGAACTTGAACTCGAGTAAGATATTAACTAATCGAAAAAAAATTATATAATCAATGGCAACTAAAAATTTGATAGGTAAATAAAATTAATTAATTAATTAAAGTGAAGGGTTAATTAAAAGTGGTGCATGGGATCCATGGGAATTAACAAAAATGTTAATAAAAGCAAAAAAAAAGGTTTTTTGGACCTTCCTTAGTCTTAGTACTTTGTGGCTTTGAGGTAACTATGAAAGGGTTTGGTTCAGTTTGACGTGAGTGAGGTTGGGATCCTCCGAGAAGAAGCCTTATGTCATACTTCCATTGCTAGCAAGGTATTGTCAGCACCATCAATCTTATTGGTCCCATGGGAAGGAAAGTAGTCATCACGATATGGTAGGGAGGAAACCAATGGATCCAACATGATTGGAAAGACGATGACTACAACTACAATGGATCTTGACAACATAAAAACCTTAATCCGTGTCCTCAAATGACAACGAAAACCGATATGAACAAGTATTTTAAAGCTTGAATTTTATATTATTTCTCATGAATAATGGTATTCGATATATCCAAAATAATGTAATGGATCTGTTTAATTGCTTGTATTAGATTTGAGAAAAGAAAAAAATGGTATTCTTCGTCTGGTTTGATCAAGATTCTATGATATACATAAGATATTAGTTTTAGTATTTTTTCGGACCCCGTGGAGGGTCATTAGACATGGTATCACAATGAGGTTCAAACACTTGACCGAAGGACTCGTCATTGCTTTCCCTCGTTATGGGTTAGTGGTGGTTTTTTAATATTTCCTCTATTTGTTTATCATAGCTGTTACTTTCTCCATATCACATCTGCAAAACGTCAATTTTTTTTGTATCTTCTTAATTATTGCAATTTCGTTGGTGAAAAGATGTTGTTTCTTTGCTTTGAGATCTAATGTAGAAATATGTGTAATACGATCCCATGGATTTTAAGAGTTTATAGACATGTAAATGTTAATAAATCCTGCATATATGTGCCCCTTGGAAGCTAGGAGTAATTGTTAAATACAATTATGTATATAAATATAAATTTGAAAGACCATAAATATGAAATTATAATTGTACGTTGGTGTTCCACGAAGTGCATATCTATATTCTACTAAACTGCATTGAATAAATTTAGAAGGGAATATTATTATGTATGAATGTAGTTTAGTGAAGGTAAATAATAGAATAAGCTTCACCATGAAACCCGTACTTCAGTAACCTATAAACCAGAAGGTAGTCATGTGAAGGTGACGAGTTATATGTGTCATGAGAACTGGAATGCATATCTGAGACATAAATGTAGGGATTCGGGTTTTAGTAAATTTCATTGACAGAACTGTATTTAGATATATTGAAATTTAGTATGGGTAGTGATTCATCTGAGCTGAGTTCAAAGCGCTTAGATATTTGGTTACAGAAGTGCCACTCATGAAAAAAAAACCTGCATTAGAAAAATGGTTGAAAAGGATAAGGTTTCACAACCAAGCGTGACTATAAATCTAGATCGATTCAACTTCTGTTAGCTGCAAAAAACTACGAATTAGACCCATGAGTAGATCGATATTTTGTCTTAGAAAGCAAGGAAGTAAAAGCAAATGGAACCTGCATTACTAATTTTATTATAAGAGTTAAATTTTGAAGTACCAAACTACACTCGATGGAATACAACCCGTGAATAAACCTGGATACATCTTTGATGGGAAGTACCATGTCGTGGAACTGCAGATGGATCATGTGCTCATATATGATTGCTCTTGGGAAAAATATAAAATATGTGGTAAAAAACGTTGAATTAAGTATTTGAATAAATAATTTAATTATGGGTTTCCTTATGGAGAAATCGTTTCAGAGTTGTCAAATTCGTTTTTCTATGTGTGGTGAGTGTTGAAAATATTAATTAATAGTAGATCCGTATCATATCTCAGCCGACTATGTCAGAGTCCGTATTAGTTCAGTTTCTATTAGACATTCTGACAAGATTGAAGACTTCACGACTCTGTAATGTAAACAAGTCGAATTAAATTTCTGAACTTAAGTTTCTAGGTGGATAGTTATTACAGTCTTTAATGCTAAGTTAGTAGATTCATGGAGAAGCAAATTTTAGTTTTTCTATAAATAGAAGGAGAAGATTGTAAATCAAAGGGATAATTCTGAGCAGAGAGTGAAGCGAATAGTGTCGAAGCTCAAGCTTCTGTATGTTTGAAAATGTCGAGAGCCGAAGCTCTATAAAACGTAAAATATCTCTATCAATTTCCAAGTTTGCATTTATGGCATATAGTTCTTTGTAATGTACCAACAAGTTATATAAATCAAATAGTTTATTGTTAAATACATGTTTGTTTAGCCACACATTCTCTCCATAATTACTTGAGTAAATGTTGTTTACATTTACAGTTTGAGTGAAAGATCAAAGAATCCATAAACATTTCACCTAGTAAAAGTTCGAGGTTTTATGACAGAGTGGTCGACTCAAGTCTTCTTGAATGTTTGGTAATAGGATTTTGTAATTCTATTGAATTGATGTTGTGTCAAATTTTACTTCATGTTACGGGTAGGTGAAAAATAATTGTAATTTCTTAAGTCCTTAACGCTAAGAAATATCCCTTGTAAAATTTGACTAAAAACAAATCGATCGAATTTAGTTGGTACAAACCAAAAGTCAGTCGGAAGTAAAACGGTCGGGTAAGTCGGTCGAAGTAGAACCGGTCAAAGTCAATCAATCGAAGTAAAACCTGTCAAAGTTGAGTAATGCGGTAAAATAGACAAGTAAAAGCTTGTTGAGGTAAAAAGAGTTGGGTCGAAAAGTTAGACCAAATTTAGTTTTTTATATACTTTCGTTAAGTTTAAATTTTGACTTGTCTAGTCGAACTTAGACAAGTTTTTACCCAACGAGAAAAAGTGGTCAAAGTCCCAACACGAAAATTTTATAACTGAGCGGTAACTCAAGTTTACTCGACTCAGTTCTATTAACTCGTATCAGAGCATGTTTAGGAAATAAATCTTGTCTTAAAAAGGGAAAAGTAATTTTCTAAGGAAAATTGAAAAAATTAAAATGGCTTCTAGTTCTGGTTCAAACCTATCGAGTTTGCAAAATCCAATTTTACAGGAAAGAATTATGAATATTCCTCTAACAATAAAAGCTTTGTTCAAAGGTTAATATGTTTGGGAAATTGTCCATTATGGTTATGCAGTACCAACAGATCAAACAACATATCAAAATATCACACAAGCTCAGCAAGATGCCTTGAGGGAACATAGGAAGAAAGATGGAAAATATTTGTTCTACATACACAAGGCCATGCATGAAAGCATACTCCCAAGAGTAGCAGTAACAATTACCAATAATCAGGCATAGGACACATTCGAAACTTCCTATGAAGGTTTGTACAAGGAAAAGAATTCCAAGTTGCAGATTCTTATAAGAGATTTTGAATATCCGTCAATGAAAGATATTGAGTCAGTAGACTCATTCTTCACCATATTTGTTGGTCTGATTAATCAACTAAATGTCATGGAGAAAATATAGAAGACCAAAGGGTTGTTGAAAAAATTCTCAGAAGTCTTCCCCCAAGATTTGAATCCTTGGTTGTGACCTTGGAAGAAAACAAAGTCATGTCGGTGTTTACCATTGATGAGTTGCAAGCTTCACTAAGAAATCTTGAACACAGAATTAATAGATCAAATACACCATTGAAAGGTGCATTTATAGAACTGTCATTCATAAGCTGTGGTAGAGGCGGGGAGAGAAACAACTCTAGATGAAGAGGAATAATTATTCCAGAGGAGGAAACGGTAGTAGTCCTATGAATGTAATTGGTAGAGGACATAATCAAAACCCAAGTTAGATAAGTGGTCACAGGTTTGATAAATCAAAACTTCAATGTCATTATTTGTAATGTCCCCAAAAATTAAAAAATTAAAAAAATAAATTTATAGGCTAGTGAAAAATACCCAAAGGTGATCATTATTACTCATGCGAAATTACATGTGCTATTTATACTTTCGATCTCTTCAAAAACTGCCCTTGCTGTCTTGTTAATCTCTTAACCATTCAATGATTATTAGTTCGCTTATTTCTTATGTCTTAATTCCGTTATTTAAACTATTTGTACATCCTAGTTATTACTGTTGGCGAATTAATGAATTGTATAGATCATTGTTTTACTCCTGGACATGTGTACTTTTTTTATTTAATAATAACTAACTTAACTTTGTTGATGGTAACAAAGTGGTGGAGTGGCATGACTTGTTCTCCCAAGACGATCTGAGAGGTAAGGTATTACTTGGTTATGCATGCTTACTTAGTTCAATCGAACTAAGGCACCTCTTTCATTTACTTACATAGTTCATTGCTTTGCGACGGGATCTGGTGTAAACCATGTTAACCATCTTGATCCTAGAAAACCTGTTGCTAGTTGTTATGCTACTTATCGACTTGGTTTTAACTTAGTAAGTGTCATTATCGTCAATGTAGCTACTACGGCTAAATTTCCTGTACTCTAAATTATTCTTCGTTATGTTATGAATTCGTTAGTTTGTATATCATTAATATGTTTTACGTTCGATGTATATTCTTACTATACCTATTAACAACTCCTACGTTCTTTTATTGACAGGTTATTATAGGGTGTGTGCAAGAAGTTGAGGGTCTCTTTTGGCGTGTTAGATGCAATACAAAACTGAAAAAAACAGGCATCCATCAACTTGGATGCATATTTTGAGACACTTACACAATGAATCTTGTGATCAGTAAAAAACAAGAAATGTAGGAAATTGAATGACCTTTCCAAATATATATTTTTTTTCTATTGAAAATGCTGTTAACTATCTAAAGTTAGGTAAATTTTAACGGGCACTTTTTATTTTTTGGACAAATTATAAGGTATATGTTTTTGTGGGTGCAGCGTCTGAGTGTCTAAATGATGGAATAAACTTACGAAAACCGGTATACATATAGAGAACATATAGGACTAGTGCACGACTATTTTTTCAATAATAAAAATAATATTTTTAAATTTTTTTTAAAATTATCTAAGAGATCAAACCTCGAAAACGGTACGTCAATTTTGGGTGCAGCATTTGAATGTCTTAATGCAATTATTTGGAAATGGGTTTTTTATAGCATGTATAGGTTGGTGTTCTTTAGTGCACCATACAATTTTTTTTTTTAAATGGTTGAGAAACGAAAGAGATATGGACGAAACACTACCTGTGTGTTTTTTGAGTTGAGGAGTGATGACAGAAGATAAATAGGAAAAAAATAGAAAAAAATATGTATTCTTGTTAAAATTTACATATTTAGAATCTGCAAAAAAAACCATATCTGTTTCTAAAATCTCATAAAAAATGGAGGTGTGCAGCATAATCAGACGAACCGCTAAACACGAGCATATTGAAAATTTGGATATAATGTTGAATTTGCCATGGTTTATCATACTCCAAGGAACATGCATGTTGAATCCGAAGCAAAGTACAAATCAGACACATAGGCATAGGAATTCCATGAAAGCATGGGTGGAGACTCGGCCTTATCCTTTGGAGGGAATAAATTTTTGAATTTAAAAACTACGCGAGCGCGATTTAGTTAAATAAAAACGCATGCGCGTTATATACAAACACATCACGTGCACATTTTGTAAAACTAAATAGCGTTCATGATCATCATCATAATGCTC
>LPNX010389308.1:46914-98659 GCA_001517045.1 Pseudotsuga menziesii | reverse complement strand
AGTTACCATCTCAAGACGAAGCTCATGAAGAGGCAGTGTACATGGAGCCTACTGTTGAAGAGGCATTGGACATGGAGCCTACTGTTGAAGAAGAAAACATTAACCGAACCATCGATGAGGACGTTGGACTTCCACCATCCAACTACCAGGAAGACAGTGAAGGACAACAAGTTGCTACTGAAATGCCAGAGCGTATTGTTGATGCACTGGAAGATAGAAATCCAACCCGCTTACCTCCATTAGAAAGCACATGTCGAAGAACTCCGAAGCGTATACAATTTGGTGAAGGACTCCTCAATTCCATAAAGGTACACTATCTAAACGTAATATTGCTTATCAAACTCAACAGATACTAAATAAATATTTTGAGGAGAAATGTGATGGAGATCAATGTATATTATTTTTATCATTCTTAAAATCTAGGAGCATGAATATTGTTAGGAAATCATTAGGGATAAAGATGATAAATCCTTCTAGACCAAGTTCTCATATAGTTAAAAGCTTAGTAGATGCCTTTGGTAAAATTGGTAAGAACACACGGTCGAAGGACTGCAATGCGGCTCCTCGTGTGTTTTCACATGCAATTGTAAATATGAACACCAGGGTCCTTCGTTTACTCAAGCCTACATATAAAGTAGTTAATTTGCATGTAAAAACCCTCCGTAAGTATTCTATTAGAAGAGAACATCTCGACACAACCTCCCACACAGATTTTTGGGCTTTTATTGGTCGGTTGCCACATCGTGACATGAAGCTAGTTGATGCAGTAAAGGGACTAGTGCAGAGTTTTTGGCATGATCACACAATGCCTTCTTCAAACCGGAAGGATGTACTAAAACTGAGAAGGGGTTCAAAGGACCGTGAACCACATATTAAGCATCTTCTTGATATGACACAGACAGAACTATACGAGAAATTTAGGAATGAACATAGACAATTGAATTTGGGGCAAAGATATTTTGAGAAATGTAAGCCCTGGTATGTTAGAATAAATACTCTTTGTAACACTTGTTGTTGTAGATACCATGTAGAATATGAATATTACTATGAAACATTTTTGTACATTCGTCGTGTCTTGCATACTAACCATGTGCAGGATTGCTCCTTGACAATACCACCAACTTCATCAAGAGAATTCATTCATAGTATCATGTGCGATAGGCCTGAGGGGAAAACTTACTATGCAAAATCCTGTTTGGATGGAACTTGCTCCAACTGTGCTGGAATGGCATTATTGAGCCAATGTATGCACGGGACTGGAGATAATGAATTTGGGAATATGGTTACAGACATGAAAAGTTTCAAATATATCAGCTATGAAATAGTCCCAGGGAAAGAAAGCAAAAAAATACAATTGGTGACATCTCAGGTACATGCATTTATCTATAAAATTATGTTTGAACAGTTGCATTTCATTCCTTACGTACAAAAAAACCTGATATTCAGATCATTTTGTGTCAACAGGTACAAGTTAGTGTCTTCGTCAAGGAATTTATTGAAAAGACACGTCAATATGTTCAGCATGTCCACTTGGCACAATGGCAGGATGAGAATTTTAGAATATGCAGAGATACATTTCCTTGTGGTACTGTACTTTCAGTTGTTGATTTTGCCGAGAACTACACTCTGCAACCTCAAAATGAGATACAAAGTCAGTATTATCACTCTGTGCAGATTTCGTTGATGGTGCATATCACATACACGCATGGCCCAAACAGTAGTGAAGAGCAAAGAGAAATTCTAAAGGAATATCACTTCTACATAAGTGATGATAGGTGCCATGACTTCCACTATGTACGCCATTGCTTCATCATGTTCTATGATCATTTGAATGGTAGGGACATACAGATGGATCAACACTGGATTTGGTCTGATGGATGTGCTGGTCAGTTCAAAAATGCACGCATATTTCAATGGTTGAGTTCAATGCATAAAAACTACAAAGTTCCACATATGTGGAACTATTTTGAGACTGGGCATGGTAAAAGAGAGCATGATGGAGCTGGAACATGTGTCAAAACAGCCCTACGAAGAGAGGAATTGAAATTATCTACAATATCTACTATTCGAAATGCTCAATCTATAGTCAGGTGGTGCACGTCAGTAATGGGAGAGGAATTAGCTATGCAAGCAGAATCCACAAGAAAGAGACATGTGGAGAGATTTTTTTGGGAGGTGGTAGACATAGATCGTTCACATGCATGGAAATGCAAGACTGTTCCTGGCACTCGTGGCTTTCATTTGGTTCGAAGTTCTCATAACCCAGTATTTGAAATTTGGACCAGAAAACTCGCTTGTTTTTTCCCGCCTTGTTGTGATGGTGACTGGGATGTGTGTGAATCATTGGATTGGGTTGATGGATGGGATCGCATATCACTTCCACTTGATCAACGTGCAATTTTTGAGTTAACTCCGTTGGAAGAAGACCAATCATCTATTTCTATAGATTTTGATCATGTATCAGACCTTGTACAACCTGGTATGATGCATTTCCTTAACATTTTTTTGTTAAATTTACGTAGTCTTGAAACTCACATTAATGGCCTTGTATCACACGAAAAATATTTGATCGTATAACTACAATCATACTATGCAGGACACATATACGCAGTGGTTGCCTCAAAAGATAGTGAATGGGGTGGTGATTACTAGTTGGCATGCTGTATAGAGGGAAAGCATCATCATTGCCATCATTGCCATCATCATCATCATCATCATCATCATCACCATCAACATCATCAACATCATCCTCATCATCACCATCACCATCAACATCATCAGCATCAACATCATGAACATCATCATCATCATCATCATCATCATCATCCTCATCATCATCACCGTCAACCACATGAACATCATCATCATTCATCATTATGAGTAATAGGGTTCTTTCATTCCTTCAACAATATAATATCTATTATGTTAAAACCAATGTTTTCAACTCAAAATTTAAATTATACTGTTGATGCAACATGTTAACCCTAGTACATGTGTATATTTTTTTCGAGATGCCACATGGCATGCATGGACTGTAACGCACCATATTTTTACTTAGGCATGTTTATCAGCCAGACTTGCTAGGGTTTCGCTTAGTAGGGGACAATGCAGTCACACCAACAAGGGCCAAAGCTAGAAAGCCATGGATGGTGGGGATGCGGTTGGCATTGCCATATTTCCCATGCCCAAACACACTAGCAGCAGTTGACAGAATTCAAAATTGCCGCTCCGTGAGGTTTTTTGCGCACCGGGCCCAAGTCCACCAGGTGTCCCTGAACGGTATCTGGAGGTGACCTACAACTCACCATAGATCGATGCTCAGGCCTCCGATCAACGAACCATCGATTCTGTTGGATTTGTGACATGGGATTTTAGCTAGGGGGGGGCCTCTCCCTCCTGTCCATTTCCCGGTGACCTCCGTCTGCTGTCGTTTCTAGAGCTAGGGTTTCACTCAGTAGGGGACAATACAGTCACGCCAACGAGGGCCAAATCTGGAAAGCCACAGATGGTGGGGATGCGGTTGGCATTGCCATATTTCCCATGCCCAAACACACTAGCAGGAGTTGAAAGAATTCAAAATTGCCGCTCCATGAGGTTTTTTGCACACCGGGCCCAAGTCCACTAGGTGTCCCTAAATGGTATCTGGAGGTGACCTGCAACTCGCCATAGATCGATGCTCGGGCCTCCGATCGATAAACCGTCGATGCCGTTGGATTCGTGACGTGGGATTTTAGCTAGGGGAGGTCCTCTCCCTCCTGTCCATTGCCCAGTGACCTCCGTCTATGGTCATTTCTGGAGCTAGGGTTTCTCTCAGTAGGGGACAATGCAGTTACGCCAACGAGGGCCAAATATAGAAAGCCACGGATGGTGGCGATGCGGTTGGAATTGCCATATTTCCCATGCCAAAACACACTAGCAGGAGTTGACAGAATTCAAAATTGCAGCTCCGTGAGGTTTTTTGTGCATCGGGCCCAAGTCCACCAGGTGTCCCTGAATGGTATCTGGAGGTGACTTGGAACTCGCCATAAATTGATGCTCGGGCCTTCGATCGATGAACCGTCGATTTCATTGGATTCGTGACATGGGATTTTAGCTAGGGGGCGGCCTCTCCCTCCTCTCCATTTCCCGGTGACCTCCGTCTACGGTCGTTTCTGGATCTAGGGTTTCGCTCAGTAGGGGACAATGCAGTCACGCCAACAAGGGAGAAATATGGAAAGCCATTAATGGTGGGGATACGGTTGGCAGTGGCATATTTCCCATGCCCAAACACACCAGTAGGAGTTGACAGAATTCAAAATTGCCACTCCATGAGGTTTTCTGCGTACCGGGCCCAAGTCCACCAGGTGTCCCTGAACGATCTCTGGAGGTGACTAGAACAAATTGTTGGACATGTAGGACCACCTACAACAGAGAAAATAATAATACATTTTAGAGCTACAACTCTACAGATATCATGAAGGCATAATAAGAAAATTGCTCATATTTCATTAAACCCAGAAAACTACTACATGCATTCTCCAAATGGACTCCTACATCCTAAATAATACACAATATCCTAATTATCAATATACTTTGCTTCAAGAAGTTTCTCACATTAAAACTACTTGCACTTAATGCAATACCAAGCATATACTAACTCCTATACAACTACCATTTGTACGATGAAAGAGTATAATTTTTTTATCATAATTGCTTGTGCACGGAATATTCAAGAGTATATTTTTCCAAATAAATTATTGATTCATGAGACAGTAAGGATCCCATCAACTCTTCTCTTGATAGACGTGACAGTCCTTTGCATTCTTCAATGGCTATACTACAATGACAAGTTTCTTAGGAAGGATTCTTAACCTATTTCATAGCCTTCTGGTTAGTCAAATATTCTCTATGAATTCTTAGCTAGTTGACGAGTTCCATTACCCTTTCCATAAATTGATTTGTTGTCTTATAATCCTTCATTTTCAAATTCTCAAATTCTATTTTAAGAGTCTATAACTAGACATGTTTCACTTTATTAGTGCCTTGATAGGCCATTTCCAAAATTTCCCAAGTTTCTTATGTTGATTTAGCAGTTCTAATTTTTTAGAATATTAAATCATCAATGCTTTGTTGGGTTAACCACAACAGTCTATTTTAATTATTTATTTGTTCATTTAATTGGTTTCTTTGTGCACTAGCCATCCCTTGTATTGTTTCCTGATCTCATTATATATATCTCATTTCTATTGGTTCTCGTCATTCTTGAGATATTAGGAACGATCTCATATGAATAAACCAAAATTAATCATTTTTATCTATTTAAATTGGTCATTGATCTTCACCCAAACCGATGTTAGACACCATTCAAGCAAATGCAATGAGTTGGATGCCTTATACTTATTTTTTATAGTCGAAAAATGGACTTAATTGTCCTCTCGAAACTTAAGGATCCTTTTAGTTTTGAATTGGAAGCTTTCCCTTTTGTTTATTTTCGAAACAACATGACTCCTTCGACCTATATTCATTATGTTCATTGAGGTCTCTAGAGTTTTTTATCAACGAGACCTTGGCCACATGAGACCTTGGTCATTTCTTTTTCTTTAAAGAAAACATATCTTGATAATTGATTTTTGGTCACATGAGACCTTGGTCATTTCTTTTTCTTTAAAGCAAACATATCTTGATAATTGATTTCTGGTCACATGAGACCTTGGCCATTTTGGTCATTTCTATGAATCTGACATGTCTTACCGTGATACTTGTTTGACGATCATTCGCTCCTATACTAGTTGTATTGGGTCTATCGGAGGGCTTAGGTTTAGCTACTAGTATGAAATTGATGAAGGGTTCTTGTTCTATCACATGGAACAACTTGATTATGTCGGTGTCATGTTTAGCTTTATTATGCAACTATCATGTTTTGGTGTATTTGTTGTACCAATTGGAGAAGTCCACAGATCAATGCTCGGGCCTCCGATCGATGAACCGTCCGTTCCTTTGGAT
The DNA here is from genome assembly GCA_001517045.1 of Pseudotsuga menziesii. Classification (NCBI taxonomy): domain Eukaryota; kingdom Viridiplantae; phylum Streptophyta; class Pinopsida; order Pinales; family Pinaceae; genus Pseudotsuga; species Pseudotsuga menziesii. The sequence continues at coordinate 92,677 of LPNX010389308.1, read as the reverse complement.
TCATGACATGGGATTTTATCTAGGGGGGGGGGGCTCTCCCTTCTGTCCATTGCCTGGTGACCTCCGTCTATGGTGGTTTCTGAAGCTAGGGTTTCGCTCAGTAGGGGACAATGCAGTCACGCTAATGAGGGCCAAATATGGAAAGCCATGGATGGTGGGGATGCGGTTGGCATTGCCATATTTCCCATGCCCAAACACACTAGCAGGAGTTGAAAAAATTCAAAATTGCCGCTCCGTGAGGTTTTCTGTGCACCGGGCCCAAGTCCACCAGTTGTCCCTGAACGATATCTGGAGGTGTCCTGCAACTCGCCATAGATCGATGAACCATTGATTCTGTTGGATTCGAGACATGGGATTTTAGCTAGGGGAGGCCTCTCCATCCTGTCCATTGCCCGGTGACCTCCATCTACGGTGGTTTTTGAAGCTAGGGTTTCACTCAGTAGGGTACAATGCAGTCACGCCAACGAGGGCCAAATCTGGAAATCCATGGATGGTGTGGATGTGGTTAGCATTGCCATATTTCCCATGCCCAAACACACTAGAAGGAGTTGACAGAATTCAGAATTGCCGCTCCGTGAGGTTTTTTGCGCACCAGGCCCAAGTCCACCAGGTGTCCCTGAACGGTATTTGGAGCTGACCTGCAACTCGCCATAGATCAATGCTCGAGCCTCCGATCGATGAACTGTTTATTCCGTTGGACTCGTGACGTGGGATTTTAGCTAGGGGGGGCCTCTCCCTCCTGTCCATTGCCCGGTGACCTCCGTCTATGGTGGTTTCTGAAGCTAGGGTTTCGCTCATTAGGGGACAATGTAGTCACACCAACGAGGGCCAAAGCTGGAAAGCCACGGATGGTGGGGATGCAGTTGGAATTGCCATATTTCCCATGCCCAAACACACTAGCAGGAGTTGACAGAATTCAAAATTTCCGCTCCATGATGTTTTTTGCGCACCGGGCCCAAGTCCACTAGGTGTCCCTGAACGGTATCTAGAGTTGACTTGTAACTCGCCATAGATCGACGCTCGAGCCCCTAATCGATGAACCGTAGATTCTGTTGGATTCGTGATGTGGGATTTTAACTAGGGGGGGGGGATCTCCCTCTTGTCCATTGCCCGGTGACCTCCGTCTATGGTGGTTTCTGAAGCTAGGGTTTCGCTCAATAGGGGACAATGTAGTCATTCCAATGAGGTCCAAAGCTGGAAAGCCATAGATGGTGGGGATGTGGTTGGCATTTCCATATTTCCCATTCCTAAACACACTATCAAGAGTTGACAGAATTCAAAATGGCTGCTCCGTGAGGTTTTTTGTGCACCAGGCCCAAGTCCACCAGATGTCCCTGAACGGTATCTGGAGGTGACCTGCAACTCACCAAATATCTATGCTCAGGCCTCTGATCGACGAACCGTCAATTCCGTTGGATTCGTGACGTGGGATTTTAGCTAGGGTGGGGCCTCTCCCTCCTGTCCATTTCCCGGTGACCTCCATCTATGATGGTTTCTGAAGCTAGGGTTTCGCTAAGTAGGGACAATACAGTCACGCCAATGAGAGCCAAAGCTGGACAATTCATTTCATGCCAATGAAGGCCAAACTTGGAAAAACCTATCCCTAACTAGGGTTTATTTTTTAACATGCATGTCCCATTACCATAACCCTTCTAAGGAAACCCTAATCCTAACCCTAATCTTATGTTACTGTCACAACTCAATTCAAAATCAATCTAATGTTGAACTGAACTTTTTCAAATCCGATGGACTTATGCTTCAAATCATGTTGATTCACAAAGTTGGTTCTCAGTATTTGGATTCTATTGTAGTTCCTTTAATGGTGAGTGATTAGTCATTGGGTGCATGAGGTTTGTTGAATAGTATTGTTGGTTGTTGATGAAATGTAAAGCATGTATTGCACTTTGTTTTATTAAATTACACTTGAGCATTGACTTAACTTGAAATTTAATGAATCCAAACTCACAATTTTTAATTAGATATATCCAATTGGTGTGCAACTAGTGAGTTCATTGAAACCTTGAAATACATTGTATATTGAACTTATATTTATTAAATTACACGAGCAAGAACTTCGACTTTAGTGTGCATGTATTGAGATCATTGAAACCTTTAAATATAATAGTTTTTTCTTTTGACATAGTGCATTCATAAGTAATAGATAATCCTCACAAATCAATACAATAGATTGACAAAAGAACATGTGGAAACCAAAGAACAAATTCAAAGTGAAATGTATATTGCCTCCTAACAAAGATTTTTCCTATAGACACATGATTATGATTAGAATGTTTTCTGGATTATCAAGAATGGGAGTGAATGTACATTTTTGTCATTACGTAGTTTATTGTAATTGTGCATTGTTCTCAAATTTATAACTGGTATCTCCATACAATCATAAAATCTATAAAAAACGGGGAACATTACACATAGAAACATTCTTCGCCACACATGTATAATCACACTTAAAAGAATGAACCATGAATATATCAAGAGCCTTGATATGAAATATTTTTTATACCATGAAAGTTATAATACAAAAATATAAGGCCTAGATCTATGGCCTGTTAATGTACATGTTTCAAAAACATATTTGATGTACATGTGCAAACAAAAGTACATCTGTCCTGGACCGTGCCCCTATACTCTAACTCCGGACTGTACATAAAAATACATATTTGTCCTGGACTAACACATCAAAATTCTAACTTTCTCTTGTTTTTCCCGGACCTTGATGCTCTTTTGCTCCATCTACGACCACTGTGCATCTCTGGCGACTGCAAATCAATGGCAATATTTCTTGATTAGGTAACTGAGCTAGTACTGTCCATCAATAACAAAGTTTGAAAATTTAAAATATGACTCAATTGTAAATAAAACAAAGACTCACTAAATCCGTCGGGGGTATAGGTGCCTGTGGTGTCGAGGGTGTAGGTGTCTCTGGTGTACTCGACCTTGCAGCGAGCCTCGCTGCCATACTTCTCTGCGAATAAAACAAAATATGTCAATTATCTCAAGAATTATCAACATGTACATGAATGAGAAAGTACTAATCAATTATGTAAAAAATGAACATCTCACTGAAAAAACCATTTCTAGGATATGAGGTTGGTGCTCTTCAGTAGTAAGAGGAGCCGTAGGTTGAAGATCAACCTCAGTTGCATGCACTAATGGACCAGGGCATGGCTACATTCACCAAATGATTAAATAGTTAGACATCGTGCATGTCCAGAAACAATACAAATGAAATGTACAATTACAAATATTCAAGTAGATGTACCTCACTGTGACTTGTCCCTATTGTAGATGCAGCATTGACAACGGCATAAAAAATCCCACCAAGTTCTGGCATGGATGACTCTACATGCTGATGTTGTAAACATGCAAAAATAACATTAAGAAAAACCACTTGTGAAGTGAATACATAGCTAACCAACAACTGCCATTAGAAGTGTGTACATTACCGTGGGATGAGTAGGTTGATCCTCATGCACAGCCGCTCTGTTCAAGGAAGAGGGACCTCGTCTGGTGTAAACAACCCCCTTATCTATGTTTGGACTACTGGGAGATCTATACCAAAGAGGTGGTGCAGGGATCTGTGATGACGTCTGCATTCATAAAGTGTTTCCATAGTTAGACATGGATTTGAATGGATGGAATAATATGTACTGAAAAAATAACATGTTGTAATATACTTACCCCTTCCTAGGACATATCTCCACCACGGGAGTGACCGCTTCCATCAATTTGGTGCTCCTCTTCAGATGCGTCTAGCATCTGCAAGTTTAAAAATTATATTTACATTAGTGATCTCTATAAAGGAGTGTACATTAAGAAATTTAAATAATTCGAACAAGATTCAATCATAACCCATGTACTTACATTCTTTAAGTAGTCGTAATTTCCACCTTGGACTATGTCGTTGATATCAATGTCTTCAGCATCATGTTCCAAGTGGGCTTCCTGCAACTTCAAAAATTGCAAATATTAGACATTTTAATAAATTAATCAAGACTAACACATGCATTAACAAAATTATACACTAAATAACAAAATGACAAGTGTTTAAATATTACCTCAACTGTGGTTCTCTGGGTCTCGGGTACAACCACACCGGGTGCAGTACCACCCCCGTGAGAGGCATCAAACTCCTGCAAGAGTAAATATTGCATATATATTACGAATCTTTTAATATGTTAGATATAGTATGGAACAATTAAAAATTGAGTTCAATAACGGAGTTTTAAAACAAAGTCCTTACCTGACCACCAGTCATCGTACTGGAACCATGTCTTGGTCCAGGACCATAACAGGGTCCCCCACACGATGTGTAGACGTGCGGCTCGCTCTGAGGCACATCGGATGTCGGTCTATCCCCACCAATAGATGTCCCTCCACCACCAGAAGCTGGTGGTTGTACACCAGCAGAGGAAGAGGGCGCTCTCTGGTCAATAGTGGCCGTGTGTCGAGAGACCATCACATCTAGAGTAAAAAATGCATCTTGTGTCTGGGAAACCATGTCATGTGCAGGAGGGATGTCTGCCCTCGGTAGATGGGCACGGGGTGCAGGTATTTGTGGATTGGCATCTCTATTCCTAGCATGGGGTCAATGTTGGGGAATTCCCCTACCAACTCCCTGGAAGCCCAACATGTCAAAATAGTTGACATGTTTCCCCATCACAAACTCTGCATACAATTTTCGGAGGAAGTACATCGGTACTTCCCTATTGTTGTGAGGGGGGATGTCAAAAACCATGTACCACCTATCCATCCAGTTGTCTCCGATGGGTGGAAAAGTGCACCACTCAATAGAAATATGTGGCCTACTGATCTCCGAGATGTCATCCGTCCCAGGCAGTCTAAACAATGAATAGATGGCTTGTTTTGTTATTTTCAGCTTTTTTACCTCATTGTAACTCAAGCCATCAGCATATTGTTTCCTTTTTCTCTCCCTGTAAGATGCGATCCTATACAACGCATCATTTGATCTTGCGATCATATCAACAATAGATAACAATGAATCTGACAGGGAGCGGTGAAGCTCATCTCCACCCCTCCAAGCTAAACCTATCTCTCTCAAATGACCAATGAACCTCAATATCTCTGCATTGTTACGATCCATAGTAGCCACTGCAATCATAAATACAAATAAAATATCATTATAAATATAAACACATGATATAATGACATATATAAGAACTGAAAACTGTATAACTATTGACATATAAACTAAATCTATCATGTAAATTTAAAGATTGATCTTGAATTTTACAGTAAAGAATAGGCGGCATAAGCTATTTAGAGTGTTAGTCTATTCATAAGCTATTTATTGTTAATGAGAGGGGCTATTGTTGAATGAAGTTGGTAATCAATTTCTAAGCCATTTATTAATAATGAATATTATTATCATTTTGATGAGGGTGATATTCAACCCCAAGATTTACATGGAAAGGTTGTAGGAGCTTTTTAAGTCAACACGGATAATGCCTCACTGTTGTTTTGATTTGAATTTTTGTTTGAATAATGTATCACTGCTTGAACATAGATTTTAATGGAAATTCTTCACATAACATGCTCATAAATTATAGCAAGGAAATAACATTAACAATGATTTAAATGGCTAATAAACAGACACCCAAAAACATAGTAAGAAGGTGCTTTTTACATGCCTGTAGCAGCCCGTTGACAGATCTTTGGAAATGAACATCAAATAGCCAAGTAATGTGGCCATACAATGTGATAGCAGTGAGAAAATCTTATAATGGCTGAGATCTAAAACGTGCTGTAGATGACTATTGGGAAAACTTCATCTTTTACTTAAATATTCAGATCTAAAATGAGAGTTAAATATTCAGATCTAAAATTGCGTAGATTCATAGCCTATCTGAAAATTGAATGTGCATAGCCTAGATTCTTAAGATGGGGAGGGTAAATGAAGTGAATGTGTACTTTAGGAAAGAAAGGGGTCTTTGAAAATTAACTATCATAGTAACTGAGTGTGATAGGTCTACCATTAACTTTTGGGAGCTAGGGTTTAACATTTTTCTTCCACTTGTGTACCTTATAATGAAATGCTACCACGGATCACCTATCCTTGCACCTCTTTTTTGCGATCCCATTTTACTTTATTTTTCATTTATTTGCATTTATTAAACTTTTCATTGACTTAGTCCCTTTACTTCAGATTTGGATTGGATAACATGGGACATAGGAAACCTAGCTTTTTGCAAGGGGAAATTTAATTCAACAACATAGACCTTAGAGTACTAGAATCTTTTAAATTTATTGAGGGGTTCATACATGGGAATAACTATGAGACCTTAGATAGTTACCATGAGTTACAAAGGGGAACATGAAGGGGATCGATGAACTGGCTAGTGAAATGAAAATTTGTTAGGAAAAATGGTATGTGACGGGTTAAAACACTCACTTAATTCACTAGGGTACAACTTAACGTTCAAAATGACACGCTTGTAAGGCATAATGATGATAACACTAGGGTTAGACCAAGTAATGATTAAGAACTTTAAGTGTTATGAGTCATTTTACAAGCATAAAAGTAACATCCCATGGAATCACGTCGTCATATAAGCAAGCATTCTAAGTGTTAAAGAGGGTAAGAGATATATCACAACACTAGCGCATCTCACACTATCTTTGCTAGGCACATCCAAGGCACATAGACCATATGAATATGGGGAAAGGATATTTGATGAATGAACTATGAAGAAGCCATAGATCTCATCTCAAGAACAATTGATCAATATATCACCCCTTTTTGAAAAAGTAGTAACACTGTATATATTTTGAAATTTTATTTGTGATAGTATTGACAATAATGTGGGTGCTAATACAAGACTAATAGGATCTAATGTAAACAAGGTGATTATTAGACACCCTAATGCCACTTATTTAGTTCTTGGTGTTTAGATTGGGAATCAAGGTGTTCACGAGGTTTGCAGCCATGCTTCTCATGGAAAGCACCTCCAACTTGCATTCAATTAGTGGTTGGTGCACTGGATTTTAGAGTTTTATAGGGATGTAGAATTACAGTAAGTTTATTATTACGAGTTCATTCTTTAAAATCAACATTTATCTATTGGGATTAATGTTATTTGTATATTAATAATCAATTTTTCTATTCATGTATGATATTTGACTTGCTTTCAATTCTCATATTGCATTATAGAATTTTGAACCAAGATAATTCTTGTAATTATGCCTACTTCATGTTCCATCCTCGTCTTTCAAAAACAAAATTGAATATAACCTATCGGCTATATCCAACAATTATTATATTTGCATCTTCAATTCCAAGAGTTTGAGGGAGATTATTTTTGCAAGGATCCGTAGATATAGGTTCACTTACAAGGTCAAGTTAAATGAAAAGACTTATCTTTCTTCTAAGAGTTAGTCTTGACAACTTGTCTGGTAATACATTAGAAAGTCTTTTAGAACTAGAAAGTTTACAACATGTACTCTGCAAAGTTCATAAGTGTTTCTTCAAGACTTTCTCACTTGGACATAATAAATTTGATGAAGGATATAGGCCTAAATGTCCTTTGAACTCTATCAGAATCCCCTCACCATGAATGCAATCAATTTTTTTTCAATCCACTTTGTTTTAATTGGATGTGGGTCAGCGACTTTAATCTAGCATTTTAAATTACTTTGAATAACAAAATACGATAGCTATTTTAAGTTTTTTAAAGATTCTTTTAGAAATGAAGTAGATACAAATGATTCAACATAGAGAGGACTGATGTAGCATTCTTTTAGTGCAATTGTTTTACCTCCTAATCATACTACAAAATTATTGTAGACAAGGCAAATAAATTGATGTAGAAAATGAAAAAAACATGAAAAAAATTGAAGAAAATACCTCACAAAGGGAAGGTTAATGCAAAGGTGGTGATGGAGGGCTCAAGCACACCCAAAATATCGTATTGACAGTCGAGGTTTCTTCTTTGTTCCTCCAATAGCCACGTCGAAAATGAGAAAAAGACGGCCTCGGCTGGTTTAAAATAAAAAACAGGTTTTAAGAATCGCGCCTCTGTTTTAGCAAAGGAAATCGCGCACGCGATTTCCTTTGCTAAAACAGAGGCGCAGTTTTGTTTACTAGCCTAGTTGGCATGACCATTGCCAGCCTTGGGACTAGGCTTGGCAGGTTTGGTGTTGCTTGGGTTGATTTCTTTTTTTTGGATGAAGAGTGGATGACTTCACTCCACCATTGCATCTAAAGGGTCCATCAACTTCTTGCACACACGTATATTGGTTTAAGAGAAGAGCTTTGGATTTTATAGTCCGAGATGTTATCATGGCATACTTTGTATGTCATGATTCTTGAGCGTAAACACCTTGTTACTAAGTGATTAAACCCTAAGCTCAATCCTATGGTCTAAACCCTATCTAACTACCTAAGCATGGTTCCTTGACTTTGGACTAGTGCATCCTATGGAATAGTATTATTGTAATACTATCATAAGAAAACTTTATAATATGGTATCGTATGATAGCGTTTGGGTGGCGACATAACATATGCTATAACCATACCATAGTAGGGTTTAAAGCTTTTATCATGGTGAGTAAAAACCCATGATATTGCAACGACATTGAACTATGGAGATTGGGTTTGGAAAATCAAAGTGGTTACGAGCTAGTGCATTTATCATTCATGGAATTTGTGGTAGCCCCAAAGTTTAGGGCTTGGCTCATGATCTAGTTTGGTCATTTCATTATGGTCTATGGGGAAAAGGGGGTCTCGGCTCTGTGCTACGAAGGATATGAAGGTAAGATTCCTATGTTTCGTGTCTACATTCTATGCTTCGTTTCGTGGCTCTTTCACCATTATGCTTCTGACCCTGTCGTGTTTGATTGTGGTTGCAGGTAGCAGGGTAACGATGGTGGGGTGGCTTCATCATTGTTGTAGCTCCAATGTAATGCAATTGACGCCATAGTAAGCCTGCTCTTCAAGCTTATGCTTGTCACCTTTCAGCCTTGTGGGTAGAGCTGAGTTTTGAATGGTTGTTGGTTGGGGTTTTATGTTGTAGGGATTTCAATTTCGCCTTCAGGCTTATGATTATAGACTTGGGTTTTCAAATGTTGAGGCATTATGCCATGAATCGATTTGGAGGCCATTTGGCTCTGTGAAATTTCAGTTTCAGTTATGTAAATCGTTATTTTATTTGGTTTTGGGATTTATAGCCATGGGCTGCACCGTTGCTTGCAATGGTGCCATAGCCCATTGGCACGCCTGTGTAAACCTCACTCTCGGCCTTTATTGGTGACTGTGTATCAGACTTGGGATCTTTGTGTAATAAGATGTATGTATGGCTTTTTATAAAATGGTAATGGTTAATTTGATAATTGGTGTAAGCAATTTCCTTCTGCGTTTTTATTAAGCGTTATATTTAGAAAGAGTTGGGGTTTTTAAAAATAGAGGAATTCACCTAATCAGATGCTCTATGAGTAATGCCATTGTTTAGTTGGATAATGTAATATTTTTTGACAGCGTGGGTAAAGGCCATCCCATAAATGGCACAAGCCTTTCCCACACTGTTGCGATAGCTTGTATATTAATGTTTATGGTATTCAGATTCTTATGTAACATGGTGTGTGGAAATCCATGAGTTGGAAACCACGGTGCCCAACGCTTACAGTAGGGTATATTTTAGTGGACTATGTATTAAAAATGTTTAATGGTCGAGTCCATGCTATAGCTAGTGTCTCACGACCTCACTGCTAGCCTATGCATCCTTTTTATATGGCATTTGATGTGTTTGTAACTTACAGCTCGTATGCTTAGTGTAAGTCATGGCATGTGTAGCAATATAAACAATGGATTTATATACATGATTGATTACTATTCAATTAGTTAGGATATGGTTTTTATGGATTTGCCTTTGGTCTTGACATCCATGAGAATCGATGTCGCGACCTCTATTGGCAACAGGTTGTTAAAGTAATGCAATGAATGTATTTTAAATAAAAACAAACTAGGCTTGCATGCCCACAAGATTTGATTCCTGTTACTGTTTGCAATATATGGATTATGATATGTTTTTTATGTTGTTTTACTATGATATGATTTACTATATAACATATTTTATTTTAATTTAGAGAAGGTAATGTTTGTTGAGTTATGTGATTTTGTTTATGGTTATGTATAGATGGATATGTAGAACCATGGATTCTGTTATATGAATTTTGATTAAAGAATTGTAAAGGACCACATGGATGGTCACAATGTCTCCTCTAATTATATATATAATTTCGTTTCATTTATGTGGAGTATTTTTAATGTAAATTTGTATTATGAATAAAGACCTTGAAAGGTCTTAGATGGGTTATTTAAATTTGGAAATCAATGTATAGATAATTTTCATAGCCATTTATACATGATGGTCTTATTTATATGTATATATAACTATCTTATAAAATCGTTCTGTTTATAAATAATACCCTAAGTTATCTATATAGTATATTATTTCTTTAAATTACTCCTATGATTAAATCTACCATAATCTAAAACATGTCTCTACTGACAAATGTAATTTGTCAGTAGAGATATAAATAATAGGTAAACCTTAAATAGTAGGTCTATACTTACCTAGTTTATAGTACTAATTTCTGAATATTTAATGAATATAGAAAACAAACTTAAGGGATGGAAACCTAGCTATATACAACCTATGATAATATTTACCATCCTAGTTAGTCTTGGAGAGAATAAAAACCTTAGCAGAATCTAGGTAGAACATCAATACATAGGGTTAGTAAATTCATTGGAAACATTCATCTAACATATTCATTATATAATCCAGAATATAGCATAGACAGTCTAGGGTTAGATTTTAAGAAATGTAACCCTAGGAGATATGGACATAATCAATCAATTCCAGGGTTAATAATATATGTAAAAGCTTTTACATAAAGCATCCAACATTTACCCTAGAAATGAACTTTGACATACTAAGAACTCATACCTATAATTTATCTTCCTAAATCTCCTTTAATGGCTGAACCTGCACACTTTTTAAATAACCAGAATTATCAATTTAAGATAGATATGACCTCTAATTTTGATGACCAAATCACTTGGGAACTATCACGTTCCTCCCAACCATGACATAAAATCGTTCCTGCTTCTAATCTGGATCCCCTCGAGCTGGACTCCAACATGCAAGTAGCTTAGAGCTCCCAAGGTAGGTTTTCCTAACTCGTGTTCAGTTATGAATCAGTCCTCTTTTCCTTGCAGTAAAAGTTCTCCAAGAAAACACTTGAAAGAAAAAATAGGCAGAATCATAATTCTCCCAGATAAAAATCAGATTCACAAGCCTTTGCTTGGCTTAGATCTTTATAGGAATACTTTTCAGTCAAAGGGGTAGTTAAATAAGGAAATCCTTGATTTCTTGATTTAACCCTTTTTAATTTACCAGGGTAATTTTCAATTCTTAATTTAGGAACTTTTAACTAGGTCCTAGTTAGTCTTTCATAGATATTTCACTATTTATTAATCTTTTAATAATAAATAATAATTGGTGGAGATTCTCTTCTTTCTTTATTCAATTATATAATTAATCATAATTAATTATTTATACATACTATGTATAAAATACATACTATTAAAATACATGTGAACATTTGTCTTCAGGAATCATGTGTCATGATCCCTAGACTTAACGACACTTCTTCATGGAGGTCAAGTGGATAGATGGATTAGGTCTACTAGGCTAGGCAACTCTAAACATCCTTGCATGTTGGATTTGCCTCGTATAACGTGATAGCTCTTCAGTACTTGATGAGAATACAAAAAATCAAAATTTCATTTAATCACTTATAAATAAGTATGATGAGATCAATATTTTTCTCGAGTTGTTTTCACTTGGATATTATTAAATTCTTTTAACTAACCCCTAGTGCTTACCAGAGCCCATAATCAATGCTTATAACAGGGAGTTACAAACATAGTGCAATTCCAGAGCTCTCGCTCAACACTAAATGCTACGATGTACTTGTAGGATAGACCTAGGGATACAATGGACAAAGATCCAATGCTCCAAAGCTTATTCTCAACATCAACATGGAATGCTCCAGAGATTATGCCCAACATTTTCAATTATATTTTCATGTGTTCCAAAGCTTTATGCTCAACACAAATGTAAGTACTCATGTGCTTAGAGCTTCTCGCTCAACACAAAACATCTCATCGATCATGTGCTTCAGGGTCCATGCCCAACACAAAAAATTTCATCAATCATGTGCTTCAGGGTCCATGCCCAACACAAACAACATATATATATCCATATGTATCATCAATAATTGGATTACTCCCAATATACAAAACAAATCATCATGTTCATATGCAGTGGGGTTTTTGACCTAATATAAAATAAAACATCAATATAATCACCATGATCAATAGGCTCATGCCTATAAATGGTAGGTCCAAAATTCAGGATATTACATCCCTCCCCGCTTACTACAACACCATCCTTGCTGTTCTAGGGACTTTGAATGATATCATGAAACAAGGAAGGGTAAGCCTTTCTCATGGTGCCCTCATTCTCCCAGGTAGCCTCATCTACCTCAAAGTGCTTCCACTGCACTTTCAATTGGACTATAGTGTGCTTCCGAAGCTCCACTTCTCTCTTGTCCAATATATGCAAAGGATTAGCAGAAAATTCCCCCTTAGGTTCCACCTATAATAATGACCAATCAATGACATGCTTAGTGTCATAAACATATTTCTTTAGTAAAGATGCATGGAAAACATTATGCAATCTTACGTGCGCAAGTAATGCTATTTCATCAGCCATTAGTCCTTTCTTGGCCATAATTTCAAAAGATCCACAAAATATAGGTGCTAACTTACCACACCTACCCAAGCTCAACAAGCTCCATTTTTCTTTCACTTTCAAGTAAACATGCTCCCCTACTTGATAGTCTTTATCTTTTCTTTTCTTATCCACATAACGTTTCTGACGATATTGTGCCTCTTTAAGGTTTCCCTGGACCTTGGTAACTAACTGTTTCAAGTCTAATAATAGGTTATTCCCTAACATGAGTCGATCCACCGAAATTTCCCAAGTAACTGGGGTCCTAAACTTCTGTCCATAGAGTACCTCAAAAGGAATCATCTTGGAGGAATCTTGATACTCGTTGTTATATGAAAACTCTGCAATGTGCAGATAATCCTCCCACTTGGTGGGGTTGTTCATGACATACATTTGAAGCATCTCTTCAACAATTTGGCTTACTCTTTTAGTCTACCCGTCCATGTATGGGTGATAAGCAGTGCTAAAGTTCAGTTGCATCTCTAATCCATAGAATAAAGATCTCCAAAATTTTCCTGTAAACTTAACATCTCGATATGAGATAATTGTTTTGGGTATCCCATGCAATCTGAATATCTCTTTTAGAAAGATTTCAGCAATGTTCGTGGCCTTGTAGGTTGATTTCATGGGGATGAAGTGTGTTTCCTTTGACAGCTTGTCAATTACTACGAAGATGGAATCATTTTTCTTCTTGCTTTTCGGTAAGCCGGTAATAAAATCGATACTGATAACCTCCCACTTCCATTCCAGAATGGGAAATGGCTGTAGCAATACTTAAGGATTCTTGTTCTTAGCTTTAACTAGTTGGCATTCCTGACATTTCACAATAAACATTACAATGTCGGCCTTTAATTTGGGCTAGAAAAAGTTTCTCTTGACGATAGATATCATCTTTTGATAGCGTGGGTGCCCCGAGTAGGGTTCCCTATGAAATTCTGGGAGGATGTTGGACCAAATATCCCCTCCACTTGGAACATACAATATATCCTTGAACCATAATAGTCTGGATTCATCCACCTTGTATTCCTTCTATTGTTGAAATAATCGGTCCTCCTGCACCTTCTTGAGGATTTCCACATAGAACGGGTTAACCTTGTTGGTCTTTCTAATAATTTCATGCAAATCTACATCAGTTTGACTCAAGGTCACCTCATATATCGTATGAGTTCGTTGACTCAAAGCATCGGCAACTTTGTTCTCTTTTCCATTCATATGCTTTAGTTCAAAGTGATACTCACTCAGGAAAGCCAACCATCTGGCTTTCCTTGCATTCAGATCAAGTTGATCAAATAAATACTTTAGACTCATATTATTAGTCTTTAGAAGGAACTTCCTTCCCATGAGCTAGTTCCTCCACATCATCATAGCATGGATAATGGCCGCTAGCTCAAGATCATGTCGGATAATTCTGCTCATGCTCTTTTAGTTTATGTGATTCATAACATATCGCATGATCGTTTTGGAAGAGGAATCCTCCAAGTCCTTCCTTTCTTGCATCCATGCATACAACGAAACATCCATCGGGATCCGCAATCCGCAACACTGGTGCAGTCATCAAAAGCTGCTTAAGCTTTTGGAAACTTTCTTCACACTTGTCAGTCCATAAGAAACTGTTTTCTTTCTTCTACAAATCCATCATGGGGAAAGCGATTCTTGAAAAATTCTCAATGAACTTTCAATAATATCCGGCTAATCCCAAGAATGACCTAATGTCAGTGACACTAGTTAGGGTAGGCCAATCCTTTATTGATCGAATCTTTTCTGGGTCCACAGCTATTCTTGCCTCAGATATGATGTGACCTAGGTACTGTATTTGTGGTTTGTAAAAATCACATTTACTAAACTTAGCATAGAGATGGTGTTTTCTCAACACTCAAATTACTATGCGAAGGTGTTCTTCGTGTTCCTCTTTATTCTTGGAATAAACCATAATGTCGTCAATAAAGACTAGTAAAAACTTATCCAGATATTTACTGAATATGTTGTTTATCATACACATAAAGCTTGCGGATGCATTGGTAAACCCGATAGGCATCACTACAAACTTCTAGTGGACATATCTCATATGAAAGGTGGTCTTGGGAATATCTTTGTCTTAGATCTGTACCTGATGGTACCCAGATCGCAGGTCAATATTCAGAAATATTTTGGCTCCTCCCACCTGGTCGAACAAATCATCGATCCTAGGGAGCGGGTAACAGTTCTTTATAGTCATTTTGTTCAACTGATGGTAATCAATGCACATCCTCATCGTACTGTCCTTCTTCTTTACGAATAAAATTAGTTCTCCCCAAGGGGACACACTGGGTCGGATATACCCTTTCACTATTAACTGGTGCAACTACAATTTGAGTTCCAAAAATTCTGGTGCACTCATGCGGTAAGGGGCTTTGGAGGCCAGAACTGATCCTGGGGTCATTTTGATGGAAAAGTCTAGGTCTCGTTTTGGAGGTAATCAGGGTATTTCCTCGGGAAGCATGTCATTGAATTCTTCAAGAATAGGGAATTCTTCTATGTGTTGTTCTCTATCAGACTCTACATCTCAGATGTTCACCGCAAACAACTTGAAGCCCTTCCAACACACTTCTTTTCTTGTAAGGCAGAGATTTGTCTTACATAAACTTTCTTTGGGATTCCTTGAACCTCCACTTGGTTCCCTTGGTTATCAGTACACAAGATAGACTTGTGTAGATAATTGGGCATGACATGGTGTTGTTCCAACCAGTCCATGCCAATAAGAATATTGTACGATCCTAAAGGTAGGATGTTCAGGTTTACCTTAGTAAGGAAACTGTTCAGGTTTACGTCACATTCTTTAACAATTTATGAAACCTTCCATTTTGTACCGGTGGCTAACTGTACCATCCAAGGTTTATCATGCTTTCCTTTTCCTAACTTGTATAAATCAACAATCTTAGGTGCAACATAGCTCTGACAAGCACCGAGATCAATAAGTATTGCAACAGAGGTGTTCAAGATCTTACCTTCAATATCGACCATTGTAGCTTGATGGTCCACTTGTTGGCCATCTAATGCTTTATATATTTGTGGGGTTCCTGCTCAATCCTCAACAGTAGGTTCTTCTTATAGGTTATGCAAGACTCCATGGTTCTTGTTCTTACAATCTCGGGCATAATGCAGCCCGTTGCACTTCCAACACTTCATCACTAAAGGGGTAGCATTGGCTCCACTCACCACTTGCTTATTACCATTAGGAGTTGGTACATAAGGATTCATACCAGTTTTGTTGAAGTTCTTATTCGCTTGAAAGCTGTTATTTTGCTTTCTATAAGGCTGCAAGTTTGACCCAGGTTTGTAGTTATCAAAAAAGTTTCTAGACTTTTCTTTGTTTCAGTTCTGGTTTTGTTACTGTAACTTCCCATGTTCATAGTAGAGTCGGGCCTTGTGTAGTACAGTATCCAGTGTCTTTGGCATGTTTAATTAAATCATGTCCCAAAAACTAGGAGGAAGACATCCTAGGAACTATTGGATCTTCACCTTTTCTTCTTTGATATATAGTACATAATGTAACAAATCTAGAAATCTATTTATAAATGTGCCCATAGTCATGGACCCCATGCGCAGTTCATGGAACTCTTTTACCTTACGGCAAAAGAACGTTTCTGACATGTATTTTTCTTGGAAAATATTTTGGATGTTTTCCGAGCTTATTTCTCCCTACTCATCTTTCTTGGTGTGCTTTAAATCTCGCCACCATCTTGTTTCCTTCCCATTCAGGTTGTAGATGGAAATCCTATCTTGCATCACACTAGAATAGTTATGAACCTGGAAATACTTACTCATTCCCACCAACCATTCTTCAACCTTTTCTCCCGTATTACTTCACCTTCATAGGTAGGGGCTCTTATTTTTTGAAACTCACCCTAAAGATTGTCATCATTTTTTTTCCCCTTTCTCTGTGCAGAAAGTGAGTTATCATTAGCAAGACTATGATGATCTCCTTTAGCTACTTTAGGTGTACCTTATTTTTTTGCTTCTCTTGGGCTACTGGCCCGCTCATGGTATGGTTCCCTTCTGGATCTATTGGTGGATTGGGTAGGTTTACCTTGCGAGCTCCCTCCCGTCATGTTACACAATAATGCTTCATTTATATCTTGTTGTTCCTTTCTTTCATTTAGACTATCTTCTCTGAAACTTTTCAGTTCAACTTGAAGACTATGCAAAGTTTTCAGCACATCAGAGTTAAGCTCGACAACCAAGTTCACTTCCGGAGTCGGGGTGGTCATTTCTTCCTGCCAGCTGTTTTATTCCTCAGGGTTCATAAGCTGAAAAACGCTGTAAAAATGCTCATGTAACACAAAAAAGTTTAATCGCAACAAAAATTTCAGTTAGTAACAAAAATTACTTATCATACTTTATTTTCTTTGTGTGAATGCTTGGTGTGCCCATAAGTCTCTTAGTATTGAAAATGGGCTCTGATACCACTTGTAATGTCCCCAAAAATTAAAAAATTAATTTTTGTTTTTATAGGCTAGTGAAAAATACCCAAAGGGGATCATTATTACTCATGCAAAATTACATGCGCTATTTATACTTTGTATCTCTTCAAAAACTGCCCTTGCTGTCTTGTTAATCTCTTAAGCATTCAGTGATTATTAGTTCATTTATTTCTTATGTCTTAATTGTGTTATTTAAACTATTTGCATGTCTTATTTATTACTGTTAGTGAATTAATGAATTGTATAGATCATTGTTTAACTCCTGCACATGTGTACTTTGTTTATTTAATAATAACTAACTTAACTTTGTTGATGGGAACAAAGTGGTGGAGTGGCAGGACTTGTTCTCCCATGACGATCTGAGAGGTAAGGTATTACTTGGTTATACGGGCATACTTAGTTCAATCGAACTAAGGAACCTCTTTCATTTACTTACACAGTTCATTGCTTTGCAACGGGATCTGGTGTAAAGTGTGTTGACCGTCTTGATCCTAGAGGACTTGCTGCTAGTTGTTATGCTTCTTATCGACTTGGTTTTAACTTGGTAAGTGTCGTTATCATCAGTGTAGCTACTATGAATAAATTTCCCGTACTCTAAATTATTCTTCGTTATGTTTGGAATTCGTTAAGTCTATATATCATTAAAAAAATTTTAAGTTCTATGTATATTCTTAATATACCTATCAACAACTCCTATGTTCTTTTATTGTCAGGTTATTATATTGGTTTAAGAGCAGAGATTTAGATTTTATAGCCCGAGATGTTATCATGGCATACTTTGTATGCCATGATTATTGAGCGTAAACACCTTGTTACTAAGGGATTAAACCCTAAGCTCTAATCCTATGTTCTAAACCCTATCTAGCTACCTAAGCATGGTTCCTTGACTTTGGACTAGCGCATCCTATGGACTAGTATTATTGTAATACTATCATAAGAAAACTTTGTAATATGGTATCGTATGATAGCATTCGGGTGACGACATAACATATGGTATAACCATACCATAGCAGGGTTTAAATCTTTCAGCATGGTGAATAAAAACCCATGATATTTCAACGATGATAAACCCTTGTATGCTTAGTGTAAGTCATGGCCTGTGTAGCGATATAAACAATGGATTTATATACAGGATTGATTCCTGTTCAATTTGTTAGGATATGGTTTTTATGGCTTTGCCTTGGGTCTTGAAATCCATGGGAATCGATGTTGCGACCTCTATTGGAAATAGGTTTTTAAAGTAATGTAATGAATGTATTTTAAATAAAAACAAACTGGGTGTGCATGCCCACAGGATTCTATTCGTGTTACAGTTTGCAATATATGGATTTATGATATGAGTTTTATGTTGTTTTACTAGGATATGATTTATTGTATAATATATATTATTTTAATTTAGATAAGGTAATGTTTGTTGAGTTATGTGATTGTGTTTATGGTTATGTATAGATGGATAAGTAGAACCATGGATTCAATTATATAAATTTTGATTAAAGAATTGTAAAGGACCACATGGATCGTCACAATGCCTCCTCTGATTATATATATAATGTTGTTTCATTTATGTGGAGTATTTTCAATGTAAATTTGTATTATGAATACAGACCTTGAAAGGTCTTAGATGGGTTATTTAATTTTGGAAATAAATGTATAGATAATTTTCATAACAGTTTATACCTGATGGTCTTATTTATATGTATATAAAATATCTTATACAACCCTTACATTTATAAATAATATCCTAAGGTATATATATAGTATATTATTTCTTTAAATTAATCCTATGATTAAATCTACCATAATCTGAAACATGTCTCTACTGACAAATGTAATATGTCAGTAGAGATATAAATAATAGGTGAACCTTAATAGCAGGTCTAGAGTTACCTAGTTTACAGTATTAGTTTCTGAATATTTAATGAATACAAAAAACAAACTTTGGAGATAGAAACCTAGCTATATACAGCCTATGAGAATATTTACCATCCTAGTTAGTCTTGGAGAGAATAAAAACCTTAGCAGAATCTAGGCAGAACATCAATACATAGGGTTAGTAAATTCATTGGAAACATTCATCTGACATATTCATTATAATCTAGAAGATAACATAGACAGTCTAGGGTTAGATTTTAAGAAATTGAACCCTAGGAGATATGGACAGAATTAATCAATTCCAGGGTTAATAATATATGTAAAATATTTTACATAAAGAAACCAGCATTTATCCTACAAATGAACTTTGACATACTATGAACTTATACCTGTAATTTATCTTCCTGAAGCTCCTTTAATGGCTAAAACTGCACACTTTTTAGATAACCAACATTATCAATTTAAGACATATCTGACCTCTTATTTTGATGACCAAATCACTTGGGAATTACCCCATTCCTCCCAACCATGACCCGAAACCGTTCCTGGTTCTAATACGGATCCCCCCGAGCTGGAATCCAACATGCAAGTAGCTTAGAGCTCATAAGGTAGGGTTTCCTAACTAGTGTTCAGTTATGAATCAGTCCTCTTTTCCTTGCAGGAAAAGTTCTCCAAGAAAACACTTGAGAGAAAAAACAGGAAAAAACATAATTCTCCTAGATAAAAATCAAAACCCCAATCCTTTGCTTGGATTGAGTCTTTATAGGCAGAATTTTCAGTCAAAGGGGCAGTTAAATCAAGAAATCCTTGATTTCTTGATTTAACCCTTTTTAATTTACTAGGGTAATTTTCAATTCTTAACCTAGGAACTTTTAACTAGTTCCTAATTAGTCTTTCATAGATATTTCACTATTTATTATTCCTTTAATAATAAATAATAATTGGTGGAGCTTCTCTTCTTTCTTTATTCAATTATATAATTAATCATAATTAATTCTTTATACATACTATGTATAAAATACATACTATTAAAATACTTGTTAATAATTGGCTTACGCCCAATATACGAAACAAATCATCATGTTCATATGCAGTGGGGTCTTTGACCCAATATAAAATAAAACATCAATATAAGCATCATGATAAATAGGCTCTTGCCTATAAATGGTAGGTCCAAAATTAGGGATATTGCATTATTGTAATAAATTTTGTCATTATGCATATGAATGAAGAGAGAAACAATATGACCAAGGAAGGTAAAACCCAAATCAATCGACCAACACCAGCACTCCATCAAGTGCATTTTTAATGGCATATGCATCTCGAATTGAATGCAATATTATCCAATAAATTCTACATGAGATATTGTACTTAGATTCAGGTTGCAGCAATCATATGACTGGTAATTTAAATTTATTTTCCAATCTAGATACAGTTCAAACTGATGTTACACTTGGAAATAATGTCCAAGTCACTATTTTGGGAAAATGTACTATGGGTATTATAACTAAACAGGGGGAGAGTAAGTTTATTTATTATGCTTATCATGTAGAAGGTCTGAAACACCATTTGTTGATCATTTGGACAACTGATACAAAAGGATACAGAGTTTATATAGAAGATAATCATTATGTGATTAAAGACAAGCATCCAAGCAACCAGCTGATAGCAAAACTGTTAATGATAAGAAATTTCTTATTTCCATTGAGGATAATTATAGACATGAAAGGAAAGACAAATACAGGAGCTCCATTCAAGGAAGAAAGCAAGGAAGTAGACAAGCACTCCAACAAGAAAGAAAATGGCAGTGCTAGTTTTCAGGTTGCATTTCAAACAAAAGTTCAGGATGAGTCCTGGATGTGGCATTTAATATTTGGACATATGAATTTCGGTGGGTTGAAGCTACTGCACACAAAAAATATCGTGAAAGGATTTCCATTGATTGATAAACCAGAAATATTTTCTAAAGGATGCATTTTTGGAAAGAAACATAGAGAGAATTTTCCAGTCGAAAAGTCATATAGAGCATACACACCACTTGAGATTGTGCACTCTGATATTTTTTGTCAAATGAAGACATCATCCATTGATGGATGCACTTATTTTCTTACTTTTATTGATGACTACTCAAGAAAAACATGGGTATATCTTTTGAAACATAAATCTGATGCATTTAGTTTTTTTTAGTAGTTCATGGCACTCGGGGATAACCAGAGTGGACAATGCATCCAAATATTAAGGACAGACAGAGGAGGTAAATATGTTTCAAATGAATTTTTAAATTTTTCAATGACCAATTACAAAACAAATTCACTGCATGGTATACACCTTAGTAGAATGGTGTTGCCGAAAGAAAGAACATAACCATTATGGAGATGGCATGCAACATTATGGTAGCCAATAATTTGTCAAATGAATATTGGGTTGAAGCAGTCGCTACTACTGTATATATCATGACCCGATGTTTGAAAAAAACTTTGAAGAACAAAGTTCCTTAAGAAGCATGGACATGTATGAATATCAATGTTTCATATTTAAATTTTTTTGGTTGTGTCGCATATGCTCATGTTCCAGATGAGTTGAGAAAGAAGCTAGAAAACAAGGGACATAAATGTATTTTTTTGGTTACTCTAAAGACACAAAAGCATACAAGTTGTATGATCATGTCGCAAGGAAAGTGATCATCAGTCGTGATGTTCAATTTGTGAAGAATGAATCATTGGATGGAACGGTCGACATAAATGTTAATATTGTGTTGAATGTTGACCATGATGACATGGCGAATGAAGTGGTTTAAACACCACATATAAGTCAACCGGTTGCAGCACCATCGAATCCCATGATACTGTGACTTGGTTTAGTACAAGGAACATCGAAATAAGTTGCATCTCAAGCGATGCCGACAAGCAAACTAAGAGAACAATAGACTCCATCAAGAATATCGTCGAGGTCGACATTGACAGAAGCAGTGAATAAAAGAAGTCTGCATGAAATATATGAATCTAGTACACTAAATTCATTGCCTCTCTTTGCATTATTTTCTCTTATATATGATCCACTAACATTTGAGGAAGCTATCGAAGAAGAAGTATGGGTACAAGCCATGGATGAAGAAATATAATGCATTGAGAAAAATCAAACATGGGAGCTGGTAGATGTACTAAAAGATAAATATGCAATCAACGTCAAATGGATTTACAACACCAAGCAAGATGGCTATGGAAATGTGCAAAAACACAAAGCAAGGATGGTCACAAGAGGGTTCTCACAACAACCTGGCATAGAATTCAATGAAATTTGTACACTTGTCGCATGCATCAATACAGTTAGAACATTCTTGGCCATTGTTGCATAAAAAAAATGGATCGATTATCGAATGGATGTTAAGTAATAATTTTTGAATGGCTATCTAGAAAAGGAAATTGATGTGGAACAACCAAAAGGCTATGAAGTTCCAGGTCAAGAGCATAAAGTGTACAGGCTGAAAAAGACACTCTATGGTTTGAAGCAAGCTCCTAGAGCTTGGTACAGTCAGATTGATTCCTATCTCACTGAAATGGATTTCACAAAAGTGAAAGTGAACTGTCGTTGTGCACCAAAGTTAATGAGCAAGTTAATATGTTAATTGTCTTCCTATATGTAGATGATTTAATATTTACTAGTGACTTTGGCATAAAATATTTTAAAGCAGCCATGGAAGGTGAATTTGAAATGACTGATTTGGGGCTTATGAAATGCATTTTGAAAGTGGTATATTTATATCATAATTGAAATATGCAAGTGCAGTTTTAAAAATATTTAATATGTCTAATTGTAAGACAACCCCAACACCAGTAATAACAGGTTTAAAATTGAGCAAGGATGATGATGGGTCGACTATAAATCCTACGTTGTTTAAAAGAATGGTTGGAAGCCTTATTTATTTAACGACGATAAGACCATACATCATGTATGGAATAATTATGATCTCAAGATTCATGGAGTCACCAAAAAACTCTCATTGGCAAGCAGGTAAAAGAATTCTTAGTTATGTAAGTGGCACAAAAGACCTTGGCATTATGTATTCAACCTCAGAAAATTTTAAACTCATTGGATACACTAAAAGTGATAATGGAGCAATCATATATGATGGGAAGAACACATTTGGGTACACATTTCATTTTGGTACAGGTGGTGTGTTATGGGATTCAAAGAAACAAGCCAGAGTAACACTATCTTCACCAGAAGCAGAATAACAATAACAATAATAATAATAATAATAATATATTTTTAAGATCACCACCAAGAGAGACACCAATTGATGTATGAGACCCCCTTGTTTGTGGGACAAGGTACCCCCCTCTGAATAGTGATTTAACTACTAAAGTCTACATAGGTGTACATACCCTACCCCCATTGGATTTGAACCTGTGACCTCTTTGGAGGAAACACATGCTTTTAACCATTAGGCCCACAAAGGCCTATGTCGCAACTACAAGCACTGCATGTCAAGCTATTTGGATGTAGAGAATTTTGAAAGATTCGTCGTAGAACCAGCAAGAACCAACAACCATTTTCTGTGATAAAAAATCAGCCATTGCATTATCAAAGAATCATGTGTTCTACAAGAGAACCAAACACATTGACACAATATTTCTTTTCATAAGAGACTTGGTAAACAGCAAGAAAATTTGTTTAGAATTTTTCAGGTCTGAAGATCAACTTGCAGACATATTTATAAAACCATTGGAAAAGGATACATTCTAGTATTTGCAATGCTATCTTGGAATGATAAGTTCTGTAGAGTGAATAGTGGCATGTAAAGAGCAAGTTTAAGCCCTGAAATATTTTGTAATATTTTGTTTTTTGAGATCCCCATCTACTCATAAATAAGGGGGAGTGTTGGAAATAATAAATAATTGCAGATCCATATCAGATCTTAGCCGAATTTGTCAGAGTTCGTATCAGTTTATTTTTTGTTGGACATTCTAACAAGATTGAAGAGTTCATGAATTTGTAATGTAAGCCAATCACATTAAATTTCTGAACTTAAGTTTCTAGGTGGATAGTTATTAGAGTCTTTGATTTTATCTAAGTAGACCCATGAAGAAGAAAATTTTAGTTTTCCTATAAATAGAAGAAGAAGATTGTAAATCAAAGAGAGAATTATGAGCAGAGATTGAAGAGAATATTGTCAAAGCTCAAGCTTCTTTGTGCTTGAAAATGTCGAGAGTCAAAGCTTTGTCAAAGGTAAATTATCTCTGTAAATTTCCAAGTTTGCATTTATGGCATATAGTTTTATGTAATGTCTCAACAAGGTATAAAAATCAAATAGTTTATAGTTTAATACATATTTGTTTAGCTACACATTCTCTCCATAATTACTTCAGTAAATGTTGTTTACATTTACAGTTTTAGTGGAAAGATCAAAGAATCCATAAACATTTCACCGAGTAAAAGTTCAATGTTTTACAATAGAGTGGTGGAATACTTCTCTCGAATTTTTGTCGTGTCAAGTTTTTCTTAATGTTAGTATTCGGTGAAAAATATTTGTTATTTCTTAATCCCTTTTTTAAGTTCTTAGGCTAAGAAATATGCAAACTGGTCGAAGTCACTTGGTCAGAACCAAAGGTTAGTGGGAAGTAAAACTATGGAGTAAGTCGGTCCAAGTAGAACCGGTCGAAGTAAAACCTTTAGAAGTGGAGTAAGTCAGTAAAATGGATAATTAAGAACTTGTCGAGGTAAAAAGAGTTGGGTCGAAAAGTCTTACCAAAGTTAGTTTTTAAATACTTTGGTCAAATTTAAATTTGGACTTGTCTAGTCAAAGTTAGACAATTTTTTACCCAACTAGAAAAAGAGGTGGAAGTCTCGACCTGGAAATTTTATAATTGAGCGGTAACTCAAGTTTAGTTGTCTCAGTTCTATTAACACTGAAAAACTTTGGCAATCTCTATAATCACGCTACAAGATATACATGTTAGCTTGTGAAATTTAAGGACTCTTCAATTTGAGACAAACCATGAAGAACCTCAATAATGAATATCTTATTACGTAGATTAGTGTTCATATAAAGGAAATCAAAACCATTATCTACAGTTAGATAATGGTATTATTAACTAGAACTTACTAACTAATAACCGAAAATTTATTTACAATGTAATCCTGAAGTATTATTCAACATTCCCCCCTTAATATGAAGGGAAGTATAACATGCCAAATTGCATTCTAAATTTTTCAAACTTTTTACGGCCCAATGCTTTAGTAAAGATATTTGCAATTTGCTCTGAAGTAGAGCAATGTGTAAGATGATGGTTTTGGCGTCAACATGTTGTCGAATCAAGTGATATTTGGTGTTTATATGTTTGGTTCGATCATGGAATTTTGGATTCTTGGCCAATTGACTTGCAGAAGAGTTGTCAACAAAGAGAGGCATTGAAGTCATTTGTTTTTCTTGCAAGTATTCAAGTATTTTACGAATCCAAATGATTTCTTTTGTCGCTTGAGTTGCTGCAACATATTCAGCTTTAGTTGTAGAATCATCAGGAACAGCTTACTTTCATGATATCCATGTGATAGTTTTTGATCCAAGGTTCAACAAATAACCTGAAGTAGAGACCCCATTCTCTTTATCTCCATCAAAATCTGAATCTGAATAACCTGTGAGATGGAAGTCTTAAACTTTAGAATATTTGATGCCATAAGATTGAGTGCCTTTTAAATATTTGAGCACTCTCTTTGCTACATTCCAATGACCTTCACATGGATGATGCATAAACTTGGAAAGTATTCCTACAATAAATGTTATGTCAAGACGAGTAGTAGTAAGATAAATTAAACTTCCAACAAGCTTCCTATACTTTGTTGTATCTTCAAATGTGCTACCTTCATTTGAAGTAGGCTTTAGATTCCGCTCCATTGGTTTAGAAACATGATTACAATCCTGCATACCAAATTTACTCAATAAATCTCCAACATACTTTTTTTGAGAAATAAAAATGTGCTTTAGTTTGTTATCTACTTCAATTCCTAAATAATAGTGTAATAATCCCAAATCTGTCATATCAAAAACCTTTTTCAACTCTCTTTTAATAGAGGTTGTATAATCATCATTATTTCATGTGATAATAAAATCATCCACATATACAACTAGATATACAACCGATCTTCCAAATTTCTTGACAAATAAAGTTGCATCATCCAGATTGAAATGCTTATAATTCAATCTGAGAAGATGTTCAGTTAACTTTTCATACCAAGATTGGTGTGCTTGCTTCAAAACATATAAATATTTTCTCAATTTGAATACCTTTCGTCCTTGACCTTTGATAGCAAATCCTTTAGGCTTATCCATATAAACATATTCTTTCAAGTCTTCATTCAAGAAGGCAGTTTTAGCATCCATATGATGTATTTTCCATCCCTTTTGTGCTTCCATTGAAAACAAAGTTTGAATAGTGCTCCATTTAGCTGTAGGAGAAAATGATTCTGTGTAATCAACACCTTCTTTCTGTGCATACCCTTTTTCTGCAAGTCTCGCATTGTGTTTTTCAAGTGAGCCATATTCTTTATACTTATTCTTATATATCCACTTGCATCCAATCGTTTTGGTTCCAATTGGAGGCTCCACCAACATCCAAGTTCCATTTTTTATGAGAGTGTCATACTCTCTTTACATTGCACTTTTCCATACATCACTAGTTATTTATTATTGAAAAGATGCAGGTTCATCAAAACCATACAATTTTAATTCACAATCTATTGGGACAAAATCATCATAAATTTTTGGAAATATCTTAGTCTGCATTGGTCTACGAACTTGTTGCTATGGTTTTTCTTCGTTTCTTCTTTAAGTGCAAGTTTTACATTATCTGTGATACTTAATTAATCCATTCCATTAAAAATATCATCAACTGTCTCATCTTCTATTTCATCAACTTGTGCATTAGAATTATCAACTTGTACATTAGAATAACTTGTTGCTATAGAAGGAAATTCCAAAAATTAACTTAGAACATGAATCGCCCTTCGAGATTTGGAAGTTCATTATCCATTTCATGATATATCTTTTTTAGAATGAAATCTATCAAGCTGAGAAAGTTTTTTATTAGTAGTGAGCACATCTTTCTCAAATTCAAGAAATATAATATCTCTAGAAAGAAGAAACTTCCAGTTATCTTCATCATACAATCTATGAGTTTTAGAAGTATTAGAATATCCCTAAAAAATACACTTTCGACTTCTTGCTCCCAATTTATGTCTTTGTTGCTACGGAATCAAAGCATAACATGTGGAACCGAAAATTCTAAAATTCTTGACAGCTGGAACATGGCCATGCCACATTTCATAACATGTTTTGTTTTGTAGTGCATTAGAAGGACATCTATTCTTAATGTAGACATCACAAATAACTACTTCTCTCCAAAACATTAACTTAACATTCTTTAAAAACATCATTGATCTTACCATATTCAACACTATCCTATTCATACATTCTTCCACACCATTTTGTTGTGGATTATAAGGAACAATTGTTTGATGTTTAATACCATTCTACTCCAATAAAAAAATTCAAAATCTTGAGATGTATATTCACCACCATTATCGGTTTGAAGGGTTCTGATATTGAGGTGAGCTTCATTTTTAATCCATAAATGAAAATTTCTAAAAGTATCAAAAGATTGAGATTTCTCTTTTAATAAATAAACCCAACACATCCTTGTAAAGTCATCAATGAAATTCATTATATACTTGTTACCATTTGCTTATGGAACATGCATGGGCCCACATAAATCTGAGTGAATAAGACCTAGCTTTCTTGAAGCTCGAAACATAGAATCATGAAAAGGTTGTTTACTATGCTTTCCTAAAATTCAACCATCACATGGAGAAATTTGACTTGGAATAGTAGGAAGCACTTGAACTCCTTTCTGTTTCATAATTCTGAGACTGTCATAATTAATATGACCAAATCTAGCATCCCATAACAAACTGGCAGATAAATTACTATTATACTGAGATAAATTTTCATAATTCTGTGAATTGGATGATGTACCATTCAACTTTAAAAGTTTGTTATCTTCCACTCCAGTCATTACAATCACATTATCATAAGCTCTTCTAATCTCCATGATACCGTCAAACATATGTATCGAGTGATCTTGTTGTCTAATTTACACAAGATATATTATATTTCTCTTCAATTGTGGAACATAAAGAACATCAAAAAGTATATAATCAGCAAGTCCTGATAATTTCAGTCTAATAGAACCAATTTCTGAAGGTTTTAAGTGAGACTTATCTTCCAAATGTACTACTTCATCAATTTGATTGCTAAATGTCTCAAAGAAGCCCTTTCTAAATGTCATATAGCATGTGGCTCCAGCATCTAATAACCAAATTTCATTCCAAGAAAACAAAGTACTAAAAGCTTCTTCAAATCCTAGATTACAGTGTGCAACAACATATTGTGTAGATTCAGGAGGGTTACCTTTATCATTTCCTTTATCTTGTATTTTGTTAACAATTTTCTCCCATGAAATTCTACAATAACATGCAGTATGACTAATTTTTCCACGTCTATAACATTGCTTCTCTCCTTGATTAAATCTTCCCCCCTTCATTTGTACTTACCTCTTTGTCCTCTAGCTCGACCTCTGCTTCTATTTTCATCATTTGCAAATTCTTCTTTTGATTTGTGTAATTTCTATGCAAGACACAAAGTTTCTGCATTGGGTTTAGACTCCTTCCCAAATATTTTCTCTCTTTCTACAATTTTCTCAACAAGTGTTTCAAAGGTCACAGCTTTCATTTGGCCACTAGGTTGAAGTGATTCTAAATAATGAGTATAGGTAGGATATAGAGCTTTAACAAATGGAGTAAGTTGAATGTCAACTTTTACACCAGTTGCATCAATATCATGGAAAATGGCTCTAATTTAAGAAGCAAGTTTCATTGGATCATTATCTTTTAATTATAGGTTAAATAACTTCATCAACAATTCTATGATTTCAAGCTAAGCATGTAAATCATGCAAATCTGTTAGTTTCTTTAATGCTTCCTAAGCACTTTTGCTAGAAACTAAATTTCTACTTACTTCTTCACTTACAGAGGAAATGATCAAGGAATAAGCCTTCTTGTCCTTGCTTTTCCATAATGTTAACTCTTTGGCATTAGCAGGTGGTAGTCGTGCAATTTTATCCCCTTCATCTATTGCATCTCCATCTTTCTTATCTTCCAGATTCTCATTATCAAAAATTCCATCCCACGTGTCATTAAAAATAAGGGTATTTTTAACTTTACGAAACCATTCATTACTCCAACAATTGAAATTAAAGAAATCATTGAAATTTACTGTGTAGTAATTTTTTGTGTACAAATTACAGTGTGATATATTCCTTTCTAAGCGGATGTTCTTTAAAATATTTTTATCTTCTAAAAAGATTTCCTGTAGGTTTATTAATTCAATTTAAAAAACCTCGCACTCAAATATAAATGGATGTTTAAAATCTTTTATTTTCTAAAAATAAATCCCCGAAGATTCGATAATTAATTTAAAGAAACCATTGCATGCAAATATAAATGGCCACTATCTTCTTCTTCTTTTTTCTTAAAAAAATAAGAAAAATAATTGTTCTAAACAATCTACATGAAATCTCCCCTTTATGTGGATTCTTTCTTCCACAATATTTACAAGCAGCTCTCATTTCTTGGTGATATCTCCTTTGATGGCTCCTCCTTCATGGGCTCTTTCTCTCTCACCAAGTCTTTCTCACCAATGCTTTGTTTCCTTTCTCTGATATGACTAACACAGGATGTGAAGAACCTCAACAATCAATATCTTATTACGAGTAGATGAATTTTACATGTAAAGGAAATCAAAACCGTTATCTACAGTTAGATAACTAAATTATTAACTAGAAATTACTAACTAATAACTGGAATATTATTTACAATGTAATCCCCAAGGATTATTCAACACAATTCTGTAGATTAAAAATAAAAGGGAAGAATGTTAGATCTGTGGTTTTAACAACTATATAGCTATAAGAAGTTCATGAAATAGACATATCCATGTTGAGATAATTATGAAAGGATAATTTGTAATCGTACAGAATGTGGATTAACCCTCAATTGATTATGACGAGTCTCTTTTCTATCGATTAAATGGTGAAAGGGAATTATTTCATTTGCTTAATTTCATAGGAATTTTGTGGTGCATTAAATTATTTATTTACATATATTAATGGGAAATCTGTGTTGGAGACCCATGCAGGCTCAGTTACCTCTGTAACTGACAACCTTGGTGTCAATTTAATCCGTAATTGATGTCATGCATCCATTTTCTTTCAACCACCACTATGGTAGGTTTCCTATTTTCTGCTAATCAGGATAGCTATTATGTATTGTAATCTTTATCACATATCAATACAGAATTATTCATTCCTTCTCTTTGTTTTCATTATTTTTCTGTTTTGCAAGCTATGTGTTCTCTCTTACTAGCTAGATCTTTTTGTGTATGTGTTTAACACTCACCTACATGGTATCAGAGCTCTGCTTCTAGGAAAAAGGCATACCATCATTTTTTGTTTTCAAATACAGAAGATTGAAAATCTTTGGAAGAATGGAGTTTCCAAAGGAAGCTATTCTCACACCATATAATTCTTTTGCATGAGAAGCAAAGACGGAGATATTTCTTAGAAGCAGAGGATTGTATAGGATCTCTATGGTCGTGGAGATTTAGCCTACAAAAACCATAGAAAAGTACAAATACCTCAATCAGATGGATGAGGCCTACGGAGCCCTCTACATGCACATCTCCCCTGAGCTTCTTTTCCATATTTCTTCTTGCAAAACTCCCAAAGAAGTTTGGACCACCATGAAAGGACTCTTTGGAAACTAAGATGAGATGAAAGGCCACATGCTCGAACTGGAGTTTCTCTCTTTGGATCAACGAAGCTTTGACAATATACAAGATTTCTTCACAAGATACAAGGATTTTCTATTGCAACTCAAGGGTTGCGAGGTTGATAAATCTAAGGATGAAAAATGGATGTTTCTATCCATCCTCTCCAAGCTTGGACCAGAATACTTTGTGTTTGTCTCCATTTTTCATTCAGTTAGGATCACCTCTAGTAAGAACTGGACCATTCCCACTCTTGATTCTTTTATTGAATCTTTGTCTCAGGAACAAGAAAAGCGCATCAGTATGGGAACAATCAAGGGCTCCAAGGCACATCCTATTGTTGTGCATGATGGAAGTCATAACTCAAAACAGAGATCTAAATCCAAAGATAAAGGAAAGGCACATGCAAATCCAAAGAAGGAAGAGAACACCAAATCCTTTAATGATTCCTCTAGATCCAAAGGTGAAAAAGAGAAAAAATGGGACAAATGCACATACCGTCAGAAAGGATTCCATCCAGAATCCTCATGCATGAAGAAGAATATAGATGAGATGGCCCAGATACTTCAGGAGCACAACCTTGGGGATCACATTCTAGAGGGCGCCAAGAAGAACCCTAAATATCATGCTCTTGGTAAAGGTAACTCTAGCCATGCTTTGATTGCCATTAATTCACATCCCTATGGATGGTTTTCAGATTTAGGTGCATCTCAACAAATGGATGCCACCAAGGAAACACTCTCTTCATTGGATGCATGCAAAGGTTCTCCTATACTCATGGGGGATGATTCTCCTATTGATATCACTGACAACGGCATAATTGAACTCAATCATGGTAGCTTCAAGGATGTGCTACATGTTCCTAAACTCTCAGTGAATCTTCTCTTCGTCTATCAGATTATAGTTTTCAGCACTGGAAAGAGAGTTGAATTCACTCTTGATGCTGTGAATATATTCGACATACAAAGAAACTCTAAAGTTTGGACTGGTGAGGTAAATCACAGATCCAAGATTTACACCTTTTATGAATTCATTGAACCAGATTCTACCTTATTACTTATGCATGTTGATGATAGTAGTAGGTTATTTCATGAAATATTTGGTCATCTTAATTTTAGATACATGCAGCAACTCTACAAGCAGGGAATGGTCATTCTCTTGCCCAACATTCATTTTTCCAAAGGATTTTGTCAAGGATGTGTTCTTGGAAAACATCCTCAAGAGATGTTTGAAAAAGGGAAGGCTTAGAGGGCCTTATCTCCCTTGGAGCTCATCCATGTTAGATTTTTATCATTCAAGATAGCATTATCTTAGGATATTATCCGAGAGAATAACATGCACAACAATAAACACAAGAGACAAGAGACACAAATAATTTTCCTTGGGGAAACCATAGAGGAGAAAACCCCACAACTTCCTCAGAGATAGAATGAGCACCAATGGCAACAGTAAAACCCGAAAAATAGAAAATATGATCTCCATAGCTTCTCTCTCTCTCTCTCTCACTTGAGAGAGCTACTTCTCTCTCACTCATGGGCCCCAATGAGTGAGTGTCTGTGTGATAAATAGAGAGGCTCACTCTCTATTTATATTATTTCATTCACTTAATATCCACTTTAACATGTCGGACCCACTTAGCAATTACTTACTAGAGACGACATCTCTAGGAGAGTCTAATAACCCTAGTGCCCCACAACTGTGGGGACTTTTCCCTCCAATCAACAAGGAGGGTTAACCTCAAAGAATTTACATTATTAAATCTCCTGATCGAAACATCGGGGCATGACATGACTCAATTACATTATAGATACTTCCCGGAATAAACATAGGGGTACAATACATAAGATATAGAAGTGAATACATTCCGAAAATACAAATACATCAACACTCCCTCTTAACTAGGAAGGTATTCTCTCGACACAATTTATCAGCACAAGTCTTCTTCTTTGTATCATCTAGATCATCATCAAGTCATCATTGTCTTCAAGCCATCTTCATCTTCAAGTCATCTTCATTGTCAAGTCATCTTCATCGTTAAGTCATCTTCATTAAGTGTGGATTGTCACTTGATCTGGATCATCACTGATGGATCATCACTTTATCTGGATCGTCATTGCTGGATCATCATTAAGTCTGGATCATCACTTGATATGAATTGTCACTATTGGATCATCATCAAGTCTAGATCAGAGCATCATACTCCCTCTGTCTTTCATACTCTATGCACTGAAACATTCTGTACCAGAGTGACAAGTAGCTTCCTCTGCTACTAATATTCTATGTATCCATCTAGGGTCACTGGATACCAAGATCCTATATCTTAAAATTTTTCAAAAGTTCTTCTCACACTCATCTATGATCTTGTCATCCTCTATAGACTTTCATCTTCAACCTTGTAGCAAAGGTTTAGGTCTTCATCAAGCTCATCATGTATGTGTTATCCTATGGGTGTCTTCTAAGCTCATACATGGTCTTTTTTCATTTTCACACATGATTCTTCCTATCATGTGTATTTCTAGTGGTTGGAAATGTCTCTTTGTAGTCTATGCCTTGTGCTATGAATCTTGCCTTGTATCCCATTATTTTTATCTACTCCATAATGGAACTATGAACTTCTCTCGAGGTCTCTATAGTGCATCATAGACATCATTATTCTTGGTTACTTCTTCATAGCTGGAAGGTTCTGCATCAATGATGTCGTTGTATTCATCATATTATTCTTCATCTTGAACTGTCGTCACTTGTCCTTCGGAACAAGTCTCATCCTTCTTTTCTTGTAGGTGATTGTAAGCGATCTTTCCTATAAGTCAAATGCATTTGTATGGTTAGAAACATTTCATAAGGCATATTCATAATGGAAAACTCTTATGCATAAATATATGATCATGCAACTATTTTAGCCAATACAACATTTATCCATATCTCACAAAAACTTTCTAGATGCCTTCCATCTCTACCAGGACAACATTGATATTGTGCACTAATCCAATATGTCAGCAAAGAGGTTTCATTCTAGATAAGTAGCAATGGAGAGTTGTATAGCACCATGAGCTACTTACCCATCATATGCATATTAGTAGTATACTATCATTAATGAAAACATCCTATCATGCATAATACATCAATTGAATATAAACAAATCGCATAACTAAAAACAATATCATGAAATGATAATTGAATACTTATCTTTATTTGTTTTGTGGGTAGACTCCTTCTTGATCCTTCCGCTTCATCATCTTCTTCATTCATGAATTCATCATTTCTTATCCAAATGCTCAATATGGATAAGAGGTTCTTCAATAATTGAGTCCTTCATATTCCTCATCGCTTGATGAATCTTCTTTGGATGGTGAGAGCTTGAGCTTCGGTTGCTCCCATCTTCTCTTCTCTTATTATGAGTCGAGCTTCTTATTCTTCCCAGTGTCTACTGAAAGTAATCACTTCCTTCTGGCACACATTCATCGAACAAATGAATCCCATGATCCTGGGAGACCATTCGAGGTGGCTATCACCACTTCTGCATTCTCCACTTCTTCTTCTACCACTTCAAGTTGGTATTTGATTTGAGAGACCCTTGTAAAGTATGACTATATGGTCTTTGCATTCTGTATCTTCACATTGTTCAACTGGTTTCTTAAGGTAATATTCTGATTTATGTTCTTCTCTTCAAATAGATTGGTCAAGGAATAAAACATCTTTAGTATCTTTAGGAAAGACACTTGTGGTACAATTTGATCCGTGATTGAATCATAAATGATCTTACTGTCCTTGGACAATTTCTTATGGTGTAATGCTTTTAGCCTCATCTCCCTCTCGACCTAGAACCTCTCCACTTATGTAGGTGTCCAATTCATTTTCTTTAGAGAGATCATATATTTCCATGCTTGGAAGTTGTCAACTTCACCAATATTATCATCAATATTATGTGATAGATCACTTTGAAATGAGAACCTCAAATGAAAATAGAAAAAGATTAGATCTTATCGATTTGAGGTGTCTGTCCTCGTTCTGGAGCTGGCTAATCTAGGGTTTGTTAGAGAAACCCTAATTTTTAAAACTTAGAATCTTTCAGATTTGATTGGATAGAAATATAGATCTCTTAAAATTAAGCTATCCAGTGTACTCCTTTTCTAAAAACAGTGGAGGGAAGCTTCCAGAACAGGAAGCCCTAGTTTACCAATTTCTTTTGCAGAAATTCCTGATACTTTTTTTGTGGTATTTCCAAAATTACTACTCCTCTATGTATGGAAATTCATACTGAGGTAGCCTCACCTTTCCATATTCCAAAACCACATTTTAAATCATAATTGGTTTCACCAATTGGGACTTATGAGCATTTTCCCAAGGTGACTTGTTTCAGGACTGTTCAGCATAGCAAAGTTGTACGGATTGCTACGTGTCACTGTTTCATCTTCTGCGTCTGACACTTGGAAGACAGAAATTACATTCTGTCAAATTTATGGAACATCTTCCTAAATTTAATTTGGACCTTTGTAGCCTGAGATACAGCAATTCTTACCAGGTGTCTTGTTTAGGGATGAATCCCGGAAGAGGCTGGAACCCTAACTTGGAGGGATCATATCTCCTAGAATATAGCAAATCTGAGGAAACATTTTGGATACAGTGTAAATCAGGATTTTATCTTCATCCATTGAAAGTTTAAGCTCCCGAACCTTCTCCAATCCCAAAATATAGCGAATGTACCAAACCTTATCAGTTTTAGTATTTAGGGTTTTTCCAGCCCTAGGTCAAACTAAGATTTGACTTTCCTAGAGTTTCACCCAACCAAAAATATCGACCCAAGTCTCTAAACTTCGATTTTGATGAGGAGAGAAATCGTATGCCAAGCTCACTCAAAAATTCCTCTTCTATAAAAATCCCTAATTTCTCGCACCAAAAATTGAAAATGTCTAGAATCGAATTCTACTTCGACAGATAATGCACCCTTCAATGGAAAGTGAGCCTAGCATTCTTTTGTTGATGGATTGTGGAGAGAGACCCAAAAAGTAAGAAGCCCTAGCTTCTACAGCTACACAATGTCTTCTTCTTAGGTTAGCTCTGATGCCATGTTAAATTTTTATCATTCAAACTAGCATTATCTTAGGATCTTATCTGAGAGAATAACATGCACAACAATAAACACAAGAGACAAGAGACACAAAGAATTTTCCTTGGGGAAAACATAAAGGAGAAAACTATGCAACTTCCTCAGAGATGTAATGAGCACCAATGGCAGCAGTAAAACTAGAAAATAGAAAATATGATCTCCACAGCTTCTCTCTCTCTCTCTCTCTCTCTCACACATGAAAGAGCTGCTTCTCTGTCACCCATGCGCCCCAATCAGTGAGTGTGTGTGTGATAAATAGAGAGGCTCACACTCTATTTATATTCTTCTGTTCACTTAATGTCCACTTTAACATGTCAGCCCCACTTAACAATTACTTACTAGAGCCGACATCTCTAGGAGAGTCTAATAACCCTAGTGCCCCACAACTGTGGGGACTTTGCCCTCCGATCAACAAGGTGGGTTATCCTTGACACAATTGTGGGGACTATTGCCCCGACTTACAATGGAGGGTTAACCTCAATGAAATTACATTATTGAATCTCTTGATCGAAACATCGGGGCATGACATGACTCAATTACATTATAGATACTTCCCGGAATAAACATAGGGGTACAATACATACGATATATAAGTGAATACATTCCGAAAGTACAAATACATCAACAATCCATAGTGATTTGATGGGCCCCTTCCTCATCTATCCATCATCAAGGCAATGTATGTTCTTACATTTATTGATGATTTCTCACGATATACTCGGGTATATTTTCTCACGAAGAAATCCGAAGTTTTTGCGCATTTGAAAGACTTGAAAGCACTTGCAGAGAATCGATCTATGAGAAATATAAAAATTCCTCCACATAGACAATGGGGAGGAATATGTGAACATTAATGTTCAATATCTTTGTTTAGATGCATGTATATAGTTGTAACAAACAATACCATACACTCCACATCAGAATGGAGTGGCTTAGCGGAAGAACATATCCCTCAAAGAGATGGCTTCTTGCATGTTGCATGCAAGGTATCTTCCTTGTAAACTATGGGCTGAGGTACTTAACTATTCCAACTACATACAGAACATATTTCCTCATAGATCTGTTAAGGACATGACTCCTTTTGAGGCATGGAACGGTTGCAAACCATAAGTCACCCACTTTCGAATATTTGGATCATGTGCATGGGCCCGCATACGCTCTGAAAAGAGGAAAGAATTAGATCCTCAGAGGACTACATGCATATTCATGGGATATTTCAATGATGTGAAGGGTTATAGGTTGATTGATCCCTCTATAGACAAGATCTTTATTGAGCAAAGTGTCCAGTTTGAGAAAATCCCCTTGCATGCACCATTGGAGTCACATGAAGAGACTTTTGATTCTCTACCTACACCACACATCTGTGATGATGAGTCCACTCATTCATATCATGATTCAGATTTGAGTTCCAAATCTGATGGAGAACATGAGCATGAATATGTTGATCCACCTCCTTTATCTGCTAAGAAAACAAGAAGCTTAAGAGAGATATATGCACATAAAACTCCACTGGATGTAGGTGACCTTGTGGGGGATCCAGTGGATCCAAGGACACAGTTCGAGTTTGGGAAGCCTTCTCATGCAATCACATCTACCGAACCAGTGATTCCCATGCATTTTTACATGGTTCTCTCTTCAGACCCGTAGGCCTATGTAGAGGCTACAGGGAATCCCCTGTGGGAAATTGATATGCAAAATGAGTACAACTCTCTCCGTGAGAACCAAAATTGGGATATGGTGCCACTTCATTTAGAAAAGAAGCTTCTTAGATGCAGATGGGTCTACTACAGGACCAATAAGGCAGTAGATAGACATATCAATAGATACAAAGCTAGGCTAATTTCCAAAGATTTTTAGTAGGTTCATGGTTTAGACTATGATGAGACCTTTGCTCCAGTAGCAAAGATGGATTCCATTCGATTGGCACTTTCCGTTGCTGCATCCAAGAGGTGGGAAGTCCATCAGATGGATGTGAAGAATGCATTTCTTCACGGTTATTTCTCTGATGAGATCTACATGGAGCAGTCACAAGGATTCATACAAGATTCATCCTTGGTTTGCAGACTAAAGAAGTCTCTCTACAGCCTTAAGCAAGCCCCAAGAGCATGGTATGCCAAGATGGAATCCTACCTATTGTCCAAAAACTTTGTACGGTCTAAGTTGGATCCAAATGTTAACATGCTTAGGAAAGCTGACTCACTTCTGTTACTAGTTTTATATGTGTATGATTTGTTGATCATTGGCAGCTCAACTTCAGCACTTGCTGCAATCAAGAGAATTCTGCATGACAGGTTTTTGATGACAGACATGGGTCGATTACATTTCTTCATTGGTATTGAAATCAGCCACGATGTCTCAAGCATCAAAATATCTCATGTCAAGTATGCTCGACATCTTCTAGAGCGATTCCATATGACAGACTGCAAGTCTGCACCGACTGCTTTCCTATATGGGGTCAAAATTGAGGATGGTAGGGACACTCCATTGGTTGACAACACTCTGTACAGACAGCTAGTGGGGAGCTTGTTGTATCTTACACACTTTAGACCAAACCTCTTGTATGTAGTTTGGGCAATCTCTCTGTTCATGCAGGAGTCACATGAGCTACATTGGAAGGCTTCCAAGCAGATCCGTCGATACGTACATGGCATCATCACCTTTGGGATTCACTATGCAACATATTCTGCATTGGATATCATAGGATTCATTGATTCTGACTGGGTTGGAAATAGCATTGATCACAAGTACACATCTGGGTAATCACTTAGTCTAGGTTCAGGGCACGGGGTCTTTACTTGTTGACCAATATCCTATCACGTTAGTTCATATTGTGGGTTTTAAAATTATCAAAAATTGAACCAATATATTGCAGGTATTGGGGGGATGAGGGGTTTAAGGTGGGGGTGGCTAGGGTGGTTTATAAGGATTAAGGTATAAAATTGGGTGGGGAGGAGGTTTAAGTATTGGGAGGGGGTTTCAACAAAAAGATTTTGGGTCAATATCTCTAGAAATTAAGGGTATTCTTTAATATCCCACGATTGTACTTGCTATGTGAGAGGTTCACTAAGTGAAGTCCCCGTGGTTCAGGGCTAATTTGTTGGCCGAGCAAGAAGCAGGCTGCTATTGCTCTATCTTCATCTGAGGCCGAATACAGAGGGGTAGTCAACATAAGCGTTTAGGCTTTGTGGCTACAACATTTTCTCACTGAGTTGGGCATCGAGTTCCATCGGCATATTGTCATCTGGTGTGACAACCACAACACTCTAAAGTTCTACAGAGATCTAGTACATAGGAAGCAGACGAAGCACATAGAGATCCACATGCACTATATCATAGATTTGGTGCACGAGCGGATCATCGACTTGCAATTCTATCCTTCAGCTGAACAGAGACTGCCGACATCTTCACCAAGACCTTCATTGTACAGAAGTTCCACTCTCTGCATCATCATCTTGGAGTGAAGAACACAGTTTCCTAGAAACTATCTTTTTCTTCTTTTGCTACATTGTATCTTGAGAGGAGGTTTTCCCTCTTTCCTTATTTTATTTTAGTGTTCATTAGTTGCATTGTTTTTTGGGTGACCTATTATGGCCTTAGTTGCCGTGACCCTTTCTTTATTACCCCATAGTAGTGTTTAGGGGGGGTGTTGGAA
This sequence comes from Pseudotsuga menziesii, assembly GCA_001517045.1. Classification (NCBI taxonomy): domain Eukaryota; kingdom Viridiplantae; phylum Streptophyta; class Pinopsida; order Pinales; family Pinaceae; genus Pseudotsuga; species Pseudotsuga menziesii. The sequence goes on along the minus strand of LPNX010389308.1, from coordinate 52,869 downwards.
ACTCATGCAGGCTCACTTACCTTTGTAAGTGACAACCTTGGTGTTAGTTCATTCCATAATTGACTGCATGCATCAGTTCTCTTTAGACCACCACTATGGCATGTTTCCTATTTTCTACTAATCATGATAGCTATTATGTGATGTAATCTTTCTCACATATCAATACAGCATTATTCATTCCTTCTTTCTGTTTTCATTATTTTTCTGTTCTGCAAGCTGTGTGTTCTCTCTTGCTAGCTAGATCTTTCTGTGCAGGTGTTCAACACTCATCCATAATTTGTTTTCTAAAGGATCGAAATAGTGCATCAAAAAGAATTATATGTTGCTATAAATGCAAGCGAATCTATTCTTTATTTCTCGAAATCACATTGACCAAAATTTTCATACTTAACAGCTCAACATATCTTCCTCCGCCTCAAGAAATCTATCCTCATTAAATCAAGCACTCTTGTGATATTGCAACAACTGGAAATTTCACAGCTAGCAGGTCATCTCACCTGTTTAAGGGTGTTTAAGTCCACCAAATCTTTTGTTGTCAATTATTGTCAATATTATCTTGGGTGTCTTGTGCCATGGGCAGTTAACCCTAGTCTCCGTTCACATCTCTAGCCACATGTTTGCTTGAATGACTGCGTGTTAGAATGTGAAGTCAACAGTTGAAAGATGGACTAATCGTTTGATGACCTTCAAAACTTGAGAATGGTTTATGTTGGAACGACTTCCTATCTGTGTTTACTTACTGTTTGAGAAGGAATTATGTATATGGTTACAAATACTTCTGTCCAAGTTTTACATCACCCTTGTCATTCGCATATTGTCTAAACTTTGATTGAACACCATTGAATTTAGGCTAGTAGGAAAATGTATAAAATTATTACTTATCTGGTTCCGCCATTCCTATATTTTCCTTTAAAAATATAGGTTTGAATTGATACACTTAGTTGGAACACTATATAAATAAATGTCATGTATGTAGTTGAGTATTTGTATGAAGATTTGAAATAATACAAATAGTTTGGAATTTATGATAATAATATTATATATATAAAAGCGTTCTAGAAATATGTGATTTTTAATCAAGGATTATGGAAATGTTTATAGGTCATGTTATGTTGAATACCACATTTTATAAGGATGTTTGTAAAAGTGTTGCATTTTATATATTTTAAAAACATTGCATGCTACATACAGAATATGGGAATCTATATATATATCATTGAAGGTTGCATTTTATAGGAATGCTTTAAAAGTGTGGAATTTTATATATTTTAATTTAATTGAAGGCGTCTTATATAAAGGGAAACCCTTCTCATGATTTCACATGAGGAGAGAATTGCTGAAATTTACCCATTATACATAGATTAAAATAATTATATATATAATATATAATTATTTTGAATGATATATAGTTTATGTGTATTGGAAAATATTGGCTGAATCTTGTTTGAAACCCTGTAATATTTAAAAGTATTATTGCCAACATGAGGTTTGGCAGAAGACTCCATGTGCCTGGAATTTACATAAACTTTTGTATAGGTTGGGCGTCTTTGACTGGTACTGTTAAAATATTGTTTGAAATTCTGCACTTCCATGCTAAGTAAATGCTGACAGTGTAAAGTTTAAAGTCAAAGACTGAGATTAATTAATAGAAAGGCCTCTTTTACAAGCGTTAGCTAAAGTTGCATGTCACCAGATCTAGAAGATCACTGAGCGATAACTAGAGCAAACCCCAGTTTAAAATATGTGCACACGTTAATGCCTTGGCCCTTTGATTTTCGTACTATGTAGATCAAAGTGACATCTTTCGACGACCAGTTAATTTTATATTCTCTTTACTGTTTCATTTTGTTAATGTTTCCAGAGTTAACAACCATGTCAGTACACGTAGGGTTTGTTGTTTGATGGATCTGCACTCCCCACCGCCTCCCAGACACGGCATCAGGTGCCTTAGGTACACGACTAAGCAACCTACCCATGCACAGTTTAAAAGTGAGTTGGAATACTTGAGGTTTAGTTCAGTGTTAAACAAAGTGCTTAGTTATATTGGATTAAAATAAATGGAATCCAATATCCATGAGATTATAAAAAGTTGATATTGAGTATTATATTCTATAAGATAAGTTGTTTTATGCTCATGCATCATGTTGTATATGGCGGAGTTATCGGTTGATGCAACTCCAAGGAGTGGATTATTGAGATGAGCCTTCACACAATAATTTATGGACATTCATGGTAAACTCAAACTTGGGAGAATACAAGCATGTTAGCCAAAATCAAGTTCGACTAAACTTGAGTTTACTACTTAGTTATTGAAAATTCATTTCCACGTCAACCTCTTTTTTGTTTTTACTTGTCGGGGGAAACTAACTAGACAATTATACCAACTTTGGTCAGCCTTTTAGATCCGACTCTTTTACCTCGACAAGTTCTTACTTGTTGGTTCTACCCAGAGGTTTTACTTTGACCGCTTGTCGGTAACCGATAACTTGTCACAGAATTGAACGGACTACTTGTCAGTTTGACCTCTTTGACAAATTGTCGATTTCACTAGACTCATTTACGTGGACTCATTTTCCCTCATCTAGTTTTAGTAGGAATTGACAATGTGTGTTTCTTAGTCTAAAAGACTTAAGAAATTACAAATGTTTTTCACCTGTGAGTAAGTTGAAGTAAAAACTGACACAATAACAATTCAACAAAACTATAAAAACATATAGCCAAATATTTAGGAAGACTTGAGTCCACCACTATGCTGTAAAACCTCGAACTTTCACTGGGTGAGAAATTTATGGATTCTTGTTCTTTCACTTAATCATAATTGTAAACAACATTTACACAAGTAAGTGTGGAAAGATTGTGCAGGTAAATAAACATGCATTCAACCATAAACTATTTCATATAAATAACTTGTCTGGCAATAACAAAGGTAATACAAACTTGTTGATCCAAACTTGTCATGTCACCAACTGATCCTTTTACAGAGCTTCGGCTCTTCGACAGAATCACATACATAGAAGCTTGAGCTTCAACTTCACTCTCTTTTTCTCACCTAGAGTTCATCTGTCTCTTATGTCTTGTGTCTATTGTCTAACTTGATTTGCAAACTTCTTCTACTATTTATTGGAAACTTGAAAATTGCTTCTACGTGAATCTACAGACTTGCCCTTAATGGTTGTAATAACTATCTACCTACAAACTTAGATTCAGAAATTATTTCGACTGGTTTAGATTGATGAATCATGGAGTCTTCACTCTTGTGAGACTGACCGACAAGATTTGAACTGATACGGACTCTAACAGAGTCAGATGGGATCACATATGAATATGCAAGTAGTTATTATTGCCAACACTCCCTCTAATTATGAGCAGATGCGGATTTTTAAAAAAAAATTTACAAAATGTTTCAGAGCTTAGACTTGCTCTGTGCATGATAGAGTTCACTGTGCAGAACTTATCATTCCAAGATAACTATGCAGATACTTAAATGTGTCCTTTGCCAATGGTTTTGTAAAGATGTCTGCAAGATGTTTTGTTGTTCACCAATTCTCTTATGAAATGAAACCTTATGTCGATATGCTTGGTTCTCTTATGGAACACGTGATTCTTTGATAATGCAATGGCTGAATTTTTGTCGTGGAAGATGGTTGTCAGTTCTTGATGGTTCTGTGACAAGTATTTTAACACTCTCCTCATCGAGACAGCTTGACATGCAGCACTTGTCGCTACAACTAACCCTACTTCTGCTGAAGACAGAGCTACTATGGGCTGTTTATTTGAAGCCCATGAAACAAAACGTATACCAAAATGAAATGTGTAGGTCCAGATGTGCTCTTTCTGTCATCTATGTTGCCTCCATTGTCACTGTTAGTGTAGACAATGAGTTTAAAAATTTCTGAGGTTGAACACATAATGCCAAGGTCTTTTGTGCCACTTAGATACCTCAGAATTATTTTACGTGCTTGCCAATGCGAGTATTTTTGTAACTCCATGAATCTTGAGATCATACTTACTCCATACATGATGTCTGGTCTTGTCACTGTTAAATACATAACGCTGCCAACAATCCTTTTGAATAGCGTAGAATCTACAATTGATCCTTCATCATCCTTGCTCAATTTTAAACCTATTATTACTGGTGTTGGGGTTGTCTTGCAATTAGACATCTTAAATATTTTTAAAACCTCACTTGCATATTTCGACTATGATATAAATATACCACTTTCAGATTCCTAGACTTCAATGCCCAGAAAAAATTTCATAAGCCCTAGATCAGTCATTTCAAATTCGCTTTCCATGACTGCTTTAAATTCTTCTATGAGAAATTCGCTAGTAAATATTAAATCATCTACATACAAGTAGACAATTAACATCTTACCTTGCTCATTCTCTTTGGTGTACAATGTTGGTTCACTTTCACTTCTGTGAAATCCATTTTCAGTGAAATAGGAGACAATCCGACTATACGAAGCTCTAGGAGCTTGCTTCAAACCATAGAGTGCCTTTTTCAGCCTGTAAACTTTATGATATTGACTTGGAACTTCATATCCTAGTGGTTGTTCCACATATACTTCCTCTTCTAGATAGCCATTCAAAACTATCGACTTGACATCCATTTGATAAACATGCCATTTGTTTTGTGCAACAATGGCCAAGAATGTTCTGATTGTATCCGTGCGTGCAATAGGTGAAAATGTTTCATTAAAGTCTATGTCGGGTTGTTGTATGAACCCTCTTGCCACCATTCTTTCTTTGTGCTTCTGCACATTCCCATCGGCATCTTGATTTGTCTCGTAAATCCATTTGACACTGATTACATCTTTGTCCTTTGGTACATCAACCAGCTCCCATGTTTGGTTCTTCTCAATGCATTCTATTTCTTCATCCATGGATTGTGCCCATACTTCTTCTTCGACAACTTCTTCAAATGTTAGTGGATCATATATAGGAGAAAATAATGCAAAGCAAGAGAATGAATTTGGTGTACCAGCTTCATATATCTCACATGGACTTCTTGTCTTCACCGATTATGTCGATGTCAACATTGATGAAATTCTTGATGGACTCTATTGTCCTCTTGGTGTGCTTTTCAGTGTAGCTTGAGCTGCCACCTCTGTCGATGGTCCTTGTGTTGAACCATGTGGTGGTGTCATGGGATTCGACGGTGCTGCGACCGGTTGACTTACATGTGGTGTTTGAACCACTTCCTCCACTATATCATCATTGTCAACATTCGACACAATCTTGACATTTATGTTGACAGTTTCATCCCATGATCCATTCTCGACAAATTGAACATCTCGACTGATTATCACTTTCCTTATGACAAGATCATACACCTTTTATGTTTTTGTGTCTTCAGAATAGCTAACAAAAATACATTTTTGTCCATTCTTATATAGCTTCCTTCTCAGCTCATCTGAAGCATGAGCATATGCAACACAACCAATAACTTTTAAATGAGAAAAACTATGATTCATACCTGTCCATGATTCTTGGGGAACTTTTTTCTTCACACTCTTTTTCGGGAACTAGTTCATAATGTATACATCAATTGTGACTGCTTCACCCCAATATTCATTTGGAAAATGCTTGGCTGCCAACATGTTGTGCGCTATCTCCATGATGGTTCTATTCTTTCTTTCTGCAATACCATTCTACTAAGGTGTATACCATGCAATCAATTGTTTTTGTATGCCATGGTTCTTGCAAAAATTTATAAATTCACTTGAAACATATTCACCTCCTCTGTCAGTCCTTAAGATCTTGATGCTATGTATAGTCTGGTTCTTCACAAGTGCCTTGAAATGCTGAAAATAACTAAATGCATTAGATTTATGTTTTAGAAAATATACCCATTTTTTTCTTGAGTAGTCATCAATAAAAGTTACAAAATAATTGCAGCCACCAATGGATGATGTCTCCATTGGACCACAAATATCAGAGAGCACAATTTCA
>LPNX010389308.1:0-46819 GCA_001517045.1 Pseudotsuga menziesii | reverse complement strand
TGGGTACTCGTTGGATGCAGAATCAAATTCCGCATCCAACGAGCTCTCTCGATCGAAATTTGAGTAAAAACACAATGAGATATGTCGAAAATACGAACAAGAAAAGTAGTTTTTTTTAAATACAAATATGTCAATTCGACCATTATGGTTGACTTATTTTATTGAAATTCTATTGGTTCTTGAATTCCAACTCACAAAAACTTATTTTGGCACGTTTTCTTATAAGGCCCATTTTAGACCCCAAATTTCCTCTAATGGGTGTGTGTTCTCTATAAGAATTTCCAACTCGAAGAGCCTCTCTGCCAAAAATGCATCATTCACAAACCCTTTCTTGTCTGTTGGTCAATGGAAATCCTTTCACCATATTCTTTGTGTGTAGTATCTTTAGCCCACCAAAATTCGGATGTCCAAATATGAAATGCCATAGAAAGGATTCACCCTGAACTTCTGTTTGAAATGCAGCTTGCAAATCAGCGCTGCCATTTTCTTTCTTGTTGATGGGCTCGACAGTTTCTTTACTTTCTGCCTTGAACGGAGCTCTTGTATTTGTCTTCCATTTCATGTTAGGAACTATCCTCAATGGAAACAAGGGATTGCTTTTCATTGGCACTTTTGCTATCAATTGGTCACTTGGATGCTTGTCTTTGATAACATAGTGATCATCTTCTATGTAGACGTTGTAGCCTTTATGTATCAGCTCTCCAATGCTCAACAAATTATGTTTCAGATCTTCGACATGATAGGAATCACGGATATACTTACTCTCCCCCTGTTTGGTTAGAATACCAACAGTACCCTTTCCCAAAATAGTAACTTGGACATTGTTTCCAAGTGTAACATCAGTTTGAACTGCATTATCTAGACTGGAAAACAAATTTAAATTACCAGTCATATGATTGCTGCATCTTGAATCTAAGTACCATATGTCATGTCGACTTTCTTAAACAACATTGCATTCAAATGGAGATGTATATCCCATTAACATTGCACTTGTCGGAATGCTGGTGCTGGTCGACTGATTTGGGCTTTCCCTTCCTTGGTCATATTGTTTCTTCCTGCATTCATATGCATAAAGACCAAATTTATTACAATAATGTCATTGAATTTTTTATTTATCAAACCTCTGGCCACTTGGCTAACTTGGATTTTGATTATCTCCTCTACCAACAACATTTGCAGGACTTATACTTTGTCCTCCTTAGGAAGAACTTCTTCCTATGCCTCTGGAGTTGTTTCTCCCCTTGACTCTACCATGGCTTGTGGATGACTGTGCTGCGAATGCACCTTCCAATGATGTCTGTGTTCTACTGAGTTTTTGTTCATGATTAATGAGTGAAGCTTGCAGCTCGTCAATAGTAAACGTCAACATGTCTGTGTGTTCTTTCAAGGTCACAACCAAGTTTTCAAATCTTGGGGGAATACTTCTGATAAATTTTTCAACAACTCTTTGGTCTTCTATGTCTTCTCCATGAGATTTCAATTGGTTTATCGAACCAACCATTCTGGTGTAGAATGAGTCTATAGTCTCTGAATCTTTCATTGACAGAGACTCAAAATCTCTTCTCGGAATCTGCAACTTGGAATTCTTTACCTTTCCCAAACTTTGATAGGAGGTCTCTAATGTGTCTCACGCTTTCTTTGCATTAATTGTTGGTGCTACTCTTAGGAGTATGCTTTCATGCATTGCTTGATGTATGTAGAACAGAGCTTTTCCATCTTTCTTCCTCTGTTCCGTCAAGACATCTTTCTCATCTTGTGTGAGATTGTTATATGCTATCATATCAATTGGTTCTGCATAACCATGCTAGACTATCTCACACACATCTTGACCTAGCCTTCATAGTTAGAGACCAATATTCATAATTCTTTCCTGTAAAAATTGGAGTTTGCAATGAACCACAAGTGGCAGCCATTTTTAATTTTTTAATTTTCCTTAGAAAATTACTTTTCCACTTTTAAGACAGAATTTCTTTCCTAAACCTTGCCTTGATATGAGTTAGCCAAAACCGAGCCGACTAAACTTGAGTTTACCGCTGATTTATTAAAAATTTATTTTCACATCGACCTCTTTTTCTTTTTACTTGTCGAGTGAAACCGACTAGATAAGTATACCAACTTTGGTCAGCCTTTTAGAATTGACTCTTTTACCTCGACAAGTTCTTACTTGTTGTCTATAATGATAGGTTTTACTTCAACCACTTGTCGATAACCAACAACTTGTTGGTTTTACACTTAGACATAACTGAACCAACTACTTGTTGGTTTAACCTCTTCAACAACTTGTCGATTTCACTCATCCAATTTACTTGGACTCACTTGTCGTGGTCTAATTTTAGTAGGAATTTATAAAGTATGTTTCTTAGTCTAAAATACTTAAGAAATTACAAATGTTTTTCACCTATGAGTAAGTTGAAGTAAAAACCGACACAATAACAATTCAACAGAACTATAAAAACATATAGCCAAATATTTAGGAACACTTGAGTTGACCACTACGCCGTAAAACCTGGAACTTTCATTGGGTGAGAAATTTATGGAACCTTGTTCTTTCACTCAATTGTAATTGTAAACAACATTTACACAAGTAACTCTGAAAAGATTGTGTGGCTAAATAAAGATGCATTCAACCAAAAACTATTTCATATAAATAACTTGTTCAGAAATAACAAAGGTAATACAAACTTGTCGATCCAAACTTGTTGGCTCACGGACTAGTCCTTTTACAAAGATTTGGCTCTTCAATAGAATCACATACACAAAAGCTTGAGCTTCAACTTCACTCTCTTTTTCTCACCTAATATTCCTCCGTCTCTTATGTCTTGTGTCTATTGTCTAACTTGATTTACAATCTTCTTCTACTATTTATAGGAAACCTGAAAATAGCTTCTACATGAATCTACAAACTTGTCATTAATGGTTGTAATAACTATCTACCTACAATCTTAGCTTCATAAATTAATTCGAATGGTTTAGATTGCAGAACTGTGGAGGCTTCACTCTTGTCGGACTGACCAACAAGATCTGGTCTGATATAGACTCTAACAGAGTCGACTAAGATCACATACAAATCTATGAGTAGTTAATATTTCCAACAAAGCATATGCAATCAAAAGTATGGGGTTATTAACACTTAAGGATGATGTAGTTGTAATTGAGGGAGGGTGTTGCATGCTCATGATATAATAGAAAAAATATGAAAATCGAGATAGTTAGCAAAGAAAAGACATGAAAGTATTTTTCTCTTGGAACCTCCACCAAGTGTCTAAAGAGTCAAATGAAGGCGATTTTTTGTCAAACACAATATATATATTATTAACACGACGGGATTGTTGGAATATAATCTGTCAGGATTATACAATATGTAAATATTGTAAATATATTCTGAATGTGAATATTCATGTAGGAATATGAATAGGTTGGTCGGAAGTTTAATCACAACCGTCATATGAATTGTATAAATATATGCATTAACAATGGAATAAGATGAATCGAGAGTTATTTTACCCAACAGTGGTATCAGAGCACCACCTGCCATAACTCCTGCTATTAAGTTTCAGTACTGGCATCCTATATGCTTTGCTAGTGCATTGCCAGACTGCTGGCCCATTAATGTGTCTGCCCTCTAATCAGAATTGATTCTTTCTCCTCCAGTTCTGCTGCACACACTCACAATCAGTTCTACCCTGTGTCATTCAAACGTTTCTCCTGCCAGCGTGCATACATTCAATTTTACTGCTCTTTTCCATTCTCTGCATTTGTTAGCATCTCATCGTTGTAGACTCCTCTCATCCTGTGGCCTTCACTTCGAAGATGCCTTCCTCGATCATGAGCAGAGAAACGTCGAAAGTCCCTCTGCCGAGGTTGACTATCAATATATTCTTCTCGCTCACGCTTCCCTTCTTGTCCATACCATAGGCATTGGCAGCCGTGGTGGGTTCGTTGATGATTCTCAAGACATTAAGCCCATCTATAAATCCATCATCCTTCGTTGCCTGTCTCTGCGAGTCATTGAAATACGCAGGAACGGTAATTACCGCATTCTTCACCGTCTGCCCCAAATACGCCTCTGCAATCTCCTTCATCTTGCCATTCGAACCCTAATTCGCTATTGATCCATTCGTACTATTGTTAGAGACTCATGATTTCTTCAACGGCGTGAAGTGTAGGTTCATAACCTTTTTCAAGAGCAATCCTTTGGTGTTGTATTACTTATGATCGTTGGGAATATGAAAACCCTAAATTTACCGTAGATTTTGCATGAAGTTTGAAGTGAAATATTTTATGGTGTGGCTGAATGGTGAGGTTGTTGTATGAGCCTATGATTGTGGTATATATGCGTTGAGTATATATGCTGCGTGGATTCTGTAAACATTTTCATTCATGTTGCTAGTGTATATGATATATTGGAGACTCCATTGAATAATACATGCTGCTGTCTACTTCCTGAAATGTTGTGAACTAAAGCTGCTTATATCCACTCAAACGCCCAAAGGTGCATTTTGGACGTGTGTTGAGAAGACTCAGTGCATGGAGTGTATGCTGCACTTCACCTTTCTGAAGCGAATTTTTCTTGAGAATTGCTGCAAGTTCTTGAAGCTGGTTGAAGATTAAAGTTGTGTTAGTGCTTTGAAGACTCTCCCTCATCACAAAGATTGATGGTGGAACACTTGACGCTATGAAGACTGAGCCTGGACGTGAGTGAAGAACCTCACGCCTGTATTCAACTGCCTGAAGCTGGTTATTTTTGGATGAGACCAATGCTGTGACTCAATTGATGTGAAGACCGAGTTGTTGGTGAAGACTAATTGAAGAGTGTTAAACTGTAAAAAGTACCGGGAACTCATTCGACTAAGTGGTGCTGCAAGATATTGTATTGATGTATTTTTCATCTTTGATGAAGATTTGAAATGTATTGTTTATATAATACCACTCTAGAATAAATGATATAGAGTTGCAAAATTAAATATAGAGCAGCTGCAATATTGTTTTGATAAGGCTGTAGAATTAGTTTTGATAGGCTTCAGAATCATATTGTAATTTGTAAAGGAGCAGGAATCTAAACCTGCATCCCATATCTTTTTCCAAGTATTCTGTAAGTTGCAAGTTCCAGATTGAAGATGCACTATTTTGAATCTATTGTTGGTGATGTCCTCACTCGCAAGGAAACATATCCAAAATGGTCTAGAAAGATCAAGAAATCAAGCGAGCCTTTTGAAGAATCCCTTGAATTTGTTCAGAAAACAAAGAATCGGTCCAAAGACCCTTCCAAGGGAGATTGCAGCAAGAGAGGAAGAGGAAGAAGAAACTTCAGAGGTAGAAGAGGCAGAAACAAATCCAGCAAAAGATCAGATTTGCAGTGTAAGCATAGTGGAAAGACTGGACACACATCAGATCAGTGTTGGGCTTCATGGGACTCCATCAAAGACATACATAACTAGAAGAAATATGACAATAAAAACCAAGATGCTAGTAAATCTTCTGATTCTGCTCATTGTATTGTTGCACATTGTAATCTTGGAATTAATGAAATGACTTCACTTTCATCATACAAAGATTGTTGGCTACTTGATGCTGGTGCAACATCACACATGACTTTTAGAAAAGACTGTTTTGAAGAAATTAATAAAACAATAAATGGCATAGTTTACTTTGCAGATAAGTCAAGTCTTAAACCAAAGGGAATGGGCACCATTCGGTTGAAGATGCCTAGATTCCCTGATTTCTTGTTGAAGAATATTCTTTATCTTCCAGAGTTGCAGAGAAGCCTATTGTCCTTGGTGGAGATTCGACAGTAAGGCCATTCCATCCACATGTTTGATGGAATCGTAGAAATAAGAAAGTCCTCTGACAACCAAGTCATCATGTCTGGATAAAAAGATGGGAAGCTGCTGAAGCTAAAGGGTTCATCTACAAGAGTTCAGAACTATGCCTACCTCTCTCACCATGCAGAAATTAATTTGTCATCAAGTTTATTTGTGGCATGCAAGATTTGGTCATCTGAATTATAACAGTCTTCGTTTGTTGAGAAATAATGGTGTATTTGGTTTTCCCACCATTCCCAAAGATAAGAGCAAATGTGATGCATGTGTATTAGGGAAACACAGTAAGCTGCCATTCCATGAATCTAATTTCAGAGCAAGTAGGAAATTAGAATTAGTGCATTCTGATTTATGTGGCCCAACGCCAACTCTTTCTGCTAATGGGAATAAGTATTTTATGACCTTTATTGATGACTACTCAAGAATGTGATGGATTTACTATTTAAAGACAAAATCAAAAGCATTTCAAACATTCAAAGACTTTCATGCATTGATAGAAAAACAAGCACAATCTAAAATTGGTACACTTCATACTGACAATGGGAAAGAATACTCTTCAAATGCTTTTGAAGATTATCTTCACCAACATGGAATTGCACATCAGACTAGAGTTCCCTATAATCCTCAACAAAATGGTATAGCAGAAAGAATGAATAGAACCATAATGAATATGGTTCGCTCAATGATGTTTTTCAAGAATGTAAAACTAATGTTTTGGGGTGATGCAGTAAAATGTGCAACCTATTTGAGAAACAGAAGTCCCTCAAATGCTCTTGATAACAAGACTCCACATGAAATGTGGTTTGACCATCTCCCTTCACTCAAGAATCTCATAGTTTTTGGTTCCACCTGTTATGCCTTGATTCCAAAGAAGCAAAGAAACAAGCTTGGTGCTCAAAGCAGAAAATGCATTTTCCTAGGGTATGAAGAATACTCCAAGGCATACCGTCTATATGATGAGGTAAACAAGAAGTTTGTTATTTCCAGATATGTCATTTTTCTTGAGACTAATAAAAATGATCATTCCATTGAGAGATAGCTTGATCATTTGGAAAAATATCCTCATCCAAAGAAATATTATGAAAATGAATATGAAATTCCAAACCTTGAAGGGGGGATTCCTATTCTGGATCAACCTTTGGAATTTCCATATGAAGCACCAACTCCCCTACATGAAGAAGTTCCTGCTACTTCACCTGAACAAGAGATTCAACTAGATGATGTGATTGAGAGAATTGGAATACTCTCAATCAATGATGAAGCACCACCAGCTGATCAACCAGGACCATCATGGAAGATTCCTAAATGGGCCACAAAGACACTTGAAAGTGTCCATCCGAATGAAGTTGGAAAGATGGGAACAAGAAGTTCAAAAAGACATGAAGATGGAGGAGAAGCAGATAATTCAGGTGATGACATGAATGTATCATTTGATTGTGAATTTAATTTATCTGCTAACTTTAAACCAACTTCCTTTGAAGAAGATTCTACTCGAGTTGAGTGGAAAGAAGTTCTGCAGAATGAGTATGATGCACTCATGAAGAATGGAACTTGGAAGATGGTTGACCCTCTAGTTGGAACCAAACCAATTGGCTGCAAGTGGGTGTACAAGAACAAATACAGATCATATGGCTCACTTGACAAGCACAAAGAAAGGCTTGTAGCAAAAGTCTAAGCACAAAAGGAAGGAATTGACTATGAAGAAACATTTTCTGCTACAGCAAAATGGGCTACCATCCGTACCTTACTCTCTTTAGCTGCTCAGAATGGGTGGAAAGTTCATCAGATGGATGTGAAGACTGCTTTCTTGAATGGAGACTTGAAAGAGAATGTCTTCATGTCTCAGCCAGAAGGTTTTGTTGTGAAAGGAAAAGAACAAAATGTATGCAAGCTTTTCAAATCCTTGTATGGCCTAAAACAAGCACTTCATGCATGGTATGAAAAGTTAACCAAGCATCTTTTGAAGTTAAATTTCGAACATTTTGATATTGATGATGCAACACTATTTATAAAGAAAGTTGGAAGATCTGTTGTGTATCTTGTGGTGTGCGTAGATGATCTTTTGATGACAGGGAACAATGAGAGCTATGTAGCATCCATAAAGGAAGATTTGAAAATGATCTTTGAAATGACAGATATGGGACATCTCCACTATTACTTAGGAATTGAAGTCACTCAACATCCTAAGTAAATATTCCTATCTCAGAAAAAATATGTTGGAGAACTACTAAACAAATTTTGCATGACAGAATGCAATCCTATCTCTACTCCAATGGAACAGAAAATGAAGCTCACATCAAGCAAAGGAAAAGAATTTGAGGATGCAACCAAGTATCGACAACTTGTATGAAGTCTTATCTACCTCACAACAACTAGTCCACATATTTCTTATGTTGTTGGCATACTTTCAAGGTTCATGCATAAACCTTGTGAAGGACACTGGTCAGCTGCAAAAAGAGTTCTAAGATACTTGAAGGGGAATCAAGACGTTGGACTCAAGTACTATAAGGTGGATGACTTCAAACTCATTGGGTACTCAAACTCAGATTTTGATGGTGATAAGGAGACAGGAGTATCAACTTCTGGATACACTATGAGTCATTAGAGGAAATTTCAACTCAAAATGGGCCTTTTCACTTTTATTCAAATTCCATGTCATCATGTGTTAGCCAATGAAATTCATTGAAATTTGAAATACCGTATAGGTCTTAAACACTTTTTTAATATAAATTTGGGGATAGGTATCATAAAAAAAACTACTTTTTTTGTTTGTATTTTTGACATATCTCCCCTTGTTTTTACTCAAATTTCGATCGGGAGAGCTCGTTGGATGCGGAATTAAATTTTGCATCCAACGAGTACCCACACGGCATACTTTTGACGGACCCCGCTACCCAAAAAACAAGAAATACCTGAAAAAACAAAATGATGATGTCATCATTTCATTTTTCAGGTATTTCTTGCTTTTGGGGTAGCAGGGTCCGTCAAAAGTATGCCGAGTGGGTACTCGTTGGATGCGAAATTTAATTCCGCATCCAACAGGCTCACCCGATCGAAATTTGAGTAAAAACACGGGGACATATGTCAAAAATACAAACAAAAAAGTAGTTTTTTTCTTTTTCTTCCTCCAAAATTAATAAATATTATTTTATTATTTTAACTATTATTTTATTAGTTCATTTTAGGAGGCCCATTTTGAGTTGAAATTTCCTCTAATGCTTGGATCAGCAGCTGTCTCATGGAGATCACGCAAACAGTCAGTTCTGACAGATTCAACAACAGAAGCAGAATATGTGGCTGCAGCTGAAGCAATGAAAGAAATAGTATGGCTCAGGAAGATACTTGAATATTTGCAAGAAAAAGAAGAGAACTCCACTCCATTATTGATCAAAAATACTTCTGCAATCAAGCTGGCTAAGAATCCCAGATTCCATGATCGAACCAAACACATAAACACAAAGTATCATTTGATTCGACATCATGTAGAGGCCAAGACAGTCCATCTTCGACATTGTTCCACAAATGATCAAGTTGCAGACATCTTCACCAAAGTGCTTGGACGAGAAAAGTTTGAAAGATTCAGAAACATGCTTGGAATTACTAACACCCCTTCGGATTAAGGGGGGGATTGTTGGAATATAATCCATCGAGATTATACAATATGTAAATAGGTATTTACATATTGTATAATCCTGACGGATTATATTCTAACAGGGATGAACACAACGATGCTAACCATATGACATGGTGAATCGTAAATACAAACATGACTACTCCTCAAGATGGAACTCAATGAGACTATTGATGCACACACGATGTGACTAGGGAAGTCTATCGAAATGGTCATATGACCATGGACTTGATAAAATAACGTAAGGGCATGACAAGCTCCTTACTTGGGAATAACGATACTAAATAAATGACTATAAAATTAAATTTGATACCATTGTCTAAGTCACTAAATCTCGACATGTTGGAATCATATCTAAATTGAGAGTCAAATTTATTAATATCTATGGGTTTGAATGAAGCCTTATGAGAGTGATGAGAAAATTAGCCATTGATTGTTGACTACATAATACATGTTATAAATTTGGAAATTTGTAGTTGTAACTTACCGATCTATATTTTATTGAGGAGTGTATACCTTCTCTCCTAGGAAGAGAGGATATTCGAATATATTTGAACTCTTACTTAACTTTGAATGTACGATATGTCAATTGATCATTCATATGATATACCTTGTAGTAAATTTCGATATCACAAATCCTCTTGGAAAACTAGGCGGTGTTGGAATCTAAATCAATAATGGGAATTATTGAAAATATTACTAGATTCTCTCACATGAGATAACCATGGAATTAATGAGAATGTGTTGTATACTTGTTGGATGAAACATAAAATCAATGATGGTTGAACTTATAGAACTTATAGCCATGTATATATGATGAAAATAGAAGAGAATGACATGAAGACTTGAATGTGAAAAGAAAGTGAAACTAGCATTGAATATACAATAAAAAATTAACTTTGAGATGAAGTATCCTAAGGAGGGGGAGTATGGAATGCCCCATTTAGAGATAGGAACATTAATGGAATAAAATCATTATGTATAAATAGAAATGACAACTCAATCCTAAGGTATAATGGTTAGTGTCTTTGTGTAAACTAGCATGATATGATTCATGTATGAGGATCTAAAATCAAGGATAATTATAGTCCCAATACTGCGACCCATGAGGGAATACTGGAAATACATTAACAATATCCATACTTATTCTAGAACTTCTACATGAAGTTTCCTAAAGTGGGGGTGTATGTAACACTTTTTTTAAAGATTAGGATAACTTTTATTCGATTGCATTTAGTGATGAATGAACTTGTTATATGTAGGTTGAGCACTAAAACAATGTATGAACCCATTCTTTGAGGGAATCTGTCTTCGAATGACTTGCAAATGTGTGAAATAAATAATTACTAATGAGAAATTACTTAAGAATACTTACTGGATGTATGGGTTAAATGATGAGTAAATTATGATCATGAAAATGATGTCAGCATTTGTCAATTGTAAATGTAGTTATATTATGATTTTAATTATGAATTGAAAATCATGTGAAGTTATCAACAAGGATTTAATGTTGTATAATGTTCATGAATGACTGATGAAATTTATGTGATATCTAGCATGTACTCTAATGTTATGCCGAGTGTGACAGGAAAGACATGTACATGAAACACAAGAAAGCATCAATATGCAAATGCTCGAGATGAGTCGACAACTATGGAAAGTGATATCAATATTGTTTATGATATTATTTAGTTGTGATATGTTTGATGCACATGAGGTATGATGTGCATGGACTCTAGATGAGTTGAGAATGTGCAACAATTAAATTTGATATTCATATTATGTTTGCAATCGTGTTTATAAGATTTGATGCACATGATGTTTTATGTGCATATGATGGATTGTTATTTCCAATCGATCCACGTTAGGTGATGGGGATGACAATTTATACTTGTAAGACTAGAAAATTGGATGACGCAATAAACTTCAAATAGAGTGAGGAAAACTCTAGTTCATCAGATGTGTGTTCTATGAGGATAGGATGAAAGTCATTCAGCGACAAAGATTGTACTAGGGGGCATGTAATAAGGGTTCGTACTTATTCTGCAGGAACCACTTGGTCATCCCCAAGATAGGTGGATTGAGGTAACATTGGCTGAGCTGTCATAGTAGCTCCCTGCCTATGGGAATTATCACAAGGGCATGTGAGAAGTAGAAGACCTTGATAATCTTGGTCAGGACGAGAATATGGTAGTAATCAACATCTATATTGAATCGGAGGGATTAATAAAATGGTTACAATTTTTTTTAATAAATTTATTGTAAGCTAAATTAAAATAATAATAATAATAAGAATAAATTAATTAATAATAAGAATAGTAAATAATAAAAATTAATATTATACAAATATATATATATATATATATATAAAGAAATGAAATAAAGCTAAATTGAGAAATCAGTTAAAGGAGTAAATTAAGGAACTTAAACTAAAGTAAAATCCTAACTAATTGAAAAAGAATGAGAGAACCAATGATGACTAAAAAGTGGGTGGGTAAATTTTTTTAATTAAGTATGTAAGTAAACTGAAGTGTTAACTGTAAGTGGTGCATGGGATGCATGAGAATTAATAAAAAGGTTAATAAAATCCGAAAGAGAGCAAGAGATATAGGGATTTCTAGATATTCCATAGTTTGAGCACTTTATGGATCTTATGCGAGTGTGAAAGGGTGTGGTTCACTACGACGTGAGTGAGTTTGGGAGCCTCCTAGCAACATGCATGTGTCGTACTTTCATTTATAGCAAGGTATCATCATCCTCGTCGAGCTTAGGGGTCGCTTGGGAATAAGAGTAGTTGGCAGGGTATGGTAGGAACGAAGCCATTGGATCCAGCATGATTGGAAATCCAACGATTGCAACTGCGGTGGAGCTTAATGATAGAAAAACCTTTGGCCTCATCCTTAAATGGAAATAACCATCGATATTAACAGGTATTTTAAAGCTTGAATTTAATATTATTTCTCATGAATATTGGTATTGCCTGAATCCAAAATAATGTAATGGATCTGTTTAAATTTGATGATGTATATATATGATTTGTTTGTATTATCTTTTACAAAAGAAAATTTTGGTGTTCGTAGTCTGATTCAATCTAGATTTTATGATATATGTGCATATTAGTTTTAGTATTTTTTTCAGACCCCATGGAGGGTCGTTACAATTCTAAAATTGCTCGTCATTCTCTTCAAATGCATAAATAAATCTATAAATATCCCACTAAACCCATGTTTATAAAATACCTAATATATATCAATCGCATTGAACCCTTAGCAACAAAGGCATCCCCCTTATGTCAATAATCGATCTATGATACAACATGTAAGTTTCAAAAGTATGTAGAGAAGCAAAGTGTAAAAATTATTTTAATAAAAAAATAGATTAAACCACAGAACTAACACATAAAACATAAAGATTTACCCTATAATTCTTTAATCATGAAAATCGATAAAATTTTGAGCTACAACATCTATTTTCTCATTATTATTATGAAGATAACTCACAATACAATATAACTATTTTGCAACATACAATACCCTAATCCATTAACCTAGATAAGAAAATAGACCCAAATCTCTTAACCAAGATTAAATTGCATATTTTTAGAAAATTCCCAAACATAACTGATAGGAATGCCATTGAAAGGTGTACCCAACCCCCCCCCCCCCGCCCCACACACACATGCGAAGAATATAACACATACCCAACAATAAATTCCAATTAATTGCATATCCTAGTGAACAATAATTAGTGTTTATGTAGGTGTAGTTTGATCACTTCTTACTTTTGATTCATAAACTTTAAATTCCATACTTCACAGTACTGCACTTCAATCCATTGGTAAACTTAATTGCAAGGGTCGAGGTTTATGCTCTTTGCTTTTGATAAAACATGGGAACCTATTTAGTTCTAATGAGATATGGATGTCAAAGGTAAAGATAAGGAAATTGGTATTGATCTTGGAATAACTTACAATTGCATTGAAGTTTGGTAGTATGATAGAGTTGAAATTATTGTTAATAATCAAGGGTACCCTTCTACCTTAGCATATATGATATAGTTGAAATTATTGAAATATTTCTATGACATCCTAGGTACCCTTATACCTTAGCATATAATTTGTGTCAACTCCAAGTTTACAAACCCCGATCGATAATTAAATATTTGGTGAATTCATTAAGACAATAAAACACACAACAAGAGGTCTGGACATCAACTTGCAGACATCTTTACAAATCCATTAGAAAAGGATACATTCTAGTATTTGCGAAGTTATCTTGGAATGACAAGTTCTGCAAAGTGAAATTTGTCATGCACACAGCAACTTTAAGCCCTAAAACATTTTGTAATATTTTGTTTTTTGAGATCCCCGTCTTCTCATAATTAAGGGGGAGTCTTGGAAATATTAATTAATCGCAGATCTGTATCAAATCTCAACCGACTCTGTGAGAATCTGTATCAGTTTAGTTTATGTCGGACAATCTAACAATATTGAAGAGTTCACAACTCTGTAATGTAAACCAGTCAAATTAAATTTCTGAACTTAATTTTATAGGTGGATAGTTATTACAGTCTTTAATGTTAAGTTAGTAGACTCATGGAGAAGAAAATTTTAGTTTTTCTATAAATAGAAGAAGAATATTGTAAATCAAAGAGAGAATTATGAGTAGAGAGTGAAGAGAATAATGTCGAAGCTCAAGCTTCTCTGTGTTTGAAAATTTCGAGAGTCGAATCTCTGCAAAAGGTAAATTATCTCTATAAATTTCCAAGTTTTCCTTTAAGACATATAGTTCTCTCTAATGTATCGACAAGTTATTTAAATCAAATAGTTTATGGTTGAATACATGTTTGTTTAGCCACACATTCTCTCTAGAATAACTTCAGTAAATGTTGTTTAGATTTACAGTTCGAGTGAAAGATCAAAGAATCAATAAACATTTCACTCAGTAAAAGTTCAAGGTTTTACGATAGAGTGGTGGACTACTCCTCTCAAATTATTTTTGTGTCAAGTTTTACTTCATGTTAGCGTTAGGTGAAAAATATTTGTAATTTCTTAAGTCCTTTTTTAAGTCCTTAGGCTAAGATATATGCAAACTAGTTGAATTCACTTTTTCGGAACCAAAGGTTAGTGGGAAGTAAAATTGTGGAGTAAGTCGTAAGTTAGTAAAATAAACAAGTAAGAACTTTTCGAGGTAAAAATAATTGGGTCAAAAAGTCCGACCAAATTTAATTTTTTAAATACTTTGTTCAAATTTAAATTTAGACTTGTCTAGTTGAAGTTAGACAAGATTTTACCCAACTAGAAAAAGAGGTGGAAGTCTCGGCCTAGAAATTTTATATCTCAGTGGTAACTCAAGTTTAGCCGACTCAGTTCTGTTAAAAGTGATAAACTTCGACCATCTCTGCAATCACACTATAATATCTACATGTTAGCTTGTGAAATTTAAGGACTTCAATTTTACATAGGCTGTGAAGAACCTCAGCAATCAATATCTTATTACGTAGATGAGTATTAAATATAAAGGAAATTAAAACCCTTATCTACAGTTATATAACGATATTATTAACTAGAATTTACTAACTAATAACTGAAATATTATTTACAATGTAATCCTGAAGGATTATTCAACATGCCTCCCTTAATCCGAAGGAACAACTGACATGGCAAGTTACATTCTAAATTTTTCAAACTTTTTACGACCTAATGATTTAGTAAAGATATCTACAATTTGCTTTGAAGTAGAGCAATGTGTGAGATGAATGGTTTTGGCCTCAACATGATGTTGAATCAAGTGATATTTGGTGTTGATATGTTTGGTTTGATCATGGAATTTTGGATTCTTGGCCAATTGAATTGCATAAGAGTTTTGAACAAAGAGAGGGATCGAAGTCATTTGTTTCTCCTACAAGTCTTCAAGTATTTTATGAAGAAAAATGATTTATTTTATCGCTTGAGATTTTGAAACATATTCGGCTTCAGTTGTAGAATCAACAGGAATAGATTGCTTTCATGATCTCCATGTGATAGTTGATTATTCAAGGTTCATCAAATAGCCTGAATTAGAGACCCCATGCTATTTATCTCCATCAAAATTAGAATCTGAATAACCAATGAGATAGAAGTCTAAAACTTTAGAATATTTGATGCCATAAAAGATTGAGTTCCTTTTAATATTTGAGCACTTGCTTTGATGCATTCCAATGACCTTCACAGGGATGATGCATAAACCTATAAATTATTCCTACAAATTTTTTTATGTCTGGACGAGTAGTAGTAAGATAAATTAAACTTCCAACAAGCTGCCTATACTTTGTTGCATCTTCAAATGTGTTACATTCATTTGAATTAAGATTTAGATTCTGCTCCATTGGTGTAGAAATGAGATTACAATCCTGCTTACCAAATTTACTCAATAACTCTCCAACATATTTTTTCTGAGAAATAAAAATGTCCTTTGGTTTTTGTTCTATTTCAATTCCTAAATAATAGTGTAATAATCCCAAATCTGTCATATCAAAAGCCTTTTTCAAATCTCTTTTAATAGAGGCTATATAATCATCATTGTTTCCTGTTATAAGAAAATCATCCACATAGAGAACTAGAAATACAACCGATCTTCCAACTTTATTGACAAATAAATTTTCATCATCTAGATTGAAATGCTTATAATTCAATTTGAGAAGATGTCCAATTAACGTTTCATACCATGCTCGAGGTTCTTTCTTCAAACCATATAAAGGTTTTAGCAATTTGCATACCTTTTGTTCTTGACCTTTGATAGAAATTTTTTTAGGCTGATCCATATAAACATCTTCTTTCAATTCCCCATTCAAGAAGGCGGTCTTAACATCCATATGATGTATTTTCCATCCCTTTTGTGATGCTAATGAAAGAAAAGTTTGAATAGTGCTCCATTTAGCTGTAGGAGCAAATGTTTCGGTGTAATCAACACCTTCTTTAAATGCATACCCTTTTGCTACAAGTATCTCTTTCTGTTTTTCAAGTGAGCCATTTGCTTTATACGTATTCTTATATATCCACTTGCATCCAATCAGTTTGGTTCGAATTGGATGGTCCACCAACCTCCAAGTTTCATTTTTTATGAGAGCATCATACTCTCTTTGCATTGCAATTTTCCATACATCACTAGTTACTGCTTCTTGAAAAGATGCAGGTTCATCAAAAGAATACAAGTTTAATTCACAATCTAATGTGACAAAATCATCATACATTTTTGGAAATATCTTAGTCCGTATTGGTCTTCGAACTTCTTGCTGTGGTTTTTCTATGTTTCTTCTTTAAGAGCAGGTTGTGCATTATCTATGGTGCTTAATTTATCTCTTCCATTAACAATATCATCAAGTGTCTCATCTTTTGTTTCATCAACTTGTGCAATAGAATCTTCAACTTGTGCATTAGAAGAATTTGTTTCTATGGAAGGAAATTCTGAAATTTGACTTCGACCAAGAATCCCCCCTTCAAGATTTGGAAGTTCATTATACATTTCATGATATATTTTTTTAGAATGAAATATATCAAGCTGAGCAAGTTGTTTATCAATAGTGAGTGCATTTTTCTCAAATTCAAGAAATATAACATCTCTAGAAACAATAAACTTCCAGTTATCTTCATCATACAATCTATAAGCTTTAGAAGTATTACAATATCTCCCAAAACTACACTTTTGACTTCTTTCTCCCAATTTATGTCTTTGTTGATCAGGAATCAAAGCATAACATGTGGAACCAAAAATTCTAAATTGCTTGACAGCTCGAAGATGACCATGCCACATTTCATAAGGTGTTTTGTTTTGTAGTGCAGCCGAAGGACATCTATTCTTAATGTAAACAACACAAAGAACTACTTCTCTCCAAAACATTAACTTAACATTCTTAAAAAATATAATTGATATTACCATATTCAAGAGTGTCCTATTCATATGTTCTGCCACACCATTTTGTTGTGGATTATAAGGAACAGTTGTTTGATGTTTAATACCATTCTCTTGCAAATATTTTTCAAAATTTTGAGATGTATATTCACCACCATTATCTGTTTCAAGGGTTCTGATATTGAGCTGACTCTTCATTTTAATCCATAAATGAAAATTTTTGAAAGTATCAAAAGATTGAGATTTTGCTTTTAATAAATAAACCCAACATATCATTATAAAGTCATCAGTGAAAGTCATTATATACTTGTTAGCATTTGCTGATGGAACATGCATGGGACCACATAAATATGAGTGAATAAGACCTATCTTTCTCGAAGCTCGAAACATAGAATCATGAAAATGTTTTTTACTATGCTTGCCTAAAATACAAGCATCACATGGGGAAAGTTGTCTTCAAATAGTAGGAAGCCCTTGAACGCCTTTCGGTTTCATAATTCTAAGATTGTCATAATTAATATGATCAAATCTAGCATTCCATAACAAACTATAGATAAATTACTACTACGCTGAGCCAAATTTGCAAAATTATGTGAATTGGATGATGTGCCATTCAACTTTAAAAGTTTGTTATCTTCCATTCGATTCATTACAATCACATTATCATAAGCTCTTCTAATCTCAATGATACCATCAAACATATGTATTGAGTGATCTTTTTGTCTAATTTGCATAAGAGATATTAGATTTCTATTCAATTGTGGAACATAAACAACATCAGAAAGTATATAGTTAGCAAGTCCTGATAATTCCAGTCTAAATGTACTACCCCATCAATTTGATCTCTAAATGTCTCAAAGAAGTATTTTCTAAATGTCATATGGCATGTGGCTCCAGTATCTAATAACCAAATGTCATTCCAAGAAAACGAAGTACTAAAAGCTTCTTCAATTCCTAGATTACAATGTGCAACAACATCATGTGCAGGTTCAATCGGGTTACCTTTATCGTTTCCTTTATCTTGTATTTTCTCTTTCTTGTTTACAATTTTCTCCCATGAAGTTCTACAATAACATGCAATATGACCAATTTTTCCACATCTATAACATTGTTCCTCTCCTTTATTAAATATTCCCCCCTTCCTCTGTATTGTCCTCTTTGTCCTCTCACTCGACCTCTGCTTCTATTTTCATCCTTTGCAAACACCTCTTTTGATTTTTTCCCTTTGTGTACAAGACACAAAGTTTCTTCATTGGGTTTAGACACATTCTTCCCAAATGTTTTCTCTCTTTCTACAATTTTCTCAACAAGTGTTTCAAAGGTCATAGCTTTCATTTGGCCACTAGCTTGAAGTGATTCTAAATAATGAGTATAGGTAGGATATAGAGCTTTAATAAATGCAGTAAGTTGAATGTCAACTATTACACGAGTTGCATCAATATCATGGAAAATGGTTCTAATTTTATAAGCAAGTTTCATTGGATCATTACCTTTTAATTCTAAGTTAAATAAATTCATCAACAATTGTATGATTTCAAGCTCAAAATGTGAATCACACAAATATTCTAGTTTCTTTAATGATTCCCAAACACTTTTGCTAGAAAATAAATGTCTACTTACTTCTTCACTTATAGAGGCAACAATCAAGGCATAAGCCTTCTTGTCCTTGCTTCTCCATAATGGTAACTCTTTGGCATTTGTAATAACCCAAAAATTCATAAAAATTTAAAATTTTTCATGTAACTTAAAATGTTCAAGGATGCCATTTCCAATGAACCAATAACTATTAGCAGTTACTCAAACAGTAATAATTAACAAAGAGAATTATATTTCTTTAGTTTTTTTATAATTCATTAGTTTAAATGTTGAAGTACTATGTTAGGGATGTTAAATGCATCGGTTTATGTTTTTAGAAAGCAAGAAAGGAAACTGCATCTTAATCTGATGCTAAGTGTGTTATTACTTTATTTTTTCAAATAGGAAAGAATCTTAGATGAGATTGGGGATTACTTAGCTTACAACTAATGCATTGGAATGATGCTTCTTTTACAGGTTCCAAATAGGTAAGAAGTGTTGTTACCAGTAAAAATTTCCAGACCGAGAATAATATTCAACTAGCATAGGATAAAATGCTAGTAAACATGTTTGTTTGCAGCTTGACCATGTAAAAGGTATTGTTGGTATTTCTGATGCTATCAAACTGCATCAATGATTATAATAACACTACTATGAAAGAATGGGTTATGTGCAGTTAAGTTTACCACCATAGTACTTGATCCAAACAATCTCCCTTCTTGTATTTTCAATTATATACTTATATTTCATTTTGAGATGCTATAGATCAAAAACAATTGTAATTCTGCCAATAAGAGCATAGTGGCCTAACAATTTTATAATGAGGAGATATGTTACACATACTTACATCCATAACTAAACATTTGTCATTTAGAGATTGGAATATGGTAGTGTTTATATCTATTTGAGTTCTTTTTAAACTTTAAATACTCTGCGCTAGTGATTCTTCTAAATCATGTGTTATTACTTAGTTTTCTTGTATATAAAATCTTGTTTTATAAGAGATCTCAATTACAATACGTATATTGTGATTTATAAAAGTATTATCATACTGATCCTTGCTCCAAGATTCTTATGATTAAGTATCTTCATGTAACTAGTTTATCTTCCTTGATTTTTAAACTACTATTGCCAAAAGTAGGCATTAATTAAAATGAGGGACTTTATATATATTTAGGCTATAGTTAAACTATGCGTAAACCCTACTGTAAAAGAACACCCAACACAAAGTCTTTGATAATTGAAACAAGAAATCAAACAAGGATTAAGATACTTATCCAATGATTTTTATAAGGTTTGACTTGTAACTTTAATGATTATGCACACTTTGAAACGAGACTCTCAACTATAGCTCGATACCCATAATTTGTAAATAATTATCGAAGGACACATGGATGGTGGTTGATGTTTAGGTTTTTTTTTTGTGTTGACTTAGGAGGAAAGATAAGGTTTGTCTTAACCCTAACACTGCATTTTCTTGGTATTTGGTTGTCGAGTGGTCAAGCCGTGAGCTCACGGATTCCATGCTTGTTGCTACTCCTTTTACCGTTTCCACACAGGCTTCATGAGTTATATCCAACTCCTCTGCATAACCATTTTTCATGATCTGTGTAGAAGAAGTAAGCATGCTATTGTCGTGAGGTGATTCTCATTGTGTGAGAGTAGTGAGGGTTTGGGTTGTCTTCACCTTTGTGTTACTGTGAGAGTTGGAACTGTGTATTTGTAAGGAGTGCGATGGCAGTTATTCATTATGTGGGATGATTTCTTCTTCACTGTTCATTCTCACATGAGGTTTTTGGTCGTACTTTGTCACAACATGAGCCCCCACCTGGATTACTGCACACTGCAAAATTTAGGTTGGCAGGGTTCCATTTCAGTTTCTGAATCTCTCGAGGAAAGCTAGGGTAAGATTGCAACATTTAGTAGCTGCGTCGTGACCTTTGTAATAAATTACAATTGGTTTTACTGCTTTAAATAAGTAAAATTTTATTTTATTTAAGGAACTATGTATTAACCTCCATCCTCTTTTGAAATTTTTTGTGCAGGTTCTTTCATGGTGGCTCAAAGTACTAATAAATCCATCAACAGAGCTTTTGTGAAGGCTTTCAAAATGGGAAGCCTCAGTTTCACTGGTTTTCTCCTGCACAAGTTGTAAGGTGGATTTTGATGGCACTGCCATGTGTTGTGGTTGTTGGTTCGGACGTGGTCATTAGTTGCTATGTTTGTTCTTTTTAAATTTTGTCTTTAAAAACCCTAGTGGTTGTTTGTAAAGGATGAACTCGGGCTCTCTCAGCCAAGAATTGAGGAAATAGTTTCGAGCCTTTTTAGCCATGATGAACTTATAAGAGTAAAGTTTGTAATCTGACTTTAAGCCGTGAATCTTACTGTCAAACCAATTGGTTGTTAGATGCGGATTGGTTTGGGTTTTTGTTTTAAAAAAAAACTTGATGGCCATGCTTACAACACTTCTCATTTTGGAAAGGGCTTCCATAGCCGAAACAAAATAGTTGTTTTTAATTTTGAGAACTTTGTTTATATTGGTATATATTTGCTCAGGCTTTAAGCCTTGACAGAAAATGTAAAAGGTCGTAGGTCAACTATGTCTGTTCAGTTTATTTTTAATATTAAAGTGATTTTCACAAGGTAAGTGAAATTAGCAATATCTCTCTTTATTTAAGAATTATGTATATTTTGTTTATTTAAGTTATTATTATTATTGTTATATAAATTTTGATGGTTAGAGTTAGATAGATCAACAAGGAATGTTTGTTTCTTATTTTAAGGAATAAGATTTGATGACCTTTGGTAAGAAAATATTTTGATAGCAAGAAAATTAATAAACCTAGAATGAAATTTGAAAATAGGACTGAGATTGATATTATTAAATAAATTTATTTTTCTTCTATAATTTCTCGTATAGAGTGCTAGGTTTTGGTATTATAAATTTTTAATTTATTATTTTGTGAAAGAATAGATCTTTTGTAAGCCCTAATTATTTTAATGGTTTATAGAGCTAGTACTTTTTTTGTTTCAGTAAAGCTATATTACACTTTCTCATAAATGAACTAACTAGGTAATTAGTTCATCTAAAATACTATTTTACTAAGTTAAACCTAACTTAAATAATTTATTGTTCCTATATTATTTATTAGGTTTACATACCAAGTTTATAATATGTAACTTTACTAGTTTTACTGTATAAAATATTATACATACTAGTGTGTAATATTTACACTTGTTCTTCTTTCATTAATTTGTTAATTTAAATACATTAAGTAGATAACACAAATATAGCTAAAGTTCTCTAAATAATTTTACACAAAATCCTGTAGATAGTATTCATTTACATCCGCATTCAAGCTTTATTGAATCTACTCATTTGAAATAAATAAACCTGCTGTACTAGAGTACTGCCTTGCAAAAGACGTGGAAAAATACAGTTTAGGTAATTTTTCCTATCTATCAATTTACTCAAAAATTTCTTTACCGATTTAACCTAATCTAGCTAAATTACTACTTTTCACAGCATATATAATTCTCCTATTTATCCCTTAACAGAAATAAAACAACAATATACTATATTAATGAAAAACTCTTAAACTTTCCAAATGCAGTAAATAAATAAAATAGCTGAACTAAGCAAAACCTAGAAGTATGGATGAGGTGACACTAGATTATGGACATTGTTCCTCCCAACCAACTCATGTAGAAGAGCTGGACTGCAATTCTCAGGACCCTCGAGCTTGTGTCATTATCCTCCTGGTAGAGGACTGGGTGAGAGATGTAGTCTTGAGCTCCTCTGCAACTCAACTAGGTGTTCAGCAGTAACTTAGTACTGCTTACAGCAGTATGGACTCAACTTAGAATAGTTGTAGTAGTTCAGTATTCAACACTTATCCCTTAAAACTTACTTCAGCTAGTCCCCTCCATCGAATTCACATGTGCACTTCACTCACTCAGAATGATCACAATTCCAGAATGAGCAGCCTCAACCGTCTTCAATGGGAAGTTTTATTAGCATTCCTAGGTATTTTGGGTCAGTGTTTACTTAATGAGACACCTGCTCATGTTCCACTTTCTTGGGGAATCATGACCACAAAAATAAGGAAGTTTCCACATGCAATAGCTAGAAGTAGTTTGAAGATGTTGCCACATGTCAATCTTCTCTCAACCTAGCCTCCTCCACCAAGTGACCAGTAAAACACTCATTTAACATCTCCCCTAAGCTGTTGTCTCATCTTTTATTTATTCATTAATAAAGTATTCTTAAATACATTAAATTATCCTTGACCACACTTGGTCATTAATTACAAACTTTAACATAAAATATAACATAGTGTTCCTCAAAAACATAAAATTGTTTTGCAAATTGGGGCATGTAACATACACACTCCCTTAATTTAGTATAACATCCTCCTTGATGTTATTTATTCTTCTTCCTCAGAATTGCTCTGAAATAGAATTGGATATGCATCCCACTTATAACTTTCCAATTCCTAGGTGGCTTCTTCTGGACTAAGGTGCTTCCATTGCACCTTCACCTGAATAATGGTGTGATTCTGAACCAACATCTCCCTCCTTTCAAGGATACAATCCAGTTCCACTAGAAAGCATCCTTCAGGTTCCACCTGCACATCATTCGAGTTAATAACAGGAGTAGGATCATGTACATATTTTTTTAATACAGAAATATGAAAAACATTGTGAACCTTTAAGTTTGGTGGTAAAGCTAGCTGCTATGCTTCCTGTCCTATTCTGGACAGTATTTCAAAAGGTCCGCAATATCTGGGTGCTAACTTAGCACAACTTCCTAACCTCAGAGAACTCTTTTAGGTCTCACTTTAATAAAGACATGTTCACCTACCTGGAAGTCCTTTTGAGCTCATTTAAGATCTGCTTGACTTTTCTGTCGATCTTGCACAACTTTCAAGTTACCTTGCACCTTTTTTACAATTAACTCCATCTCTTTGAATAATTCAGGACCTAATACTAGCCTATTAACTGTATTACTCCATGATATGGGGGTACTGCACTTCCTGCCATGCAAAATTTCAAAAGGACTATATGTTGTTGAGGCTTGGTAGTGATTATTGTAAGCAAAATCTACGAGGTGTAAGTAATCTTTCGGTTTACCTGGATGTTCTTTTACGTACATTATAAGGAGATCCTCCAATACCTAATTTACTCTTTTAGTCTATCCATCTCTCTAAGGATGAAAAGAGGTACTGAAGTTTAATGTAGTATTTAGTCCTTTAAACAAAGACTTCCAAAAGTTTCACGTAAACTTAGGGTCTCTGTCTGAAATTATTACTTTTGGTATTCCATGTAACCGGAAATTTTGTTTTAAGAAAATATCAACAATATTTGCAACTTTATAAGTAGTTTTTATAGGTATAAAATGAGCTTCCTTGCTAAATTTATCAACAACTACCATTATTGAATCATTCAAGTTTTGATTTCTAGGTAGTCCGGTGATAAAATCAAGGTTGATTATCTCCCACTTCCAGCTAGGAATACATAATGGCTGAAGTAACCCAGCTGCATGTTGATGTTTAGTTTTTACTTGTTAACATTCAAAGCACTTAGCAATGTATTCTGCCAATTCATTTTTCATGTCTTCCCAAAAAAGAATCATTTCTTAGCATAGTTATAGTTTTTTGATAACGTGGATGCCCTGAATAAGGAGTTTTATGAATTTTGTTTAAAATCAACAACTTAATCTTAGGTACATTAGGTACGTATAGTCTATGTTTATATAATAATAATCCTTTTCGTTCAAACTATACCTTGTACTTAAACTTTCAATTGAATTTTCTCTTACCTTTGCTTGTAATTTTTGATAATTTTCATCTTGTCCTATTCCTTCTTCTAGTTTTTCTTCTAAATCTATTTTATAGGTGTTGATTGCTGCTATAAAATTCAATTTTGCATTTCTGCTTAAAGCATGAGCAACCTTATTTTCCTTTCCTTTAATATGTTGGATTTCAAAATCATATTCGCTAAGGAAAGCTAGCCATCTAGCTTTCCTAGCATTTAAGTTAGGTTGATCCAACAAATATTTTAACCCTTTATTATCTGTCATTAATATAAACTTCCTTCCAATCAAATGATGATGCCACATTTTTAAGGCATGTATGACAGTAGCCAATTCTAAGTCATAGGTCACATAATTTTTCTCATGAATCTTCAGCTTCCTAGACTCATAAGCAATGATGTGTCCTTCTTGAGTTAAAAATACACCTAAACTATCATTACATGCATTAGTACATACTATAAAATCTTTGTTAGGGTCAGAAATTCTTAATATTGGTGTGGTGGTTAATAATGTTTTTAACTTTTTAAAACTATCTTCACACTTTTTACTATGCTCGAATTTCTTCCCTTTCTTCTGTAAGGAAGTTATGGGAGTTTCAATTCTTGAAAACCCTTCGATAAATCTTCGATAATAGCCAGTAATCCCCATGAATGGTCGTATGTCAGTTACGTCTTTTGGGACTGGCCATTATTCGATAGCCTTTATCTTTTCAAGATCAACAAAAATTCCTTCTTTAGTCACCACATGACCCAGATACTGTATCTTATCCTTAAATAAATCAGATTTACTAAATTTTGCATAGAGTTGATGTTCTCGTAACTCTTGTAAGACAATTTTTAAATGTTCTGTATGTTCTTCTTCAAACCTTAAGTAAATTAAGATGTCATCAATGAATACGACCACAAACTTATTAAGATATTTATGCATTACATTATTCATCAAACACATAAAAATAGCTGGGGCATTAGTAAGCCTAAATGGCATAACAACAAACTCCTAATGACCATACCAGGTCCTAAAAATTGTTTTAAAGATGTCTTCATCTTTGATTCAGACCTGATGGTAACCAGATCGTAAATCAATCTTCGAGAAGACCGTTTCTCCATGTAGCTGATCAAACAGATCATCTATGTGGGGTAACATATATCTATTTTTGATAGTCATTTTATTTAGTTGACGGTAATCTATACATAATCCTAGAATTTCATCCTTCTAGGATTATAATTCTCTCCAGGGAGACACACTAGGTATAATATAATTCTTATCAATGAGTTCTTTTAAATGGAAATTTAGTTCATTTAATTCTAGTATATTCATCCGATAAGGGGCTTTTGAGCTGGGCACTTCACTAGGTACCAGCTCAATAGTGAAATCTAACTCTCACTTCAAAGGAAGTCCCGGAATTTCTTTCGAAAATACATCCAAATACTCCCTTAGGATCGGAATATCTTCTAGTTTTAATTTCTCTTTGTTATTACTATTTTCTTCATTAATTACTATTACAGCAAAGGCTTTACAGTAAGGGGCATTAACTTCAATTGATTTTAAACGAGAGAAGTCAGATTAGGGTAATTGTCCTTTAATGAATACCTATTCAGATGTCACAAATCAACATAGTTTAATTTCACCATTCTTCTTCCTAACAGGAACTAAATTGGCTACCCATGAAGAATACCTAAGGGGAACAATAATCTTAGCATCTAATAACTTTTTCACGTCCTTTTCAATAATAGGGAACAAAGCTAAATCTATCCTCCTTAATTTTTGTCTCAAAGGTTTAACATTTGGTTTTAAAGGTACTTTATGCTGTATAATTCCAGTAGCCAGAATTTGTTCTCAGATGACAGAAGAACAAGCTAACACAATCTCAATAAACTCAATTAAGTAAAATAGGTATTCTAGGGTTTTGGTTGTACAGTTTGAAGACAAGAGGGAAAACATTTATAAGACCAAAGAAAACACTAAATCATGAGCATTTGAATGACTGAGATGCATACCATATAAACCATAATCCAACAGAGTAAACACAATACTGAGTTTCACCCACAGTTAGCAAGAATTTCAAGCATAAAAACATTAAACAAAAAATGAATATACCAACTGAGTAATTAACACAAATTAGATATGAAACCATTCAATAATCTAAAGGGCATATAGTTGCATATATTTCATAGTTCAGTCATCCAAAAAAACATAAGAGTCTTAACACTTAGTAAGCCCACATTTTACGAAGGAATTTCTAACTTTTTCTTTTGCATCTGAAGATACATTGGCTGCTGTTTTATTACATAAGAATAAGGATGGTCTTGAACATCCCATTGCATTTTTCAGCAAAACGCTTAGAGATTCAGAGTTAAAATACAACATTTTAGACAAGCAGGCTTACTCATGGTAAAATCTTTGAAATTTTTCAGAATTTATGTTTTGCATTCCAAGGTTATTGCTTATGTGCCTAATGCTACTATAAAGGATGTTTTGACTCAACCTGATAGTGAGGGAAAAAGAGGGAAGTGGATTGCCAAAATCATTGAATATGATGTGGATATCAGACCTACAAAGCTAGTAAAGGGACAAGGTTTAGCTAAGTTTCTAGCTGATTCAAATTGCCAATCTTTAGGTCTACATCTCATGGTAGAATAACCGGCACAGGAAGAAATTCAAGCAGAGCGGGAGAAAGAAAAGATTATGGATCACTATGCAGAATCCACATGGTATGCAGATAGTGTGCATTTTCTTTTGTACTTGCAATGTCCAGAACATTTAGACAAGAAAGCTGCTAGGTATTTAAAATTGAAAACTACTAAATACTATTTGATAGAACAACAGTTGTTTTGGAAAGATCCATGAGGTTTTTTGCTTAGATGTTTGGATAAACCAGAAATTGAAGGTGTAAAATGTGAATCCCATGGAGTTTCTTGTGGGGGACATAAGTATTGGAAGGAAAAAACATATAAAATTCTAAGAGCAGGATACTATTGGCCCTCCTTATTTTTAGATGTATATCAGTAGGTAAGAGCATGTATCCCTTGTCAGAAATTTGCTGGTAAACAAAAGTTGTTTTCATTACCTTTAAAATCAATTGTACTTAATGCCCCTTTAGGGTTTTGGATTATGGTTTATATGTTTTGCATCTCAGTCATTCAAATGCTCATGATTTAGTGTTTGATTTGGTCTTATAAATGTTTTCCCTATTGTCTTCAAACTGTATAACCAAAACCCTAGAATACCTATTTTACTTAACTGAGTTTATTGAGATTGTGTTGGCTTGTTCTTCTGTAGTCTGAGAACAAATTATGGCACAATCAAGTGGACTGCAGAATCAAAAAACTCATTTGAAAATATTAAGATGGCTCTTATGGAAGCTTCAATATTAGTAAGCCTAGATTTTACGAAGGAATTTCTAACTTTTTGTTCTGCATCTGAAGATACATTGGTTGTTGTTTTATTACAGAAGAATAAGGATGGTCTTGAAAATCCCATTGCATTTTTCAGCAAAAATCTTAGAGATTTAGAGTTAAAATACCAAATTTTAGAGAAGTAGGCTTACTCATTGGTAAAAACTTTGAAATTTTTTAGAATTTATGTTTTGCATTCCAAGGTTATTGCTTATGTGCCTAATGCTGCTATAAAGGATGTTTTGACTCAACCTGACAGTGAGGGAAAAAGAGGGAAGGGGATTGCCAAAATCATGGACTATGATGTGGATATCATAACTACAAATATAGTAAAGAGACAAGGTTTAGCTAAATTGCTAGTTGATTCAAATTACCAAGCTTTAGGTCTACATCTCATGGATAAACAACCAACACAGGAAGAAATTCAAGTAGAGAAGGAGAAAGAAAAGATTATGGATCACTATGCAGAATCCACATGGTATGCAGATATTGTGCATTTTATTTTGTACTTGCAATATCTAGAACATTTAGACAAGAAAGCTACTAGGTATTTAAAATTGAAAACTACTAAATACTGTTTGATAGAACAGCAGTTGTTTTGGAAAGATACAGGAGGTATTTTGCTCAGATGTTTGGATAAACCGGAAATTGAAGGTGTAATATCTGAATCCCATGAAGGTGCTTGTGGGGGACATAAGTATTGGAAGGGAACAACATATAAAATTCTAAGAGCAGGATACTATTGGCCCTCCTTATTTTCAGATGTATATCAGTAGGTAAGAGCATGTATCCCTTGTCAAAAATTTGCTGGTAAACAAAAGTTGTTTTCATTACCTTTAAAATCAATTGCAGTTAATGCCCCTTTTCAACAATGGGGTTTGGATTTCATAGGAGAGATAAATCCATCTTCTTTAGGGCAGCATAAGTGGATTTTGACTGCTATAGATTTCTTTACTAAGTGGGTAGATGCTATTCCCACAAGAAATGCAATCGATAAGGTGATCATAGATTTTATTGAAGAAAATATTCTTAGTATATTTGGATGTCCTTAGAAAATTTTGACTGAAAATGCTAAAGCCTTTAAATACAAGGCTATGGGGGCATTTTGTGAAAAGAATGGTATCCTGTTGAAACACTCAACTCCTTATTATCCTCATGGGAATGGGTTAGCTAAGTCATATAATAAAAATATCATTTAGAGTATTAGGAAGTTACTGAAGCATAATAAAAGATCATGGGATTCTATGCTAAAGTATGCATTATGGGTAGATAGAATAACAGTTAAACAAGCAATTGGAACTTCTCCTTTCCAATTAGGATATGGTACAGATGCAGTTTTTCCTATTCAGTTGGGCATCCCAGTAATGAATTTTTTTCAAGACTATTAGGAAGAACCTAATGATAAGCAAAGAATAATTTATGCACAAATAGAGTTACAGCAGAAACATGAAACAGTGGAAGAAAAGGCTCGGTTGTATAGGTTAAAGGTCAAAGAAAGTTTTGATAGGAAGATCAAAGATAGCACTTTTTTCAGTGGGAGACATGGTTTTGAGATGGGATGTTAGGAAGGAGGAGAAAGGAAAGTATGGAAATTTTGATAACCTTTGGTTTGGTCCTTTCATAGTATCAAAGTTTCTGGAAAACAATACTTTTGTACTAGAGACTTTGGAGGGTGAGGAATTGTCTAATCAAGTTAATGGACGATTCCACAAGCATTTTTATAGTTTTTGAGATGGATATTGGACTTTCATTGTATATATCGGTGTGAATAGAAGAATAAGGACTCCATAACCCAATGGAAATTTTGCAGACTAGCGGGCAGCAACATAGAAGGAACTGGTCTACATGTTCTTGAAGCCTCACATGCAGGACTCCATCTCGTAGCAGGAGTCAGATGTTAGGTCATGTTTTTGTTTTTCATCTTTTAATACTCTTGTTTAAGTTTTGAAGCTTGGTTTTATTCATTCCTCCTAGAAAATTAAATCATGGAATATGATGTGGATATCAGACCTACAAAGCTATTAAAGGGACAAGGTTTAGCTAAATTGCTAGCTGATTCAAATTGCCAAACTTTAGGTCTACATCTCATGGCAGAACAACCAGCATAGCAAGAAATACACACCCATTTCGAAGAAGAAACAGTGTCAAGAAAAAAAAGAATGAAGGTTGTTGAATTTTATTCACTAACTCATCAAGGAAGGGCTCTGAAAATGTTAGGAGAGGTTGGAGCAATCTGGAGACCTAAGACAAGGCTGAAGTACAAGCTTAAGTTAAACATGAAGAAACTATTAAATCTGAGATTGGATGAGAAAAAGGTTACAGTAATAGAAGATCCATCATCTGAGGAGAAATTGGAATATAGTGAGGATGATAACAAAGAAGTAATGAAAGGTAAAAAACCAATAGTGTTAAAAGAAAAACCAGTCTTCACTAATACAAAGATCTCTGACATTTTCATGGAGGTTCGAAAACAGATGATTGAATAATAGCAGCAGAATGATATAAAGAGTTCTTGTAAGGAGAAAAGAGAGATAGTTGAAGAAGAAGTTCAGTGCAATATTGAAGCTGAAGAGCAGCCAGAGATTCCTATGACCTTCACAGAGTTGATGAAGGAGGATGAAGAAATATACAAGAAGCTGAAAATCCCATGGACACCAAAATGGATGCAACCAATATCAGAAAGTAAATAAATTGATTCTGTAAAGGAAAATCTGGAAAGACGCATTAAACAATACAAGCATCAAATTGAATATATGCATGAAAATAGTTACTGCAAATAGGAGACTTAGATAAGACTTGGAAGAAGTGAACAGTCACTACCAGGAATTGATTGCAGTCTCTAAAGAGGCTCTTAAAAGGAAAAGACAGACAAAGAATCAATTTACAGAGTTAAGGAAAACTATCCAAGAGATGACAGAGCAGAATGAGGAGTTAACAAAAAAGGTTGCAGACTTGGAGGTAGGCCACTTGAAAGATAGAAGGAAAGCTCAAGCATTGGAGGGAATTGCTCTATTAGCTGAAGAAGCAAAAGACTTGTAAAGTTTTTTAAGAAGAGCAGTTATTAGTTAGTTTGAAAAGCTATTTCAATTTTGTATAATGCTAGTTTATATTGAACAATTCGAATAGATGACCTAAAAGTAGTTAGGGTTCAGTTATGCAACTATTTTTTCAAGGAACGAGATAAATGCAAGTCTGAAATATTTTATGACTTTGTTCACCTCTCAAAATTAGATGAATAATGATATCCCAGGGAAG
Source organism: Pseudotsuga menziesii (assembly GCA_001517045.1). Taxonomy (NCBI): domain Eukaryota; kingdom Viridiplantae; phylum Streptophyta; class Pinopsida; order Pinales; family Pinaceae; genus Pseudotsuga; species Pseudotsuga menziesii. Next base: position 15,440 of record LPNX010389308.1, on the reverse strand, counting down.
ATATACTTCAGCTTCGTCCCTGATAATGGAACCAAATATGTTAGTGCCAGAAATTGTTCTCAGACTACTAGAAGAACAAGCCAACACAATCTCAAACAAAAATAACATAAAATTGGTTTTAAGGGTTTTGGTTTTTAGTTTTGGTTGAAAACTTCATCAATCAAGGAGGAAATAAACAACAACAAGCTAATATAGAACTGAGTCATGCAAGTTGGATAAACTAGGGATCAAACATATTCCAATAAACCATAAACATTACACATGAAACACTAACTTCATCCACATGCTATAAGCATTTACATGAATAAACCTTTAAACATGAAATGAAATTGTAGACTGAGCAATCAAGCATATCAGAAATGAAAAAGCATGATAGGTAAAAGGGCTTATCATTTTATATATAATCAATAACAGTCATCCACTTACATAAGAGTTATAAGTGCTAGCTTGAGAAATCAAAGCTCCAAAATCCTCTCCTTGAGTGAAAAATCCCACCCCAAAACTGTATGTTTGTCTTCCTTTTATCATTACAAAAGTAAAGTAGTTCCATAGCTACCTTCTAGGTCACAATTTGAAATAGTTACATCAATTAGCTACATGATAACTCAAAATCGTTAAAGACAATTCACCCAAAAATAACAAATTGGATTTGGGGAAATTTGGCGAAATTCTGAAAAAATTGGGTCTTAATCTCGATTGGGGACAGATGTGAACAAACAGAGAAACATTTTATTAAATGAGTATGTTATGAACAAAAACCTCTGTTGTTTTTTCAAAATTCCCTTTCCATTTATCGAAATACGTGCTAAAACGTTGTGACTAAAACAGGAAATTATTAAATAATTAAAACCCTGAAAATAAGCCACAAAGATGAATTCAAATATATTAAATGATAATAGCCGTTGCAAAAATGAGAGAGGTTTTTGTGAACGAGTCTTTTCTGAACAAAAACCTCTTTTTGTTTTTCCCGAATTCATTTCCATCTCCTTTCAATCGACTCCCAATGACAATGACAAAAACAGGAAAAATAGAGCTGCTACAGGAATCTCCTCATGAAAATATTTGACAAAGGACTAAAAAATGAGAGTTAGATTATAAATCAAAACTTGGAATAAACTTTTATTATAGGTTTTTGAAAGCTTAAATATGTACATATGAACTAATAAGCCCAAAAGACAAACCTTAAAACTAAAATAATGAAATAATTCAAACATTAAAAGCATTAAATCCAACCAAAATTATTCATTTTCAAAACTTCTTAAGATCAACATAAAATGTAAAATCATTTTAAACCAACAGTTGAAAATTAGGACAAAAAGAACAAATAAACTAAGAACAAGATCTAGTTATAACATCTGGCTCTTGCTACGGAATGAAGTCTTCCTTGTGAGGCTTCAAGAACCTGTAGACCTTGTGCCTTATTCATTGGGTGATGGAGTCATTTACCAAATCTCTCCAACTTTCTCAAACTCTAAACACATACCTCTGGAATGAAAAAATACTGCTACAAACCAACATATTGAAAAGAATCTACATTCTCATATAGCGAGCATATTCTGTTATTTACTTCGACTTCTAATCGGAGGAAACAACCCAATCAAGTGTAATCATACTTCTAGTGAAGCCAAGAAACCATTTGACTGAGAATCATAATTCCATGCATGCTACCGTTTGAGAAAACCCACAAAATATATGATAAATGTAATAAAGAGTATGTAGGCAGCTGATACTTATGACTGGAAATAAGAAGTATGCCAAAAGTTGGAGCATTAGAAACGTTTGAAAAATACAACTCCATCCAAGAAGCCATGGGATCATGAAATTTATGATTTAAAAATTCAATGTCTTCATTATATTCATCATAAAGTGAAGCATTCTTTTCCTCTCCATTGCTGTTATTCTTAAACTTTGGATGAAGAATGGAAACCAAGGGCTTTTCAAACTGCCTCTCAACCTTTAAATAAAACCCTTGATCAAATCTTGAACAAATAAAATTATGAAAGTGACCATAAGTCAAGAATGGCAACTTATTTCTTATATCAATAGTAAGAGGTTGAAGAGCAGCAACTTCTTCTTCATAACATGATAATCTCATAGCAGGAACTAAGAAATTTCTACTATAATCCACTGAAAGTATATTATCATCGAAAAATTCAACAAACTGATATGAAGAATCAACACAAGCCCCATTTATATCCTTGTTCATATGAATATCTGAAAATGATGAAGAAAACTGTCTTAAATCTGAATGATACCTACGTTCTTCTTCCTGTTCATAAGCTTGTATATATTCAACATGATCCTGATCTTGAAGCATTTGCAAGCTCGGATGTTCTCCTCCACTCCTTTTGCATCCTCAAACAATTGTCTTAAAGATGATGATTTCCTTTCTAACAGGAAAAAGACAATATGTGAATGTTGAGGCATAACATAATATACCATAGCAAGTTTTTTCGAGGTCTGATCTCCGTAGGAATACTAATATAAAAACTTTGAAACCTCCAATTAAATTTAGTAATTGGCTCATCATTCTCTCCTTTCAAACTATAAAATTCAGAAAGAAATTGATCATAAGATTTATTCTCACCCCAATACTTCAAAAAGACATCATGTAACTCTTCCCATGATCCAATTGAATCAGCTTTTAAATTTCAAAACCAAAACCCAGCATCTCCAACAAATGATTTTGAAAATAACCTCATGACAACATCCTCATGCATGATTTAAAAATTGTCAGTGAAATTATGAAAGATTCTAAATGCTTCTCTGCTGTAATATGGTCTTTTCCAGCAAAATGGGGAAGATATTCAACAAAGTAGGAAGGGTAAGTATGTAAGATAGAAGGAATCCCAAGAGGTTTAAACATCTTCTGTTTGAGTCTAGACTGAAAATCCGTGAGTTGAAAATGAGGTTCAACAATTTGTTCGCAAGTTTCAGCAGTGATGGTAGAAGGTAATAGATTAGCTTTATTCTCTACAAGATGACCATAATAATCAGCTTCAAGAGATATGGGTATATGTATATCATGCTGCACATGTATGTCAAATGAAGGAAGAGGATCAACATCAATAAGACAAGAAGAATGCATATTTTCTTCTTCCAAAGAGGGATATGTACTTGAAGGTTTATGATCATCGGAATAGACAAAACAAAAAATAATTCTTTTGACATGCAATGGGAAAGAAATGGAAGAACTGATGAATAAGAACAAAACGTCATGGAGGAAAGTAACAAACTAATACCCATTCTTTCCATTTGGCTTCTTCATTTTTCTGTCAACAAAATTCTCCTTGTAGTGGAATCTTTAATCGTGGAGTCGCCGATGAAAAATTGGATTCTAAAATATTTTCTGACTTTGTTCACCTCTCAAAATCAAATGAATAATGATATCCCATGGAAGATATACTTCAGCTTCATCTCCAGCAACGGCTTTAAAGATGTTAGTGCCAGAAATTGTTCTCAGACTACTAGAAGAACAAGCCAACACAATCTCAAATAAAAATAAAACAATTTAATTGTTTTTAAGGGTTTTGGTTTTTAGTTTTGGTTGAAAAATTCATCAATCAAGGAGGAAATAAACAACAACAAGCTAATAAAGAACTCAATCATGCAAGTTGGATAAACTGTTAACCAAACACATTCCAATAAACCATAAACATTACACAAGAAACACTAACTTCATCCACAGGCTATAAGCATTTACATGAAATAAAATTGTAGATTGAGCAATCAACCAGATCATAAATAAAAAAGCACGACATGTAAAATGGATTATCAGTTTATATATAATCAATAACATTCATCCACTTACATAAGATTTATAAGTGCTAACTTGAGAAATCAAAGGTCCAAAAGCCTCTCCTTGAGTGAAAAATCCCACCCCAAAACTGTATGTCTTCCTTCCTTTTATCATTACAAAAGTAAAGTAGTTCCATAACTACCTTCTAGGTTGAAATTTGAAATAGTTGCATCAATTAGTTACATGATAACTCAAAATATTTAAAGACAATTCACCCAAAAATAACAAATCGGATTTGGGGAAATTTGGTGAATTTCTGAAAAATTGGGTCTCAAAGACACCTTCATATATCTCGATTCGAGACACATGTGAAAAACTGAGAGAAATATTTTTAAATGATTATGTTGTTAACAAAAAACTCTCTTGGTTTTTCAAAATTCCCCTTCAATTGATCGGAATACATGTTGCAAATTTGTGACTAAAACAGGAAATTATTAAATAATTCAAACCCTGAACATAGGCCACAAAGATGAATTCTAATATCTCAAATGATAACATTTGTTGAAAAACTGAGAGAGGTTTTTTTGAATGAGTCTATTGTGGACAAAAACCTCTTTTGGTTTTCCCAAATTTGTTTCCATATCCTTGTAATATGCTTCCAATGACAATGATAAAAACAGAAAAAACACAGCTACTACAGGAATCTCCTCATGAAAATATTTGACAAAAGACTCAAAACTGAGAGTTAGATTATAAATCAAAACTTGGAAGAAACTTTTATTATAAGTTTTTGAAATATTAAAGATGTAAATATTAACTAATAAGCCCAAAAGACAAACCTTAAAACTAAAATAATGAAATAATTCAACCATTAAAAGCATTAAATCCAACCAAAATTATTCATTGTCAAAAATTCTTAAAATCAACATAAAATGTAAAATTATTTTAAACCAACGACTGAAAATTAGGAGAAAACGAATAGATAAACTAAAAACAAGATCTATTTATAACACAATCCATACCAATTAACATATCATAAGAACCTAAAGGTAAAACATTAAGCTTAACAGAGGTTTCAAACTAATCCAATTTTACAATACAATTCTTAACAAAACTGATGACCTTCCTTTTTGCTCCAATAGCTAGCTGGAATAACCAAGACTTGGTAAAATTTTCTACTGATAATTTACATTTTTATACTAAATAAGGAGAAATATAGCTTAAACTAGCCCCTGGATCGATTAAAATAGATATAGGTATTTTATTCAACTTACCTTCCACTTCCACCATGGAAGTTTGGTAATTGGCTTGCCTATTCTTAAGTGCTGCATTGATGCTGGGCATTTTCCTTGCTATATCACCAACAATCATCTCCTCTTGTATCGTATGTATGTTGCTAGCAGTCTTCTTCCGGTTGGGGAAAACTGATGCATAATGAGGACCATTACATTCCCAACACTTTACTGGTTCCTTTCACTCAAAATTCTTGGTATAGTTACTCTGATTATTAACAGATTCTTTATTTCTTTGACCATTTGGATTTATCTGTGAATTACTTTTGTTCCCTTGGAAAATTTTATTAGAAATGTTTTGTGTGTTATTATCCTGAAATTTTGGTTAGGCACAAAACCTTTCTTCCCCTATTCAAAATTATTAGTTCTTTTATCCTTCCAGTTTTTCATACTTTCCTTTTTGCGATTCTATTCATAACAGAGATTCGCCTTTCTCATTGCTTCTTCTAAAGTTTTTGGATTGTCATACTCAATTCTGTCTTATATATGATAGCGTAAGCAGCTTAGGAATCGTTGTACCTTAGGCTTCTCATCCACAATATAAGGCACATATCTGAGCAGACTTAGAAATTTGCTGTTTAGTTCTTTCATGTTCATTGTTCCCAGTTTTAATTCATAAAATTCCTTAGCCCACTTCTCATAGTACTGTTCAGACAAAAAATTATTCTTAACATATTTCTTAAACATACTCGAGTTAATGTTTTTCTCCCTAATTCCTTTTACTCTTTGTAGGTCTTGCCACCAAATATATGCTTTCCCAGTGAGGTTATAAATAGCCATTCTAACTTTCAACTGATTAAAGTAATTATAAATTTGAAAATATTTCTTCATCCCAGACAGCCATGATTTAGCCTTTTCTCCCTTCTTAGTTTGACCATTAAAGGTTGGTAGCTTAATTTTCTTGAATTCTCCAGAGATTTATTCATAAGGTTTAAACTTTCTCTTTCGTGTATGATGATCATCTTCGCTACTATCACTAGTATATTGATATTTCTTTTTATGTGGATCGCCATAAACCTCAGAAGATGAGCTACTTTCGATTTTAATCTATTTATACCTTCTATCTTTATGTTGATAAGGCATATCTTCAGACTCTGTTTGTTTATCTTTTTCTTCATTCTAAAATATTTCCATTAAAATTCGATTTATCTCCGCTTGAGCGTCATTTTCCTTTTTGACCGTTTCCATCTATGTTCTTAGTTCCTTGATTGTTTGTAATAATTCAGAAGAGTTATTATTTATTTCTTCTTGTATAGGTTTTCTTTTAGAATTAGTTTGTTTAGTAAATGGGGACTCCTAATCCGCAGATTCTCCCAATCTTTCCATACCTGCAGTTAACTCAGAAAAATTCTTTGTAGTTTAATACAAAAGAAAAGTAAAAATCAGTATACATGTTTTAAATATACTATTTTATTTAGGCAAGTTGAGCCACATTCAGGGCTAGTGTCTGAACCTTGTGCTCTGATACCACATGTAATAAACCAAAAATTCATAAAAATTTAAAATTTTTCATGTAACTTAAAATGTTCAAGGATGTCATTGCCAATGAACCAATAACTGTTAGCGGTAACTCAAACAATAATAATTAACAAAGAGCATTATATTTATTTAGTTCTTTATAATTCATTAGTTTATCTTGAAGTACTATGTTAGGGATGTTAAACACATCAGTTTATGTTTTAGAAAGAAAGAAATGAAACTGGTTCTTAATCTGATGCTAAGTGTGTTATTACTTTCTTTTGTCAAGTAGGAAAGAATGTTAGATGAGATCGGGGCTTACTTAGCTTATAGCTAACGCAGTGGAATGATGCTTCTTTTACCGGTAAGCAGTGTTGTTACCAGTAAATATTTGTAGATCAAGAATATTATTCAAGTAACATAGGATAAAATGCTAGTAAAAATGTTTGTTTGCAGCTTGACCCTGTAAAAGGTATCATTGGTATTTCTAATGTTATCAAACTTCATAAACGATTGTAATAACACTACTGTGAAAGAATGGGTTATGTGCAGTTAAGTTTACCACCATAGTACTTGATCCAAATAATCTTCCTTCTTGTATTTTCAATTATATGCTTATATTTCATTTTGAGATGCTATAGATTAAGAACAATTCTACTTCTTTCAATAAGAGCATAGTGGCCTAAATATTTTATAACGAGAAGATATGTTACACATACTTGCATCCATAACTAAACATTTGTCGTTTAGAGATTGGAATATGGTACTATTCATATCTATTTGAGTTCTTTTTAAACTTTAAATACTCTATGTTAGTGATTCTTCTAAATCATGTGTTGTTACTTAGTTTTCTTCTATATAAAATCTTATTTTATAAGAGATCTCAATTACAATACGTATATTTTCATTTCTAAAAGTATTATCATACTGATTCTTGCTCCATGATTCTTATGATTAAGTATTTTCATGTAACTAGTTTATCTTGATTTTTAAACTACTAATGCAAAAAGTAGGCATTAATTAGAATGAGGCACTTTATATATATTTAGGCTACAGTTAAATTATGCATAAACCCTAGTGTAAAAGAACAACCAACACAATGTCTTTGATAATTGAAACAAGAAAACAAACAAGGATTAAGATACTTATGCAATGATTTTTATAAGGTTTGACTTGTAACTTTAATGATTATGCACGATTCGGAACGAGACTCTTAACTATAGATCGAGACCCATAATTTATAAATAATTATCGAAGGACACGTGGATGGTGGATGGTGTTTAATGATTAGGTTTTGTTTTGTTGACTTATGAGGCAAGATAAGGTTTGTATTAACCGTAACATTGCATTTGTTTGGTATTTGGCTGTGGAGTGGTCGAGCTGTGAGCTTGCGGCCTCCATGCTTGTCGCTAGTCCTTTTACTATTTGCACATAGGCTTTGTGAGTTATATTGAACTCCTCTGCATAATCATTTTTCATGCTCTGTGTAGAAGAAGTAAGCATGCTATTGTTGTGAGGTGATTCTGACTATGTGAGAGTAGTGAGGGTTTGGGTTGTCTTCACCTTTGTGTTAATGTGAGAGTTTGAACTCTATATTGGTAAGGTGTGCGGTGGGGGTTATTCACTGTGTGAGCTGAGTTCTTATTGACTGTTCGTTTCTCCACAAGGGTTTTGGTCTTACCTTGTCATGTCGTGAGTCCCTGCCTTGATTAATGCACACTGCAAAATTCAAGTTGGGAGGGTTGTATTTCAGTTTGTGAAATTCTAGAGGAAGGCTAGGGTAAGACTCCAACATCTACCACCTGCGTCGTGACCTTGGTAAGAATTACAATTGGTTTTACTGTTTTAAATAAGTAAAATTTTATTTTATTTAAGGAACTATGTATTAACCTCCATTCTCTTTTGAAATTATTTTTGCAGGTTCTTTCATGGTGGCTCGAGCTACTAATAACTCCATCAATAGAGCTTTCGCCAAGGCTTTAAAATCGGTAAGCCTTGGTTTCACCTGGGGTTTTCTTTTGCACAAGTTGTAAGGTGGATTTTGATGACACTACCGTGTGTTGTGGTTGTTGGTTCAACCGTGGTCATTAGTTTCTCTGTTTGTTCTTTTTAAATTCTGTTTTTAAAAACCCTAGTCGTTTTTTGTAGAGGATGAACTCGGGCTCTCTCAGCTGAGACTTGAGGAAGTAGTTTCAGGCCTTTTCAGCCACGATGAACTTCTAAGAGTAAAGTTTGTAATCTAGCTTTAAGCCGTGACTCTTACTGTCACACCAATTGGTTGTTAGATGTGGATTGGTTTGGGTTTTTTTTTTTAAAGACTTAATGACCGTGCTTACAATAGTTCTCATTTTGGAAAGGGCTTTCGTAGCTGAAAATAGATAGTTGTTTTTAATTTTGAGAACCCTATTTATATTAGTATAGTTTTCCTGACGCTTTAAGCCTTGACATAAAATGTAAAAGGCCATAGGGAAACTATGTGTGTTCAGTTTGTTTTTAATATTAAAGGGATTTTCACAAGTTAAGTGAAACTAGCACTATCTTTGTTTATTTATGAATTATGTATATTTTGTTTTTTTAAGTTATTATTATTTTTATATAAATTTCGATGGTTAGGGTTAGATAGATCAGCAAGGAATGTTTGTTTCTTATTTTAAGGAATAATATTTGGTGACCTTTGGTAAGAAAATATTTTGATAGCAGCAAAATTAATAAAGTTGCAATGAAATTTGAAAATAGGACTCAGATTGATATTATTAAATAAATGTATTTTTCTTTTGTAATTTTCTTGTATATACTGCTAGGTTTTTGTATTATAAATTTTTCATTTATTTTGTTGTGAAAGAACAGATCTTTTTTAAACCCTAATTATTTTAATGGTTTATAGAGCTAGTAATTTTTTTTGTTTGAGTAAACATATATTACACTTTGTCATAAATGAACTAACTAGGTCATTAGTTAATCTAAAATACTATTTTACTAAGTTAAGGCTAACTTAAATAATTTATTGTTCCTATATTATTGATTGAGGTTTACATGCCAGGTTTATAATATGTAAATTTACAAGTTTTACTGTATAAAATATTATACATACTAGTGTGTAATATTTACACTTGTTCTTCTATCATTAATTTGTTAATTTAAATACTTTAAGTAGATAACACAAATACAGTTAAATTTCTGTAAATAATTTTACACAAAATCCTGTAGATAGTATTCATTTGCATCTGCATTCAAGTTTTATTGAATCTACTCATTTGAAATAAATAAACTTGTTGTACTAGAGTACTGCCTTGCAAAAGGCGTGGAAAAATACAGTTTAGGTATTTTTTTCCTATCTATCAATTTACTCAAAAATGTATTTATTGATTTACCCTAATATAGTTAAATTACTAATGTTCATAGCATATATAATTCTCCTATTTACCCCTTAACAGAAATAAAACAACAATATACTTTATTAATGAAAAACTCTTAAAATTTCCACATGCAGTAAATAAATAAAATACTTGAACTAAGAAAAACCTCGAAGTATAGATGAGGTGACAACAACTTAAGCAGGCTGTTCCTCCCAACCAACTCGTGGAGAAGAGTTGGACTACAATTCTATGGACCCCAGAGCTTGTCTCCTAGTCCTCCCGGTAAAGTACTAGATGAAAGATGTAGTCTTGAGATCCTCTGCAACTTCACTGAGTGTTCAGTAGTAACTCAATTCTGCTTACATCAATATGAACTCAACTTAGAATAGCTGCACTAGTTCACTCTTTAGCACTTATCTCCTCAAATTTACTTCATCTAGTACCCTCCATCGAATTCACATGTGTAGTTCATTCACTCAAAATGATCACAATTCCAGAATGAGCAGCCTCACATGTGTCACGTCCCTGTCCCTCAACCGGCGAAGAGGACGCGACGAGCACATCAAATACAACTGGGCAAATTGCCCCATGAACATTGACAGAAATCCAATGAAAATCAAATGCTGGAATTAAACATTACAAGCATACACAGATGCAGTTATATTCAATCATACAGCGGAAGCAACACAACACATTCCAGCATTTAACATCAGTATAATTTACAGAGATGAAGTAAATAGCGGCACTTATCTATTGATGAAGAATTTCTCCCGCAACCAGCTACGTCGCTGCAACGTTCCACCCAACCATAGGCCAGCTTTCTCATCAATCTCTCAGCAACACTGCCACCCCTGAGCTGGGCATGATTCCTCAAGGACTAAGGGGACAATCCAGGCTTACACATAGCCAAGGGGATACAATCCACCACCAAACACAGCTGGGTTTGACAGGCCTTCATCAAACGACCAAGCCAGCACAGTCTGAAGATCAACCCTTCACAGCCTTGTGAAGAAGGCAAAATAACCAGGGACAGCCCCAAACAATGGATGAGCACAGCTCAAGTCCAATGGACAACACGAAGTTGTTCTTGGCCCTAACGTGGCCAAAACAACTCAACCACTACATCCCAAACCAGGGAACAACAGCGGTCCAATTTCACAACAAAATTGATGGCAACTATGCACAGTCCCAGAATAGGGAGACCCAGCCAACACATGGGGAATCAACGATGACCCAAAACGAATTTGAGCACCCCATCCCACAAAACGCTGATGAAAACAACAGCAACCCAATACGGGGTTTAAAACCACGGCCAGCAAAACGTGGGGAAACAACAACCCCAAACAAAACAGTGAGCACGGCTCTCACATGGAAAGAACGCCCCAACCAGTCTGTGCGTGAGACCAAAAACGGGAAAAGAATTCTCTGCGTGAGAATGCCCAGCAATAGAGAGGCCGCGAATTTGCAATTTGTGGGTGCTCAGCAACTCGTGGAGAGGAAGAACATCTGCGTGAGACCCCAAAACTGCCAAGAGCCTCTGCGTGAGGAGAAGACAGACCAAAACCTTGGTGAGAGTGTCCATTGACCAGGGAGAGTGCGTGAGGGAGAAGAATAGGCAGACGTGGGTGGAGTGTGGATGTGGGTATGGAGCTGACAGCCCTGCCACCCCACTCCCAAAGGCAATAACTGCCCTCAACCACCAGCTGAAGCATTAAAGAGGTTGACAAACAACAAAGGCAATAAAACATGGGTTTTTCCCCATAACCAAGGTTTGACATCCTCCACCCCTTATCCTTTGGAACCATGCCCTTTTCATTCCACGTTGCACTGCCGTAGCTGGTTGTGGTTTATTTTAATTGATGTGCGGGTTTACATGATGCCGAATTATAATGTGCCTTATAGCACAGCCTACCACCGGCAATTATCCCCATTGCCGAAACATACACAACAAAATCGATGGTGGGGCTTTTGCCTTGAGCTCCTCACCACGATTAATTACAATATATACATCATGCAAATGGGGTCGAAACCGGGGACATGACATTACCCTCCCCCTTGGAATAACACCGTCCTCGGTGTTCCATTACATATATACAATACATATACAGTTGCACATCAAAATTTCAAAATTGCAGATCTATACCACGTTCAATCATTTACTTTGAACGTTCAAGACCAAGCCTCTCGGCTTCCATGGACTTTTCCTGCTGGTTCTCAGCTTCTTTCTGATCCCAAAGTCTAGGAACTTGCGGCTATTTCCTTCATCATGTTCCCTCATTGGGTAGTCCCGGCGTAAATGATGTCCTCCGCATCTCCAGCATCTCACTGGCTGCTTCATCATTACCTGCTCAATTTCCTTTGAGTCTTCATGCCTGGACCGTTTCTTATCGAGTCGCTTGGACGAATGTCCCATCGCTGATCCACCTTCCTTTCCTTTGCCGATTGCTCTCAGAAGGCTTTTCACCTCCCTTTGCAATACAATAGAGTCTTGCAAAATATGGTGGTTTATTTCACTCTGCCTTTTCTGTATCCTGAGCATCTCCCCAAGATTCTCTTGGGTCTTGGAAATCACTTGAAGGAGACTTCCAGCCAAGACCAACAACTTTTGATCTGCTGCCATAATCAACGTGCACCACCTGGTTTCACCTTTCTCACCTGTGAAATGCACCATTGAAATTCTATCAGACCAAGCATAATATAGATATCAAAATCAGTTAGTTAATTACCCAATTTGGCATGACAGTCCAAGTCTCATCAATGAGGCTTTCATATCTTTCATGCCTTCCCCCAACAGGCACATGAGCTCATTCATGTCCATTCTTGGGCAGGGAATTAACTATTCCAGCATTCAAAAATTTGCTTAAGCAAATACACACATTTCATTCTCAATCATACATGCATTCAACAATCCTTTGTTTTCACAATGCATAAACATATATCTATACATATATATAATCAAAAGGCAAGAGAGAGAGAGAGCAGTAAGAGTTTTTTCCCTCTTTGTTTTGTTCCATCCTGGAACCTTCGCCATCGCAGTGGCTTTTCATGCTCTCAGCCTCTTTCACTTTACCGTGAATGCTGGACCAATCTCTCTTGGTCATGACACTTAGTGTCTTTAGTCTATTCTAGACCTCTAAACCATGGAGTCTCTCCACATGGTTTGTCTCGGCTGCTAGGACTCCCCCGTCTCACTAGCACCTTTTTCATTACCGCTCAACCCGAGCTTTCCAGGACAGTCACATGTCCCCATGCATCTCTAGGATTCTCTCCTAGTCCTCGCTTCCAGTGACACCTATATCCAAACATTGAATAGATTCACATGTTTAGTTTACTCTCATCAGTTTTATCTCTAAAGCAAGAGTTTAAAACATCATAACCAAATCATATACACATGTATATTCACAAGCAAAATAATCCAATACTTATCTGTATTGTGCGTTTCCTCGTTCGTCCACAGGATCGCCTATGGACTCAGATGTTAGGTCAGCACGCAGGCTTCTCCTCAACATCGAATAATTAATGTCCAGCCAGTACATAACCATGTCAACTAGGCTTGGAACTTTATCATGACCATTTCCAGGTCTAGGATCTACTATGGATCCTTAGCCATATCATAGCCCATCATACACTCATGTCAACAATGACACATACACTTATATCACCATACACTTATATCAACAATACACTTATATCAACCATTTACCTTTACCTTTAGCCTGTCAACACAAGCAATACAAGCAATACAAGCAAACTCATCAGCATCTTTGCTCTAAAACTGTAATCACATTTCATATCATTCACTATCAAATATTGAGACACCAGGAGTGCGTCCACTCCCCAGAGTGTAATCAATATTGAAAACCCTTTCATGACTCGACATCGGAAAAGTGTGCACTCTCTTCTGGTGTGTGCCATGTAGGTCCTATTCATACTCAAGCAATCGGTCATCATGGAAATAAATCAAAACATGTTCTGCATATGGAATTTAATAATTAAACATGCATATTCATAGCAATGGTCACAGAACACTTATCCATTTTTCGTCGCAGTATGCCTTTGTATCTGTTAGGCACCGTCAAGGAGTTGGGAAAAACTGAATGCTAAGTTGGCGAGCTCGATGTAGAGCTAGGAACACCTACACCAGAACTAGCCTGACTTCTATAACATCCACACACACACCCAGCACAAGGAATCAGTCCCTTCTCTGCTATACAGTCCCTCAGGCCCTGCATTCCCTTCTAGTGCTATCCTGGGGTTGTGGAGAAGAAAGTCAGCCCTCTAGCTCTGTCTGTGTGGTTACCCATCACCAGGTTTAAGCAAACCAAGGCCCCATCCCTGTTTCTTTTTTACGTTTCATATCCACACATGTCTTACTGACATAACCCATACCATCTCACTCATGTTATCACCAAAAATGCAGTGCCAATGAGACATTTTCAAAATGTCTAATGGAGTTTTACCAGAACCCCATTTCCAAGATAAGGGAAAACCTTCCCATGAAGCTTGGCTCTTGCAGGTCATCACACACGATCTTCCTGCAATGTGTACCCCTGACACATTCATCAAATAGCCAAACAGTTAATCATCACCTGATACTACAATTCAAATTGATTGTTCCATCACCAAGCAATGACATTAGAAATCAAATTCAATAAGAATTTACGATTCTATCTACTACAGAGATTGACTTGCTCAATTGTGGGTTTCTCGTAATCAGCATTACTATGCCCATTATAATTTTATGCTTACTATCATAACATGAATACCCACTTACCATGTGTCCCTCCTGACACAATCTCACACAAGCCAACAATGATTAGTAGCCGTTAGTACCTCTTAAATCCGAAATCCACAATTCGAATTTAACAACCCGTACCAACTAATTTTTACAACCATGAGACTTCTTCTCATAAATAGTAGATTCTGGCAGTGGAACTTACCTCTCACTGTCATGTTTGAAAGAATCTACCTGAAACATGAATTTCAACCAACCAAACACAATCTTGTGCAAGCCAATGGGGACTATAAGTGGTCAGCATTTTCTTAAATTTTAAATTCATAATGCAAATCAAACAAGCTCTTTTACACGGTAGATTCCAGCATCGGTCAGGGTCTTACCTCTCAATGCCGTTCTCGGAATAATCTACCTGAAACATAAGCTTCAAACATCTAAACACAAGCTTATGCAAGCCAACAATGGCTAGTGATTGTCAGTAATTTCTCAAATCCGAAATTCACAACTCGAATTCAACAACCTATTATGCATATCATATGGTAGATTTAGGCATTGGTCAGGACCTTACCTCTCAATGCCGTTCTTAAAATAATCTACCTGAAACACAAGCTTCAACAACCAAACACAAGCTTATGCAAGCCAATAGTGACTAATAGTTGTCAGCAATTTCTTAAATTTGAAATGCATAATTCAAATTTAACAGCTCTTTTACACGGTAGATTCCAGCATTGGTTAGGGTCTTACCTCTCAATTCCATTCTCAAAATAATCTACCTGAAACATGAGCTTCCCTCAACCAAACACTTGGTGAGTATGGATGCATATACTATCTCATTGCTACAACCATCACTGAAGCATTTT
>LPNX010389307.1:26502-69104 GCA_001517045.1 Pseudotsuga menziesii | reverse complement strand
TGTCTCTTGTGATGTGCTTATGTGATTGTTGTGCTTGTTATTCTCTCAGTGAAAAGATCTTGTTATAATGCTAGCTTAAATGTTGAAAAACTAACAATTCTCATATGGACCTCCAGTTCTAGTAGGTACCTATGAGGTGGACCTCCAATTATAGAGGTAGTTGATTCTCATGTGGACATCTAGTTATAGTAGGTACCCATGGGGTGGACCTACAAATATAGAGGTGAATGCTTTACATGTTGAAGGATTAATGTTGTGGCGTATATTACTAACCATGGTCATTTGATATGGATAAATATATTAAGTCTCCTCTATAGACTGCCCAAATCTAGAGTGAATTACTTTAACATATGATCATTTGGTCTAGAGTAATATAATATGATCATAAGATTAGACAAATATTCTAAGTATAATGTGATATGATAGATAAATAAATTTAACACATAGACCATGCAATAGAGATAAAGAGATAATGCATAAGGAAAAAGAGAATTAACATTGCCAATGTAATGACTAAGTGAACTCAAACTATTTAGCTTCGGTTAAAGCATCAATTTGTACTTTAGTTAATTAAAGAATGGAAGTGATCACTCCTATTTAAATCAATCAACATGATTCAATTAATAATAGTTAAATAAGTTTCAATAAAGTTGGACTAGTTAACTAAATTGTTTACACTTTAGTTAAACTAAAAGATGACACTTAAATTAATCAAAAGAAAACACTTAAGTTAATAAAGTGCTTGCATGATGACACAAGTTAAAGCTCCATGACACTTAAGTTAGCATGTTAACTAAGTGTTCATACATCCAGTTAGATGTTAATCTTACTCCATAGTTAGTTAAGCATAGGTTAATGTCAAATATGAGAGGAATGGCACATATGTTATGCATGATGAAGAATCTAATGTACCAGATTGGTTGTCCTTGAAGGAAATTCGTAGTATGATGCATTGGAAGCATAGGACTTTGATGCAATCATGCACTATTGTTTGCATGATAGTACTTTATAGCTCGTTATTATTGTGAAGGGTACATGGAAAATAGTTACACTTGATCTCTATTCTCTATTGCTCATTATTCTCTCTGATCTTGCACCTAGGGTGTCGAAAGCAATATTCTATTATGTAAAATTCATTATCTATGATCTATCATAGTATTCTCTAAATATTTTTGGGGGGTTTTCATCCTCTCCATTTTCAGAATTTTCCCCAAGGTACATCCTGTGTTATGGTTGAATGATTTGTGTGATTCAAGTTTTCTATTGGTTCAAGTATTCAATATACCTGTATTTAATGTTTTAAAGTATGTATCTTCATATTTTCTCTAAAATCAACAATTTTAACATAATTCTCCTGAAACAAAGATGGTAGGAAAAATTGACCGATGGATTGTTGATAAGGGATATGATGGCACCGTGACCACCCCAGGCTAGTTCCATACAAATCATAGGGAATGCAAGTTTCACTCTCCATGAGTATATTTTCACATAATTCTCCCTAAAATGAGACGGTAGAAAAAAATGACCCATGGATTGTTGATAACAGGGATGATGGAACCACGTCCACTCCTTCTTGTTCCATACCAATCATAGAGACTTATCACATCTTTCTTCCTCCCATGCTTGCCAATACCCTGAATGCTAAATAGATGGCCTACGCTTCCATGGACATGCCTATTAGAAAATTTATGTCATTGTTGTGAAGGGAGTATGCTTGGTCTATCCATAGGGAGTGTCCATGCACTCCAATGATTAGGAATTTGGTGCACTTCATAACCTCAATGGTTGTACCAAACAATGGTAGGTCACATAGAACAACCAATGTTAATTTTCATAGGGTATCAAAAGAGGGTTTCCATAATGTAATCCAATCCCATATCTCCAATGGCATGTAGTCTAAGTAAACCTTAGGTCACGTATTCAAGAACAATTCCCCATTAGAAAAATCATAGCCTACAAACCTTGAATGCACATATTTTTCATGCAGGTCACCTATGAATTCCACTCTCAGGTCACAAATGTATGTTGGGGTGGCTTCCATTGACCTTGGAAATTCTTTAGATGTTATCTATTTACTTCTTAAAGCTTCACACATGGTATTTGAGTAATGTTGATACACAAAGCGAATGACGGGTCTGGTTTTCACATCGAAACTTCAACTACAAGCTATGGAAAGTTAAGAGGGATCTAGTGCAATGATAAATGGCTTCTTAAATAAAAGGTAAGGACATAGAAAAAATTATGGGGTTCTATATATTTGGGCATAATAATTACATGACTTGAAATGCTAATTTAATGGAGAAAGGTGTAAATAAACCATATCTTGTGGATATTCATGTAGGATCCATTAATGACAATTGCAAACCTAACAACTTAAAACAAGTCTAATCACTTTTAAAGATTGAAATAAATCCTTTCACTTCAACATAAGGGACACATTCTTAGTGGATTAAGGACAATACAATCCTAAACCCCATTTTAGACTCTAAAACTTAGTAGACTATAGTGTTGGTGATCATATTCCCCCCCCCCCCCCCCTAACACATTCATTTTTCTTAATGAAAATAAAATTGACATACAAAGAACTCACATACATGCACAATTGACAATATTGGTATGCTATCCTAGTGAAAGAAAAAAATAGACTAACTTAAAATGAAACTAAAAAAAAAACATAACCCTAACACCTACCCTACCTCAGTCTCTATAATGGTAGTGTCCCAAATTTGAATTTAACAACCTAGATTGTAGGGATTCAAACATGGACCATTCATCCATCCTAACATGAGAATACAATTTATTTGTGCAATATGTACAACACCTAAATCTCACAACTCTGGAATAATAAATGATCCAATCCAATGCATCCAAAGCTTCCCAGGATTCTTAAGATATCAACTGGCATAAAGAAGCACCGAGCCACAATTGGAAAAAAATTTGGTATTGATATGTCGATGATGCCATGATTTTTTCCTTGAATTTTCTAAAATGGTATGAAAATAAAAAATAAACCTATATTCTTCCAACTACACCAAGTCTTCCAAACATTATGCAACTAACTCTTCCTTGATTATTCGTGTAGCATGAGAAGTGTATAGACTAAGAACAACAAATTCCATAGGCATGGTAGCTTCCTACACATAAACTATTTGGAATAGAGAGTACTTATGTAAATTATTAGGATTAGTTTGATAGGCACACAACAATGCATGGTTACATGTTCATCCCACTCATCATGATTGTCATAAAAAACCTTAGTTAATTTTTTCTTGAGAATCTTGTTAAAATATTCTAATATGCCATTTTCTTTGGGATTGTATGGATTGGATCTTGCATTACTCAAGAAATTCATGCCCTAGTTACTAGTGAGACTCTAAGACATACGAACCAGGAATTGATGTTCTCAAAGATAAAGCAAGTTGTTATTTCTCAAAGAAATATTTCATATATGTTAGACATTATGCCGCTTGGTTAGATAAAAAATATGCTCATGATATAGTGACCCTTCAAATTTATTGTGGGAGGAGTAATACGACCAACAAAATATGCACACATTTCTCAAATTATTGTAAGGAATACATTGTATGAAGAGGAATCTCATCCCACCACGATGGGTTCCCCTCCCTTTCACAAACACCGCAAGCGCATGTGTAATCCTTAGCATAATTAAAAGATATAGGCCACAATAATTCATATTGTATAATTTTGTTTACATGAATTTTCTTCCTACATGGCCATCTACAACTATTGAATTAAATCCCTAGAATATATCTCAACATTCATGGTCCATAACACATCTTGTTATGCACCAAATTCTCCAAAAGAGTATAAAGTAACCAAGAAAGAGTAATCCATAACTTAAGAATGAATAAAAGAGATAAATAAGAATCTTCTTAGAGGGGGAAACCTCCTTATACAATGTACTAAAGCCACAAGAAAATATGAGTTAATCCTAAAGCTAGGTCTCCTTGGGTATATATATAGGAGACAAAGGGTACAATTAAAATTCTAGAGAACCCTACAATTACAATTAAGGTACTAGCTAACTGATAAAGATATTACTATAAATATAGGAATATATATGTAATGCTACAATATATAGCGATTAACATTCCCCTCCCATTCAAAAAAGTGTTATCATCAACACTTTATTAATTATGGGTGTTTCTACCTGAAGAACTCATCTTCCCATGTCTCTTCTTCTATTAGCATGTTTTTCCACTTAATGAGGTACTCAATGATTGCTCAATTTTGTTGTTTCTTGGTCTTTATGTCAATGAATATCTCAGGTTATAGTATCAAATTCCATTCTTCATCAATATCTGGTAAAATAGTTTGGCCTGCGATCTTGTAACTAATTTCCTTTTTCAAGGAAGACACATGGAAGACTAGATGTACACATGAATATGGAGGAAAATCTAATTTGTAATCCATACTTTCAATCCTCTACAACATATTATAGGGACCACAGTACTTGGGTGATAACTTATTTCCCTACTTTTGTTTATTGAGGGACATCTATTTGTATGGTTGTATCCTAAAAAATACCCAGTACTCCCCCACTTCAAGTTTCCTTTCACTTCGATGTTGATTTTCTTGTTGTTTCATCCTATTTTATGATATATCCAAGTTATATTTTAATAATTTCACAACCTCTTGTTGGTGATTTATGTAATTCTCCATTGCTTGGACCTTAGATTTCCCTTTCAAGGATGATGTTTGGAAGAAGGATGATAGCCATAAAGTTCCATAAATAGTGACATTTTTTTATGAAGTATGGAATATGCATTGTACCACCATTATGTTAAGAGAAACCACTTGAACCATTGTGTTTTTTTATAAAATGAAAATAAATGAACTAACACTTCTAGGAATGTATCCACAATCTCAATTTTCCCATCAGATTAAGGATGGTAAGATGAGTTGTGATCCAACTGAGTGCCCAAATAAGAAAATGTTTCCTTCCAAAATTAATAGTGAAAATTGGGTCTTTATCACTTACAATAATTTTGTGGATTCCATGTAGATTCAAAACTGATTCCATGAATACTCCAATTATTGTACATGCTTTAAATGGATGAGAAAGAGATAAGAAATGGGAATACTTTTTTAGTTGGTCAACTACTACCATTATGAATGTATTTCCTTCTGACTTTGGTAGACCTATGATAAAATTAATTGAGACCTTTTCCCAATGCTAAATTGGTATGGAAAATGTTTATAGAAGACCCAACGTCTTGATTGTCTCTCCTTTGTTTGTTTGGAAAACAAAAAATTCAGCCACAAACTTTGAACATTATTTTCAATACCTCCCTACAAAAAAACCTTCTTAATCATGTGATATGTTTTCAAGAACCCAGAACGTCCTCTTATATGAGAAGTGTGCAATTCTAAAAGGACCTTATGTTTGAGTAGAGAATCCTTACATAAATATAGGTGATCTTGGTACGATGGTGAATCATTCTTCCACACAAATTTACCTAGTGAGTTAGGGTCTTCTTGTAGTTGTTGAATTATCTTTTATTCCTTCTAATTTTATTTCTATATTGTCTTGGTTTATTCTACCCAATCAAATTGAATAGATAAAATAACACAAAGTAAGATGTCATTTCCATCTTCTTCCACTGAAAGTGCATTTTCCACCACATTTTGTTTTCCTTTTTTTGTAGATAAGTTCAAAGTCATAACCTAGAATATTTGTAACCCATTTTTGTTTCTCTTATAAATATAATACGTGTTCCAATAAGTACTTAATACTGTCAGGATTTTTTCTTACCTTGAAGTGTCTTCCTATTAGGTAAGGACACCATTTCTTAATTTAATATAATATGGACAAAATTTCCTTTTTATAAATTGGTTTTAGTAGGTCTTTTCCTTTAATTTGGAAACTATGGAAGGTAAGTGGCCTTCCTTCTTTCATTAAAACTCCACTATTTCCATGCCCCGAGGCATCACATTCCACTATAAATGTTTTTGTGAAGTAAAGTGTAGCTAAAATCAGAGTTGTACACATAACCACTTCAAGTTTTTTAAAAGATGTGGTTGCTTCTTAATTCGAAGAGAATTCCTCCTTTTTAAATAACCTTATGAGAGGTGCTACTATTTGACCATAATTCCTAACAAACATGTGGTAGTATCCTAGAAATGCTAACAATCCTATAAGATTCTTCAATATTTTGGGAATTGGTCATTTGATGATAGCCTTAATTTTGTTTGTGTCGACTTTGATGCATTCGTGAGATACAATATGACCCAAATATTCCACTTCCTAAACCCTAAATGTGTAGTTAGAAGGCTTGGAATACAGTTTGTTCTCCTTTCAACATCTTGTACATGATCCTCCCAATTTTTTTTATAGATTCATATATAATAAAAAATACTAACACATTTTTTATCAATAAGGGTTTAAAAATAGAATTGGTCAAGATTTGAAAAGTGGAAGGTGCATTGGTAAGGCCTAATGGCATCGCCAAAAATTCATAATGAACTTGATGTGTTCTGAATATTGTTTTTGAATGTCTTCTTTCCTCATTTTTACTTGATGATATCGAGAATGAAGATCTAACTTCGTAAAAAAAAATTCCCCATGTAATTTATTAATTAATTGATCAATGACGAAATTATGAAACTTATATTTTATGGTAATGTTATTGATCTATTTGTAGTTTGGAGTCATATGTCACTGAACTTCCTTTTTATAAACCATCACCATTGGTGTAGATAAAGAACTTTGTCTAGGTTGAATGATGCCTACATCTAACATTTCTTAAATCGTTTTTTCATTCACTCTTTTGTGCATAGTAGTATATGTAGGGTCTAATGTTAGATGATACACTACTTGGTTGCAAGTGAATAGCGTGTTGATAAGATCTCTAGTAGTTGGAAGTCCTTTAGGAATTTATCGAAATACTTGGAACATTTGCTAATAACTTATTGGAGATCCACTAGAATATAGGGCATCGATGTTTGTACATCTAGCAAGCACAATTGTGTAATTATTATACAGTTTCCATTTTTTTAGTAATTCTGTCATGCTATTAGAGATTATATCTTTAGAGGGTTTCCCTGGAGTACCTCTAAGTTTAATTTCCTTTTATTCTGAAGAGAATCTCATGAAAAGTTCCTAAAAATTAAGATTCAATATTCCCTGTGATTGTATCCATTAGACCCCTAGTACAATAGCATCTCCACCCATTTGGATTGCAATAATTGGACTATCGAATAAATAATCCCCTAGTAGTAACCTTAATACTATAGAATTTCCCTGAATAATTTATGGTACCTTCATCTACTATCATTATTTGAAACTATAGTGTTGGATATGTAAAGCAATTGAGAAATATGGTTAATTTGCAGTTAATGAAATTATGAGTACTACCAGAATCAATCAACACTGTTAATTTTTTTTCATATGTCCTTATATCTTGAGAGTTTGAGAAGTGCTAATGTCAATCAAAGCATTGAAATATATGGTTGGAGTGGTATCTTTTAGATATATCTCTTGGGATTTTTTTGGTTCTAGATCATATTCCTTTTCAAAGTCTATGTAGAATAGTCTCTCCTCATTGCACTTATTCGCATTGCTATACTTGTTGTCATAATTGAAACATAGTCCCTTTTCTATTGCTTCCTCCAATTTCTTGAGGCATCAAACTTATAGATTTATTATCGTTTGTGGAGATAATACTTACTAAGTAGTTGTAGGTGTTAGTAGTAGCCCTTATAGTATCCATATATTTAGTTCTAGCTTTCCTTCCAAACTAAAATAATTCTTTAACTATTTAGGTTCAAAGATATATACCTCACATTGAACGCTCTCATTTAGAGTTCCCATAAGGATATCCAACAAATTATCCTCAAGAATTTTCTTCACTATAAGAATTAGATTTTAAAACTCCTTAATGTGCACTGAAACTAGACCTTTTTGCTTGATATTTATCAATTGTTTAAAGAAGGGAGTTACTATTAATATCCTCACAATTTTATATTACTCCTTCCATAAATATATACCAAGAGATAACCAATTCCTTTTTACAGTCACAAACCTAATGGTACAATAAAAATTGATCAGTTTTTAAATATAAGTATGCAATAATTACCTATTTTAATGTTAGAAATTGGTGTATATCGAAGAATTCCTCCATCTGAAATATCCATGTAATTTGATCATTTCATTGAAATTTATGCTATCAATCCTGGGAATGAAATAGTTCCTTGGTTCAGAACTAAACCCATGATGATGAAACGAATAGTCAAATGTCGGGGACTCCAACCTCTTATTCTCCAATTGATTTTCAATTTTATCAAAATTTAATTGGAACAAGTCCCTCGTGTTCTCCTCTTAATCAATATTTGAATTATGAGAAAGGACAAACCTCATCACATTAAAAATTCATTTTTCATAACTTCAATATCCTCTTTTCTGTCCATCTCACTAAGATCCTATTTGTTGGCCATCTCCATGAGATCCTTTTTTCCAAAAATATCCTTGATATCCACTTTTCTATCCATCTCCCTAAGATCTTTTTCATTAGCCATCTCCCTGAGATCCCTTTTGTTGGTCATCTCCTTGAGATCCACTTTGCTAGCCCTCTCCTTTGGATCCTATTTACTTACTATAATTTTTATATCTTTTTCAAATCCTTTTCTTTTTCAAATAGTTTTTTTAACAATTGAAAAGGTTTCAATGAATTATAATTTAATTCTTTCATTTTTTAACTCAATTTTTACAACAAGTGTCTCATTTCATCATTTTCTTCATAAATCATGGTTGAGTTTTAGTTGGTTTAATGGATGTAGAATTTGTTGCCACACATTTTTCATATGTTACCATATTATATTTAATATACTTATTCTCTATTAACTCTTTATCACACCTTTTGAATCACCCAAAACAAATATTCCAATCAAAAGTTTTGCAAGTTTCAAGTTAACATACCTTCAGAGCCTTAGTTTGGAGACTATTTTGTTGGTCACGATTCGAACTAAGGAATATCCAAATTTTTTGTCTCTATGATTCTAAAATTTCATCTTATAGTAGCCAGGAATTTCTTCAATTCCATAGTTCCATCCTAATTCTAATGTGCCAATAAAAGGTTAGGGTAACTTTCACATAACTTACTCTTTTTTTCCTATTTAGGAGTGTGATAGTGTATGAACTGCCACATATCCAATTTTTTGGATCTAATTCTAAAATTTCTACCAAAAATACTCTAGTCCATAGTATTTTTGATGCAATAGGTCTCACACCATTTTGATTTACCATGCTCAATATATAACAGTTTTACCCAAAACAACTATTTGAGACTAGTTTTTGGACTAGTAAAAAACCCTAACTTCCATATGGTATAACTCAATACCTGTAATAAGTCAGACCTAAAAATAGTAACAAAATTTATACTATTTGTATTATTCTAGGTGCAACAACTATGACTCATTTTGGATATCCCAATATTTTGATATAACAATTTTAACCAGAACACTTGTTTGGGACTACTTTTTTTTACTAGTTTGAAACCCTAACTTCCACAGGGCATAAATACGAAGTTGTAATGAATAAATATCTAATAATCATACCAAATATAGTTTGATATGTCCTATATGGTCTCTCCAAATTTCATTGTTTGAAAAGAATCAGAAAGAAAAAAAAAAGTTATAGTGAAAAATTCCAAGACTCATTTTGGAAGCGACAAAGCTCTGATACCAAATGTTATGCACCAAATTACCAAAAATAGAATAAAATAACCAAGAAAGAGTAATACATGCATTAAGAATGAATAAAATAGATGAATAAGGATCCTTTCCGAGGATGAAACAACCTTATAAAATGTACTAAATACACAATACAATATGAGATGATCGTAAAGTTAGGTCTCCTTGGAATCTATATAGGAGACAATGGGTACAATTACAATTCTAGAGGACCCTACAATTACATCTAAGGTCCCATATGAACAATAAGGATAATACAAATAAAACAATATAAATGTAATGTCACAATATATAGGTATTAACAAATATCCACAAATCCCACTATCTCCTAGCTTGTACAAGTGTCCTGCAATCAACTGATAATCAACAACATGAATCACTAGATGATGTTTATGTGTTGCGTAATATTATTTTGGTGTATATATTGTCATGAGAAAGAAATCTATCTCTTATAAATAGTTGGGTATTCCCTCTTACTAGAATAACTCAACATATAGTAATTAGTCATTGATAAGGATATCATCTTCCCTTTCCTCCAAGATAAGTGATCAGGGATCACATTATGCCTCCTGGGTTTTACAACCTGTTGGGCCTGGGGACAGTAGGGAATAATTCATGTGGAATTATGCCTAAGTAAGAAGAAGGAGTAAAAAAGAGTAAGAGGAAGGAGCTATAATAGAGGAAGGAGCACCAAAGAAAAGGGAAGGATGTTGTGACAGAAGAAGGAAAGAGAGGAAGAAGACAAAGAGAAGGCATGGGACAAGGAATCTGTGCTAGATGAGTAAGCCATGGTAGAAGGAAAGAACGAGATACAAGATGACATGGAAGAATATCCATAGAAGTCGGTGTGTAGCTATTGTAATGGTTGGAAAGTGACAATAAGGCATAATGCTGAGAAAGGGGTAGTCCTTAGCGATCGTGGGTATGAGCTCGGATGGAGTCGATGGAAACCACACATGTGAAGGCATATTTTTAAGTCATGATGATAGTACCTTTTGTTATGTATTAATAGAATAGAAAAGAGATCTTGTTGGATGAAGATAGTAAATCGGTTGGGATAGCGACTAAAGAAGAGTCTGTAATGAGTCTGTTAGAGTCTGTATCGAGTGGATATTGAGTTTGTAACAAGCAGGTATGGGATTTGTATCAAGTTTGTAATGGGGCTATAAAATAAGGAACCAAAGTTTTATTTGGGTTAGATAGATAGCTAGTCGGTTTTAGATGATTAGCTGATACATTATTTTGAGTAGCCTATAGACTCTTGAAAAAACACTCTCGAGCTAGATTTGAAATAGGAAGTTTTGGTTAATGACTTTGAATCATTGAATGCATTAGAGTAGTGGTTCTACAGCTGAGTGCGTAGACAAATAGAGAGCGTTGAGCCGATCTAGGATGTGTGTGGATCGCTAGTAAGTGTAGAGTAGAAAGAGAAAGAGAGAATATCAGAGAGCTTGAGAGGTAGGAAAATTTTGTAAAGATAGAAGAGAAGATATTGAACATAGTCTGCAACTTTATGTGCAGAAAAAATGTGCATCTATTTCTTCATGCTCAATGAAGAGCACCTTATGTTTTTTTCCCGGATGGGTTTCCATGTTATATGTTGTGTAAATGTGTCAGTTTTTAGTAGCTTAGTTATATGCGTAAATGTTGTGTTGAATGACTGGTTGATTATTGTGTTGCAACTGGATAAATGTATGACTACTGCATTATATTAATGAGTATGCTTATTATATCTATTCATTGTTAGTTCACTTAAGTCCCATAAAGAAGGGTTGGATCATAGATCGGTATTGAAATACCTTGCATACAAGTAACCCAACATCTCAGTAATCATTGGAAACCTTGGCATGGAGCAAGGGTACTAAAACACCCTCCCACACAAACTACAGAAACATGGTTATGGTGGTTACCCATAAAACTGAGATATCTTAGGTGAGACAACATCTATGTCACAGGTGCTGTCGACTGAGCTCCACTCCATCGAGCCGATATATTGGGATTTGTTGTGCTGAGAAGAAGGGAATAAACCTGGGTCCAGGGGTAGAGAGAGGGAAGAAATCCAATAAATGTTTCTATTGTCGGGACCTTAAATTGTGTGGTGAGGGATATGTTGTGGTAGCCCACGAAAAGAGAAATCCAATACTGAGTGGACCTAAAAGAACTAGACTTTTCACAAAAAGAAATTGAAGGATCTCGATGGAACCCAATAGAGTGGTTGGTCCGGCACATTTATTCAGACATTCATGAGATTTTCTTTGTTGAGTTTCCCATCATGTTTCCTGAGTGGTTTTCTAAGTTGGAAACCCAACAAAGAAATTTTCAAGGAGGAGAACAAAGGGACACCATAAAGATAATTTCTCAGTGCTCATGAACTATGATGCAATAGGTGCTCCAAACCCATTAAACACTCAAGGAATTTATTGGTATAGAATATGCCAAACTATAGGTCACAAGTTCGAGGAATGTCTATACTTACAGAAGATTGTAAGTGCACTCGCTAGTCTGTATTGTAAATTTTGTAAGTCAGTAGGTCAGGATGAGAAATACTGCAGAGCCCTTCAGCTATTGCAAGAAAAACGGATGGACACCTACTTAATGAAAAATGATGAGCAAATGTAAGTTGAACGAGCATAGCCTCAGTATCATCCTCTGTAGTATCAACGACAACAATATCCTCAACTACAATACCAAAACAATCAGTATCCTGAACAACAACAATACCCTCCGCAAAGGGGGGGTGGGAATTTTAGAGGTCGAGGACAACAACTAGGAGGAGGATTTGGTTGTGGAAGAGGCCAAATCGTATGTTATAATTGTAGGAATCCATGACATTTTTATTGAGATTGTCAAAGTACTACGAAAAATTGTACATATTGTAAAGCATTTGATCACACTGTCAAACATTGTCCACAACTTATTTCAAAATGGAAGGCTAGAACTATCATTAACTCCAAACCAATGTATAATTCGAATCCAAACCCCAATCTGAATATTCAGATGATTTATGTTGAACCAAGACAACCTAACATTGTTGTAGTCACAAAAGGAGGTGTTGCGATGAGAGAAGACCAAAATACACAGCAACGACAAACGCAGGTAAGACCTGCGGCACAAAATAAAGCTCTGCTCGATGTCCAACAAGAGAAAGAAGTATTCTTGAAGGTGTGACAAGACTTTGTTGATACCAATTAGTCATCAACATCTAGACAAGTTAGAAATATTCCC
The DNA here is from genome assembly GCA_001517045.1 of Pseudotsuga menziesii. NCBI lineage: Eukaryota > Viridiplantae > Streptophyta > Pinopsida > Pinales > Pinaceae > Pseudotsuga > Pseudotsuga menziesii. Next base: position 56,168 of record LPNX010389307.1, on the reverse strand, counting down.
GAACAATTTGAACAACTAGTCGGGAAGCCGCCAATGAAAAATATTAGTAAGCTTAAATAATTTTTCAAAATTGTTTAGCACTAATCCATGATAAATATGTTGTCACAAAACTGACATCACTCATAGAAGAGACAACATAAGACCTACAACCTGACTGAGAAAATAGTTAATCATATTGGGAGAAAACTAGAGACAGGACAAGAACTACGAATGGCTATGTAGATATGAGATTATGATATGAAATATATCATATTATACTTGGGCTCGGATGTCAATATATTGACAAGACATACATGGTAGAGCATGAATAAGTTGCGACTGGTCTGGTCTCCTATTTAGCTAAATCTTGCAAACCAATCAAAGGTTCTACCAATCGGTAGACTAACCCAAGTACCTATGGAAGTCGAAGGTTTAAGAACATATGTCGTCTTCGTAGTTATTGACATTGTCGATGACACAAAACCATATCCCACACTTCTAGGAATTGATTGGGAAATATACAACTAAACTATTATAAACTTCAAGAAAAGGATCTTGTCTTTCGAAGATTATGAAATAAGAGTGGTTGCGCCGATCAGCCGGCTTGAAGGACAATGATATGTCAAGCCTATGCATAGCGAAGGGAAAGAAAATTATCTGGACTAGCTATACAGCATCATGTATTCGAAGGAATACTATATTAACCCAACAGCTGATGGAAACCTGAGTTGGTGGAGTGTAAGCTCATGCACGTCCGACTCAGGCGATGCTCTGAAAAATTAGCATAACAGGCTACATGAAGTCTCCATGTGTAGATGTGCGAGAGTCACAAGAGTTGTTCGAAAGGTAGGAGCCGAAGAAAGCGTGATGCCTACATCTGAAGGATTTCCTAATATTGCATCTTTTTTGGAAGAATTTGAAGAAAAATGTCACAAAATCACAACGATTGTCCACTTTGGACTATGTTCTGAAAGCTAAGCCCGCTAGATGGTGGGGTACACATAAACAATCTATATTCAAATGGCGACAATGTAGGATATTAATGGATATCATATTTGGAGAAGAGATCAACTATTATGATCAAAAGTACACAGGATTGACAGATCATACAACACATATTGAGCACTGTCGTGGAATTTGGAAAGAATATATGCGACAAGAATAGGTTCCCTGATTCATCCAAACTTTGGAAATGGTCCCGAGAAGTTGGTATACCTCAGAGGAGCTACGACAAGGAACCATTGAATGGGAAATCTTAGCTGTAAGATTTACCTAGACATTTGAATTTGAAAGTGAACACCCAAATGTGGATGTTGTGTTACAAGTCATCAAGGAGAATATCTTTGAAGAAATACTAGTTGCATACATGCACTTTCATCAATGCAGCATGACCACACATAGCTGTATGCAGTGCTATAATATCACATAAAATCTTAGTGATAATGACCCATTTTCCTTTAAAGAAAACACACAGAAGAAAAATAACCACCTACAAATGCATGATTCTAATACAGTTTATTCACAAAATACTTTATGTAGGAATGATATGTAACTCCCTATTTTTAGGATTGAATATGGAATCTGGTAAGCGCTAGGAGTTACTGAAAAGAATTAATGAGTCCCTAGTGAAAATGACTCGAGAAAAATATTGATCTCATCTGACTTATTTAAAAGTTATTAAATGAAATTTTGAATTTCTATTTACTCATCAAATACTAAAGAACTACCATGCTATACGAGGGAATCCAACATGCAAGGATGTTTATAGTTGCCTAGCCTAGTACATCTAACCACCTATCTGATGACCTTAATGAAGAAAGTTTCATTAGTGTAGGGATCATAATATATGATGCCTAAGGAAAAATTTTAACAAATGTTATATTATTATATATGTTACAGCTGATTTTACCACACATAGTGAATCACACTTTTATGGCCTTCCCTGCCCCTCTGCAGACTCCTTAGACCCCATGGACCATTTTTGTACCTTTGATGTTTCCAAGATCATCCCTAAAAACATGAAAAATTTTCCATACGCGACTTTTAATCCCTTTCTTGTGTATATACGCGGATTTGACCCTTAAACCCGCGTACATCGGGATGTGTGCAAAAGGCCAAATTATTTTGGAGTTTTCCTTGATGTGGATCCGAATCACTTGTCTCCTGGCCTTCCATATGCCTTGAGATCGCTTAGATTAGACCTTTCATTACCCCATTGAAGAGCTATATAAGGAACCCTTTGGATACATTGAAGGCATGAGGAATTGAAGAGCAAGAAAACTATACTCCATTGTTTCCACAGCTTATACTTGAGTCTACATCCCTTTGTCCCTTGGAGCACTTTTGCATTCTTCCCAAGCTTGCCTTTTGCTTGTGAGCTTGCTATCAAGAGATGGATTGAAGTGGTGGAGGCCCAAGTGGGGGACTTAGTTTCTCCAATTCGCAGACATGCCAACAGAGGTTGTCTTTATTGTAATCTTTGTTTTATAATTAATAGAAATATATTTTCCTATCCAATAATGTGTATTTGAATGAATATTTGATCCATGGATGATTTCAAATGCTTATATGTTATTGATTATATATGCTAGAGTAGGTCTAACACAATTATATATAACATGCTTGTCTTGTTTATTGAATGTTGAGGAAGCAATTTACCAATTCAAGATGGAGTTGGAGAGCTCAATGGGGATCTACATCAACCATCCTGAATAAGGTACGAATCGAGATCCTTTAGTGTTAGATATTTGGTTTCTCTTGCATATAGGAAATGATTGATTTCTGGAGTCAACTTGTCTTTTGTGGTACCCCAAGCCATAGGAATTTCTCTCCGTAATAGAATTGGTGACTCTACTGGGGACATTCCTTGTTTTTATTTGGGGTTTGGGGGCACAATGTGCTTGATATTCTTGACTTTCTCTTCATTTCTCCCTGTTTCTTTGTTGCATTTTATAGTATGTTCATCCATTGACACTCCCCTTTATTGGTTTGACCCTTGGCCTCCTTTTTACCACTGTCTTCTCTGTATACACAGGTTTTTGGCCAAAAGTCGCATACATACATGGATTTTTGGCCAAAAGTCGCGTATACACGCAGGTTTTTGGCCAAAATTTGCATATACATGAAGCTTTTTGGCCAAAAGTCGCATATATACGCAATTGTTCTTTAAACAGTCACGTACATCCTCCATTTTGGTGAGTTTGATGTTGTGGGAAGTTGTTGGGTGGGTTGTGAGTGTGGTTGGGTATTCCTTGGGTCTAGTGTTGTCTGTTGAATGCTTCTTTTATGACTAGAGACCACCTTTTCATTGATTTTTCTTTGAAAGTAGTTTTATTCATTTATCCGTTTTATTTTTCCATTAGTGCATTACTCTTTTTTGTCTCGGTGTCTTGTTGGGCTTGTGTTTTATACTTGTTGCAGAGACTGAGAGTTTTAGATGACTTTTATTGCATTTTTCATTCTATTATATTGAAAAATACAAGGTAGTTGCATTTTTTCCATATGGATTTGAGGAGGTACTTCCATTGGATTGCTTGGATGAGAGTTGTATTTAGGATTTCATATAGGAAGGATTGCATTGACATCGAAGGAATGATTTTTTATGCATCTTGTGTAGTGGCATACCCTATTTTTCATTTGACAAAGATTGCACTTAGCATTGTTTGTTATGGTGTGCATATTTATTTCACTGCTGAGTCATAACTTCATTAGTTGCATGACCATTTCCCTTTGAGTAATTACAACCAATTAAAATCAACGCATAATAAAATGAATTACACTCTTTTCTTTTATAGGGTGCACCAATAGGATTAGGTTTTACGGTCTTGGAATAGTTCATTATGAGTAAATTCTCCAAGACCACTAAACAACAACGTGAATGTGTCTTTCCAAGTGAGAGTGTGAAATTCCTTGGTATAATTAGTGTTTCTTAGGATCCTCCTCTTATAAGGGAGTTAAGCACGAGGCCCTGGATGACCCCTAGTTGTAACTGAGTAGCACTGGAGATATTTCCAGGATTGTATTCGTATCTGGGGGATCTTTCAAGAGTTTTGGGCTTTGCTACCCTACCCATACGGTCAATCCCACCTGCAACTATCCGCCTGAGCATTGATTATATTGAGGTGACCTTAGTTGCCTTACCTAGGTTATCGAGAGGGTACTTCACAGAGGTTATTCTGCAGGTGCCCTGGCTAGGTAGAGGTCGGATAGCACAGTCCCTTTATGCATTGAAGTTGAGGGCCACTATAATTGGTTACATACCTCTGCTTGTAGTGTATGGGAGTTTTGAGCCTATCCTAGGCGAGACATACCTGCTGCATTCGGGGGCTCACATATCCTCCCCTTGGTTTGCTTGTATTTGGATGTAGATTTTCTTAGGAGTGTGCTCTTTGTGCTCTAGTTGGCCTTTGGGATCGCAGTTAATTGAGTTCGGGTCCTTTTATTTTTTTCATGCCTGGTATTCTATCACCCATCCTTAGTCCTAGTACAGACCCTCGTGTCGGACTTGGGGGCATCACAGCCCCTTACTGTGCTCATAGATTTAGGAATGGTCATATTCCATCCTCTACTCCATTTGTAGAGGATTTTTATTCCCTTCACTCGGTCTTTACACTAGTGGTCACCCTCACAGGGGTGGTAGTGGATACATGAACGTTGGGTCTACACTTTACATTCCTTTTTATGGCCCATCGTCCACCACACTGTTTCCTTTGAATTTATTTGTCATGATCATTCCTCCCTATTCCCTATAGTTTGGATTCTTTATTGACTATTTTGGGTTGTTTTGGACTAATATGGTTGTCATGTAGGGTCCAATTTTTGTACACTCTCTCCGAGGTTTCAAACCGTTCATTCCTATCATAGGTATTATGTCTAAACTGGCATATAAGTTAGGATATCACATGCACTTGCACTTATGCATTTCCTTATGACTGTTCCATCTTAACCTTAGGTACGAACCCATTCTATTGTATCATAGAACCTTCATGTTGTTGTTAGAAGTGGTACTATGTGAATGGTAGAGCTTTCCTATACATGGGTGTCCTAGTCATCTCCCCTTTGCATTTGGTACCCATGCTGTGAGTCCTCTCTTTGGTTCAGGAGTCCTTTGTATAGTACCACCATGAATTTTGCAAGAGCCTCATACTCCTCTTGATATTTTGCTGGATTGTTTCCCCAGGACTCCCTTATGTCAAGTTGTAATTGCATTATCATGAGCTTTTCCTACCTCATTGAGCCTTATGTCAGCTTCCCTGACTTTGAGTATCAACCATACAGCCCGAGCTTGTCTCATGTCTAGCTACACAGAGCCATTTTACATATCCTTTGCAGCTTGATTCCCCATTTTTTATCGGGAGGGGACTGTCCCCCGAGTGTCGTTATCCTACACATGTGTCCTTGCATTGAGCATAGGTATGTTCCACTACTTGGAACTAGGTTTTTTTCCCATTGACACTCGTCTCCTCCTATTCTGTAACTATAAATCACTTCTATTCTTTTTCAAGCTTTTCAAAATATTTGAAAAAGTTCAAAAAAAATCAAAAAACCAAAAAGCCAGACAAGAAAAGATGTTATCTTTGGCAGCAGTTGAGTCGTTTCTCCTTCAAATAGATCACTGTATATCACATCCATTGGTTGGGTTAATATTTTGAATTTAGGAGCTGTACTCATTTCTCTAAGTTTATCTCCACCGACTGGTTAAGCTTCCAGTCCCTATGGAGCTTATGTCGATGCCTCCTGTGTCGCAGAGATGTCCCAGTTTTGTATATCGAGTTTATGCTTCCTACATTCAGTCACCATTCGCCTTTATGCTCTTGTTCGAAGGAAGTTGAAACTTCAGTCAAGCATTCCTCAGTTATCTTGACTTTGCATGTCAACCATTCCTGGTATAGTTACTGGTTCGTGCACATTATGATCGAGGTTTTCCACATTATACAGCTTTGCTGAGTACCTCATGTTTGATGATGGGGGATTCCTTAATGCCCTCCTTCCAGCGGATTTCATCCCATAAAATTTAGATCATTTATTCTAGGATAGGAATCTAGAGGCATTTTTGAGTTCCTTGAGACTTGCAGTCAACAATGGCAGGTTCTCTCACCATCAACAGTTTTTTGGGAATACATCAATGTCCCCTGATCGATGGATTCTCTCAAGTGTTCGACCTCAACACATTTATTCACACTTTTTATTTTTCACTCTAGTACCTTGATTCCCATTATCATTATCAGTGGGTGATCTCACGTCTGTTAACAGTATACATCAATGACCGGTAATCAAATGATCGACTACTATGTTCGACCTTGACACCTCTATTCACATAGCAGGACATGTACTTGTAGCGGTTTGTGTAGAAGACCTTCCATATTGGTGGCATCTCACATATGCTACCTCCTTGATCATGCCAGTATTCATGAGATTTCAGCTCTCGTGACTTGATTCCAGTATATGTCAGACATTTCCAACCATTATGGAGATCTTGATCCATTATATATCTTCAGTCTTCATGGAGATCATGATCCTTTGTATATCTTCATCATGGAGATTCTAAGCTATTTATATTGTACGTGGCGATGACCAGACATGTCATATGTATCATGCCTATTCATGGCCATTGTACTCTTATGTATCTGGGACTATTGTATCTATTTACAGTTATATGCAGAGCTTTATCATTATATTGTACTGATTGGATGGCCAGTTCTTCCACTGGGTTCTTCATCACTTCACTTTTGGGATGGAATTATAATGTATTTCAGCCATCGTATGACCCCTATGACCTCACACATTAAGGGGCATCTGTTATAGCTGATTTTACCACACATGGTGAATCACACTTTTATGGCCTTCCCTGTCCCTCTGCAGACTCCTTAGGCCCCATGGACCATTTGTGTACCTTTGATGTTTCCAATATCATCCCTAAAAACATGCAAAAATTACCATATGTGACTTTTAATCCCTTTCTCACGTATATACGCGGATTTGACCCTTAAACACACGTACATCGGGATGTGTGCAAAAGGCCAAATTCTTTTGAAGTTTTCCTTGGTGTGGATCTGACTCACTTGTCTCCTGGCCTTCCATATGCCTTGAGATCGCTTAGATTCAACCTTTCATTACCCCATTGAAGAGCTATATAAGGAACCCTTTGGATACACTGAAGGCATGAGGAATTGAAGAGAAAGAAAACTATAGTCCATTGTTGGCAGAGCTTATACTTGATTCTGCATCCCTTTGTCCCTTGGAGCACTTTTTTGTTCTTCCCAAGATTTCCTTTTTCTTATGAGCTTGCTATCGAGAGATGGAGGATTGAAGTGGGATACTCAGTTTCTTCGATTCGTAGATGTGCTAACAGAGGTTGTCTCTATTGTAATCTATGTTTTATAATTAATAGAAGTATCTTTTCCTGTCCAATAATGTGTATTTGAATGAATATTTGATCCATGGATGATTTCAAATGCTTATATGTTATTGATTATATATGCTAGAGTAGGTGTAACACAATTATATATAACTGTTAGTTTTTCAACATTAAGCTAGCCTTATTAGGATCTTTAACTGAGAGGATAACAAGCATAGCAATCAAACACGAGACAATGAACACTATATTTTTCCTTAGGGAAAACATAAATGGAGAAAACCCCGCAACTTCCTCAGAGATAGAATCAGCACAAAAGGTAAAACCCCAAAACAGTAAGATGCACTCCCGACAACAGTAACCTTCTTCTTCTCTAGCCCTAGTGTCTTCTCCTTCCTCAACTATGAGCTACACTTGAGTGTGTAAGTGATGTGTGCTAAATAGAGAGTCCAACTCTCTATTTATACTAATCCTGACATGACTAAAACCCTACTAGGGCTGACCTCTACTAGGAGAGTCTAATAACCCTAGTGCCCTAGAATTGTGGGGAATTTAATCCTTAGACAATAGGAGGGTTACCCACAATGACTTGACATGAATTGTTTACATTATTGATCCTCCCAATCAGAACATCGGGGCATGACAACATGACTCAATTACATTATAGATACATCATGGAATAAACATCGGGTTACAATATGTAAGATACATATATGAATACATTCCGAAGTTACAATTACATCAACACTGCCTCTTAACTAGGAAGATATTCTCTCGACACAATTTTCATCACTGTTCTTCTTCTCTGGATCTTCTCATCATTTGAATATTCAATTCATATTCATCTTCAAGTCATCTTCATCTGGATCTGGATCATCACTCAATTTGGATCATCTTCACTGGATCATAATCGATCTGTAACATCACTAGATCATCATCACAGCTAGATCTAGATCATCACTTGATCTTAATCATCATCACTGGATCATACTCGATCTGGAACATCACTAGATCATCATCACTAGATATGGATCATCACTTGATCTTGATCATCACTGCTGGATCTAGATCATCACTCGATTTGGATCATCACTGCTATATCTAGATCATCACTCAATCTAGATCCCTCGAAGTCATCATAACTGGATCTGGATCATAGCTCGATCTGGATCATTACTGCTGGTCACCATCATATGTGCTATCTCATGATTCTTCTCATCATAGGAATTTCTATAGATCCATCCCTTTTTCATGTTCTTTGTAGGCCTAGCCTCCATGTAGGTCTTCTTCAGCACTTATATCTGACCTACTCATCAGAAAGGCACATCACTCACATCCATCCAAGCAGGAACACATCCTGCTCACAATGATGGAAGAGTTCCACACATCCATCCAAGATGAAACACATCTTGCTCACAATGATGGAAGAGATCTGCACCTACATCCATCCAGGCGGGAATACATCCTGCTCATAATGATGGAAGGGCTCTACACTTACATCCATCCAGGCGGGAACAAATCCTGCTCACAATGATGGAAGGGCTCTGCACTTACATCCATCCAACTGGGAACACATCCTGTCCACAATGATGGAAGGGATTTGCACTTACATCCATCTAGGTGGGAACACATCCTGCTCACAATGATGGAAAGGGCTCTGCACTTACATCCATCCTGGTGGGAACACATCCTGCTCACAATGATGGAAGGGATCTGCACTTACATCTGACCTGGTAGGAACCAAATCCTACACCATTGTCAAAAAGGCATGCACTCACATATGACCTAGTAGGAACCAAATCCTACACCCTCGCCAGAATGACCCCCAGTCCCAGACTGAGCTACCTGGTAACAGACCAGGATCCTACACTCTCCCGAAGAGTGGCAGTTTCCGTTACATCTGTCCTACTTGACAGAATGTCCAACACTCACATCTAACATGGGAGGAACCTAATCCTTTAGCCATGACAAAATGATTCATCCCTTATATCTGACGTACTCGTCAGAATGTCTCTCTCAGTCCTAGACTGAGTGTTCCTAGTAACTGACCAGGTACCTCCATTCCCAGAATGGAAATTAGCACTCATATCTGACATAGAAAGAACCAAATCCTCTCACCATGATAGAATGGCTCAGCCCTTATATCTGAGATGCTCGTCAGAATGGCTATGGATGTCAACACTCATATCTGACATGGAAGGAACCAAATCCTCTCACCATGATAGAATGGCTCAGCCCTTATATTTTACCTACTCGTTAGAATGGCTATGGGACTCATCACTTTCCCTTGGAGGAAACCTCGATCTAGAGAACACCAAGATTCTCCTTGAAGTACTCAAACTTCACTCTAGCCAATGGCTTCATTGACACATCAACTATCTATTCCTCCGTCGCAACATACTGGAGCTTCACTGCTCCCCTCTACACCATATCCCTGATATAGTGATACTTGATCTCAATATGCTTCGACTTTTCATGGAACACTCGATTTTCTGACAACTTCATGCAACTCTGGTTGTCACAATGTATACAAGCAGCATCCATCTGGAGATCAAAAAAATCAGACAGTAGCTTTCTCGGCCATAATGCCTCACAACTAGCTGAACAAGCTGCGACATACTCTGCTTCAGCTGTACTCAGTTCCAGATAGGGTTGCTTCCTGCTGAACCAAGAGATCACACCTGATCCCATACTGAAGCAACACCCTGAAGTGCTCTTCCTCTCGATGGCACTGTTATCTCCCAAATAAAATAAATTTATTTTTGATAGTACGAAGAATTTAAATGATGCAATGAAGGATATGAAGATCACTAACAGTTTTGAATACCTCTATTTTTTGATGCAAATTTCTCAAAGTTGTGGTTACAGTGGCTTGGGCAAGGATCAGAACATCTCATTAGCCATCGAAAGATGGAAGATAAATGGCGAGTGGAAGACCCCTTCGGTAGATGAACGTATCGCTAAAACTTTTATTTCCTACAGAACAGTTTTAAACAGGGATCAAAGGTATAATCCTATATAGTGCCGACGTTGTGGAGTCTTAGTGTACTGCAGCACCGCAACTGCGGATAAGAGAATGATTTGAAAAAACTAAGGTATTGGTGAGATAAGTTCGCTAAGGGGCCGAAACAGCTGAAGAAAGATAGACTACGGGGTCCGCAAGTAGATGAAAATTCGACGTCGGAACCCAAAATCACTAGCCCTCGGCAAGATAATGAGATGGGGAGCCAAAACTATGGAAGACAAACAGACAAGGCTTCCATGACCAAAGGAAAACTGTGGCAATTGGAGGTTCAAGGGACTAACGATCGGTGAGCTATTCTACTAAAGAGCTGCAACGGCAGAAATCTAACTGACTACGGCTTCCGATCGATGACAAGAAATTTTCCCATAGCGTGACGATATATGAACACATCAGTGATCGGAGGGGCTAAAGACTAACCGACGACGAGCTAGTTCTTAGAGGCGCTGCAATGGCGGAGGAAATACAAACTAAGAGTTCCAATGAATAGTGGTTTTGAGTTTCGATCATAGGCGACATCAATTCAGGACTCAAAAACTTTAACAAATCGGCAAGTTAGTTCTCAAAGGCACCGCAACGACGAAGAATATAGTTACTAAGCATTCTGATTTAGACTTCCAATGAAGTCCGACATCGATGAAATCAAATTGAAAGAACTAAAGACTAAGTAGCGGTGGGACAAGGCTGAAAGTTTCCAAAATTTCCGTGATATGAAGAACTAAATACCGTCGAGGTCAAGTAGCAAAAATCGGAACTTGAGAACACTAACTGTCGGCGAGCTAGTCCTCCGAAGAGCTGCAACAATGGAAGAAAGACTTACTACAAGTTCTGAAACACAACAGACTCATCGGCGTCGAAACTTTAAAGGACTAACTATCAGCAACCTAGTTCCCAAAGGTGTTGTAACTGCGAAGAAAATAATGGTTAAAATTCCCGAGGGTAAGAGGCTTTAAGTTTCGATCGTCGATGAAATCATTTCGAGACTTAAAAATTTTAAAAGCATTGCCGAGTTAGTCCACTATGACACCGAAACGGTGGAAGACTTACAGACTACGGCTTCGGTGAGAAGAGGAAATCGTCGGCGATCAGAAGGACTAAAGACTAATCATCGGAGAGTTTAGAACCAAGTAGCTCCATGGAAATCAGAAGAACTACAGACTAATCGTCAACACAATGGTCCATTAAGGAGTTAAAACTATGGCAAACATTCAGGCTTGGAGTGCCGATGGGCTAGAGGAAACAACTTTCGATCGTCGATGTAGAAACCATCGGCAAATTAGTCCTCTGAGAAGCCGCAACTATGAAAGAAAAACAGACTAAGGCTTCCACAAGTAGATTAAAACTTCGTCATCGGAAAGGCTAAAGACTAACCGGCGACAAAATAGTTCACTATGGAGCCGCAATGGCGGATGAAAGACTTACTGCAAGTTCTGAAATAGCACAGACTCATCGGCGTCCAAACTTGAAAGGACTAACTATTAGCGACATAAAGCTAAGTATCTCCATAGTGTTAGCAAGGCAACAAACAAGACATCTGATAAATCAACAAAAAATCACCGCCAATCGGAGGTTCTAAAGACTAACCATTAACAATTTAGTCCTCTGAGGAGCCGCAACTACGGAGAAAATAATGACTAAAAGTTCCGCAACTGCGAAGAAAAGAGTAACTAAAAGTGCCTAAAAGTGCTGCCACTGTGGAGGATATAGTGACTAAACGTTCCGCCACTGTGGAGGATATAGTGGCTAAAGGTTGCGATGGAAGCAACAAAGTAAAAGTTTCGAGTGAATTGAACAAGATTGGGCACTTCAGTTGAACGCCGATACACTGACTGTTGGTGGCAATTTCATAGCAAACCAGCAGTGGTGGTTACCAGCTACCACTTCAGTCATTAAAATATCACCCAGTGAACTAGATATTTGCATTAGATAAACAAACAGTTAGCAAGGGTTTGATACCCTAATCTGGAAAAACTATTACTTTCAATGATTTTTGATGTAAACAAATCAGATTTTTAGGATCTGTAAGTTTTGTAAAAGGCTATAAAGCCCATGAATATTTCATTAATAAAGGTTCGACTTTGGGGATTTATGAGCTTGTTCCATTATCAAGCGTCTCATCTGGTTTATTTTAAGTATAAGCTCTTTTGTTGTGATTTGTTCAGCCCTCTATTTCTTTACTGTGTTTATTGCCTGAATGTGCATTTAGGTAATTTTCAGATTTATTAAAGGGTCGATAGCTATCATCCTATTGGTTATTTAGTGATATTTGATTTATAAACACCACCCTCAGTAGGATTTATCCATTTATATGCATGTGTTATGTGTGTAATTCTGTCAGCCTGGTGAGTTCTCCATCTCTGCACCTTTTTGTCAAACTATTGAACAAGTTGTAACTAAAATCCTTGTGATTGAGTGAGATTCATGCATGTATTGAGAGTGAGAGGTTATATAGGTTATCTAGCTTGATCCAATTTAGAAAAAACCCAAAAAAACAGTTTAAGTTACCAGGAATCCTTGAACTACAACCTAGAGGAGTTTCCTGGAGTGATAACAAAGTGGCGCCATTGCTGGGGAAAGGAGATTGAAACTCAGCTTCCCTGGGATACGACATAGATCCATGCTTTGATGATAGACAAGTCTTGGAAATTATTATAGTTTTAATCATCTATCTGGAGACTCCATTGATATAAGGTGGCTTCAAGAAGACCAACTACCAGAGAAAACCCAAAGGGGCCACCAGCAACACCCGTTTCAGATCCAGAAGAAATCTTAAGGAAAACTAGGGCTTTACTAAGACAAACCAACAGTGCTGCAAAAAATGCTACATCAGGTATTTCAAGAAATATTTTTGCTGATATTTCTTCTACTGAAACTTTGAATTCCCAGAAATTTTTAGATACATCAAAAAAATCTAAGGTTTGGGCATCTTCAAGCACTATTGCTTGTGAAGATCCAATCCCTGGTGACTCCGCTGGGATAAGTATACCACTGCCTTCTCAGCAAATATTTTCATCAATGCCTCCTTCCACATCCTTGTCCATACCCATTTCCAATATGGCCACCCCTCAATTGATCAAGATGGAAAGAATCCTGGTAGCTAGGTATGCGCCCCTAATTTTGCCAAATCCTCTCGTAGCCATGCCTACCGGGGATTACCTCAAGTATATGCCTAAGTTTACATGGGAAGTGGATTTCACTTCTGAAGAACATCTAGAGGATTTTTAAATCTATGCTGAAAATATAAATATAGAACAAGAAGATGTATGGACCAGAGTTTTTGTGCAAATCCTGGATGGCCAAGCTAAGAAGTGGTTTAAAGAACTGCTTGTTGGGTCAGTGGCAGGCATAGAGGCCCTAAATGATGTTTTCCTAAAGCATTGAGGAGAGAGGAGAGACCACCTCTAATATATCATAGAATTCAGCAACCTGAAAAGAGAAAATGGTGATTCTGTCTCCAACTTTACCAAGAGATTCAACAACATGTACAACAAGATCCCCACTGAAATTAAACCCACTGGTACCTCAGCTATGATAACTTATGTGAATGCCTTTGACTTTGACTTCTACCTACTTCTCAGAGAAAGGAGGTCTACCTCCTTATCACTCATGTAGGATGCTACCCTAGAGGTAGAGTCAAACATTCTGGCATCTCAGAAGGTCAAAGGGAAGGTAGATAGGAGAAAGCAGCCAGCAGACTACAATGGGGCTTTGGCATCAGAGAACAATATTGAAAAAATGACCAAACTTTTAGATAACCTGACTAATGAAATGTCTAAATTGAAGGACCAAGGACATCTGCCGGTGAGGAGTAAAGGGCCAAGTGACTTTGCTCCTCGAAACCCAAAATTTGTCCCTTATAGAAGAGGAAACCCCCCTGTTCGGATTCTCAAAAGGGAGAGAAATCAAGGCGAAGACCAGAGGATAAGAGCTCCATTTCAAAATGTTGTATTAAAAGAAGGGCTGGAATTCATTAAAGAAGAAGGAGAAGCTGAAGAAAATATCCACTGCATGGAGGATGAGCTGGACTATTCTTTTCTGACATAGGCAGAGTACAAAGAAGCCTTGATTGATGAGTAGATCACTGAAGAGGCTTTCTATCAGGATGATGATCAGGGAGGTTACCAATTGAGGTCTAGTTTGGTTGCTCCACTCAAAAATAATGATGTACCCGTCAAGCAGCCTGCTGCATCTGCTAGAAAGGTTGTTGTTTTACCAAAGAAAGTAGTTGTTCCATCCAAAGCATTGCATAAACTAGTACCTTCAGTCACACCTGATCAAGTCCAACTCAAACCTATAGCTCATGAGGTAAGGTTTCCAGATAGGCTACATTATTCCTTCAACCTTGAGTCTGAAATTCAAAAATTGAAAATCCCTTTCCCTTTAATTGAGTTGATGAAGAATGATGCATTTAAAACCTCCATTCTAAATTCCCTTCAACCCAAGGTGCACATTGACACTGAATTTGTGAACCTGTAATATGACAAGCCTGTTGTAACACTGGGCCCCATGATTGAAGACCTAATGGACTCTTTCCCACCATTCTATATATCCTTGAACATCCATGATAAAATCCTCCATAACTGTTTGTTGGATTCAGGAGCCTCTCATAACTTAATGCCATAGGCTGTGATGGATGAGATCAACCTCAGCATTACCAAGCCCTACCATGATTTATTCTCCTTTGACTCCAAGAAGGTCAAGTGCTTGGGCTTCATCAAAGACCTTGTTGTAAACTTAACTTAGCTGCCTTCGAAAAGCATAATGATGGACATCGTAGTGGCTGATATTCCTCCAAAATTCAGCCTTTTGCTTTCCCGGTCATGGAGCAAAAGATTGGGTGACACCCTTCAGATGGATCTCACATACGCCACCATTCCCATGTTTGGAGGAGAAACTAAGAGACTGTATAGGGAAAATCAGCTAGCGTACATTATAAGCAAGGAGATTGTCTCAATAAATCACCCCATCTATGCTGTGGACATCGATTTTGGATCTTGCATCTTGCAAATAGATGATAATCAGCAGACATCAGTTCAGCTCACCGATCCCACCTATCCGCATCCCGAAGAAGTCACAACAGCAATCTAGACCATGTATTTCGATGGGGCAAGCGCTCAAAAATGAGCAGGCACAAGGTTCATGTTGATCTCCCCATCTAAGGAGAACATTCACCTATCATATAAACTCAATTTCAAAACCACGAACAACGTAGCAAAATATGAAGCCTTGTTGCTGGGATTTAAAGTGGCCAAGGAGATGGGGATCATGTGCATGAATATTTTTGGGGACGCAGACCTCATCATACAGTAGGTCAACAACACTTTTTAGATGAAAAATATCAGACTGAAGGCCTACAGACACAAGGTATGGAAACTCAGAGACTCATTTATGTTTTTTGAACTGTCATATATTCCTAGAGATTTTAATCACCTGGCTGTCTTTGCAAGTCTGTTTGTTCCTCCTTTACCCCCTAGGCTTAGCTATGATGTTCAGGTCAAGTATAGACCCTCTCTGCCAGACAATGTAAAATTTTGGAGGGTGTTTGAAAATGATGGGAGCTTAGTAAATTCCTTCAGTTAGTGGATGAATTCTCTGACATACACATAGACCAGGAAAACCTTAACCTAGAGGAATCCAAGCAGCTCAAGCTAAAAGATAAAGTGACTGAGCACGATATCATCCAATTACCCAACAACCACATACCCCAAGGTCTAGTACCACTGGAAGAACTGTTTGATCACAATGATGTCCCTTTCAAGCCTGCTAAAAGGGAGCTAGATCCTGCTATCCGAGAGCACAACACAGGCAGCCAGAGCCATCCAAAACTGATAAATCTATTCACTGGGTTGACTGCTGAACATAAGTTTGAATATTGCCGCTTGATAAAAGAGCTTGCTGATGTGTTTTCCTGGGAGTATAGTGACCTAAAAACGTATGATACCAACATCATCTGACACATGATTCCTTTGGATAAGGACACCATTCCTTTCAAACAGAAGCTGAGACCCATTATCCCTCTTCTATTTCCAGTGATTGAGAAAGAGATCCACAAACTCCTCAAAGCCAAGATCATAATCCCGATTAGGTATTCCTAGTGGATTGCAAATCTAGTAGTGGTAAGAAAGAAAAATGGAGAAATCAGGCTGTGTGTGGATTTTAGAAACTTGAACAAATGTTCCAAAAAGACAACTATCCACTACCCAAGATGGAACATCTACTGTAGAGAGTCTCGGGGGATAGGGTCATGTCCTTCCTTGATGGCTTCTCTCGATACAACCAAGTGGTTGTGCACCTAGACAACCAAGAGAAGACTACCTTTACCACCCCCTGAGGCACCTTCATGTATGCTAAAATGCCATTTGGGCTAATGAATGTTGGGGCTACTTTTCAGAGAGCTATGGACCTAGCTTTTGTAGGGCTAAAACATAAATATGTGCTGATATATTTGGATGACTTAATAGTTTACTCTCACAACTATCATGACCACTTGCAGCATTTGAGAAAGGTATTTCTGAAGTGTAGAAGGTATGGAATATCACTGAACCCCAAGAAGTCCCAGTTTGCACTCAATGAAGGAAATATCCTAGGCCACATAGTCTCAGCTGAAGTTGTAAAGATCGATCCAGTAAGAGTGGAGGCAATTCAACAGCTGTCAATACCAAGGTCAAAAGGAGACATTCAGTCCTTTTTAGGCAAGATAAACTTTGTCAGGAGATTCATTCCAAATTTCTCCGAACTGGTAAAGCATATAACAGTTATGCTAAAAAAGGATGCAGAAATCAACTGGACTGACCAGGTAATAAATTATTTTGAAGACATTAAGAAAGCCATCATGGAGGCCCCAACCCTGATTAGTCCCGACTACACCAAGGGTTTTTACATTTTCTCTTTTGCATCTTATGACACAGTGGCAGCTGTACTATTACAAAACAATGGTGAAGGTATTGATCATCCAATTGCTTTCTTCAGCAGAACCCTGAGAGATGCTGAGCTGAAGTATGACCCAATTGAGAAGCAAGCTTATGCCCTCATAAAATCTTTGAAGAACTTCAGAATCTACATTCTCCATGCAAAGGTCATTGCGTATGTCCCTTTAGCTGCTGTGAAGGATGTTTTGACTCAGCCTGACATTGATGGGAAGAGAGCTAAGTGGGTTTCCAAACTCATTGAGTTCAATGTAGAGGTGAAACCCACCAAGTTGGTAAAAGGATTAGGTCTAGCCAAACTCATGGCCAAAGAAAACTGTGAACTGTTGGGAATGAATTTCACATATGTCAGGTCAGTAAAGGTGCAAACTATGGTGGCAGCTGAAACAGAGGAAAATCAAGATCAAAATAACATTCCAACAGTAGCTGAGAACATATATTCATGTGAGTGGTACTCAGGTATCATTCAACTTTTGCTAAAATTAGAAGTTTCTCCTGATCTTACTCCTAACCAAGCACAAGCTCTTAAATTGAAATATGTTAAGTTTTGCATAATTGACAAACTGTTGTACTGGAGAGATCAGTCCGGGATTTTTTTAAGGTGTCTAGATAAAGAGGAAGCAGAACAGGTCATGCATCACTTTCATTCCAGTACATGTGGAAGCCACCACTACTAGAAAACCACATCGCACAAGATATTAAAAGTAGGGTACTATTGGCCAGTCATTTTTGCTGATGTATGCACTTTTGTAAGGGCCTGTGACCAATGTCAAAGATTTGAAGGGAAGCAACAGCTCAAATCGTTGCCCCTTAGGCCTGTTACACTGAATGGGCCTTTCCAGCAATGGGGTCTAGATTTCATAGTTGAAATAAATCCATCTTCCAATGGACAGCATAAATGGATCTTAGTAACCACTGACTACCTTACCAAATGGATAGAAGCAATACCCACCATAAATGCCACTCAGCAAGTCATCATGAGATTCTTATATGAGAACATCTTTAGCAGGTTTGGTTGCCCGGTAAGGTTAGTAACTGATAATGCACAATCCTTAAAAGTTGGGGCATTGGTTAAATTGTGTGAATTAATGGGTATTCAACTGGTGCACTCCACATCTTATTACCCACAAGGCAATGGCCTGGTTGAGTCATCCAACAAAATCTTAGTCCGGATCATTAGGAAATTGCTAGAGACAAATCAGAAAAGCTGGGATTCAAAGCTTAAGTTTGCCTTATGGGTTGATAGGGTGACAGATAAAATATCCATAGGGACTTCTCCATTCAAACTAGTTTATGGCACTGAGGCCATCTTTCCCATCCAGCTCACCCTTCTAGTGGCAAAGTTCTTTCAGGAAGAGGAAGATGAACCAAATGATATCATGAGAAGGATGATGGATTTGGTGGAGTTACAGCAAATCAGGGAGCAAGTCACAGGAAAATCAGAGGCTCATCAACAGAGGATAAAGGGCATGTTTGACAAAAGAGCAAAGGCAGACAACTTCCAGGTCGGGGACTGGGTCTTCAAGTGGGATGCTATCAGACAAGACAAGGGGAAACAAAAAAAAAATTAACTCTTTATGGATTGGCCCTTTTGTTATAGACCAGGTATATAATAATAACACCTTCAAATTGCAGAATTTGGAAGGTGAAGAGGTATTTGATGGCCCAGTAAATTGGAGGTTCCTAAAACTCTATTTTATTTGAGGATCTGAGGCCTTATAATTGTAAATTTGTAGATTGTAGGGTTTTTTTTCTTTCGGAATAAGACTCCATGCCCAATGGAACAATAGAGAATAGTGTTAAGTTACTTAGTTGCTTTTAGGTAAAGGCATTTTGGTCTGGGGTTCTTAGGACCTCGTAGGGAGGTTCCCATCCAGATGTTATCTCCCAAATAAAATAAATTTATTTTTGATAGTATGAAGAATTTAAATGATGAAATGAAGGATATGTAGATCACTAACAGTTTTGAAGACCTCTATTTTTTTATGCAAATTTCATTAAGTTGTGGTTTCGGTGGCTTGTGAGAGGATTGGAACATCTCATTAGCCATTGAAAGATGGAAGATAAATGGCGAGTGGAAGACCCCTTTGGTATATAAACGTATCGCTAAAACTTTTATTTCCTACGGAACAGTTTTAAACATGGATCGGAGGTATAGTCCTCTATTGCGCTAACGTTGCGGAGTCTTAGTGCACTGCGGCGCCACAACTGCAGATAAGAGACTGATTTGAAAACAATAAGGCATCGACAAGATAAGTCCACTAAGGGGATGAAACAGCTGAAGAAATATAGACTACGGGGTCCGCAAGCAAATGAAACTACGACGTCAAAACGTAGAATCACTAGCCATCGGCAAGATAATGAGATGGGGAGCTGAAACTACGGAAGACAAACAGACAAGGCTTTTGCGACCAAAGGAAAACTACGACGATCAGAGGATCAAGGGACTAACGATCGGTGAGCTAGTCTACTAAAGAGCCGCAACTGCAAAAATCTAACTGACTATGGCTTCTGATCAATGACAAGAAACTTTTCGATAGCACAACGATAGATGAACACATCTGCGATTAGAGGGGCTAAAGACTAACCGGCGGCAAGATAGTTCTCAAAGGCACCGCAACAGCAGAGGAAATATAGACGAAGAGTTCTGATGAATAGCGGTTTTGAGTTTTGATCGCAGACGACATCAGTTCAGGACTCAAAAACTTTAACAACTTGGCGAGTTAGTCTTCAAAGGCACCACAACGATGGAGAATATAGTGACTAAGTGTTTCGATTCAGACTTCCAATGAAGTCCAACAGAGATGAAATCAAATCAGAAGAACTAAAGACTAAGTAGCAGTGGGACAAGGATGAAAGGTTCCGAAATGTCGGTGATATGAAGAACTAAATACTGCCGAGGTCAAGTAGCAGAAATCGAAACTTGAGAACACTAACCTTTGGTAAGCTAGTCCTCCGAGGAGCCACAATGGTGGAAGAAAGAATTAATGCAAGTTCCGAAACAACACAAACTCATCGGCATCGAAACTTGAAAGGACTAACTATCGATGAGCTAGTTCCCAAAGGCGCCACAACTGCAGAGAAAATAACAGTTAAAATTCCTGAGTGTAAGAGGCTTTGAGTTTTGATTGCCGATGAAATCAGTTTGGGACTTAAAAACTTTAAAATCATCGATGAGTTAGTCCACTACGACACTGAAACGGAGGAAGAATTACAGACTACGGCTTCAACGAGAAGAGGAAATCATCGGCGATCGGAAGGAATAAAGACTAACCATCGGAGAGTTTAGAACCAAGTAGCTCCACGACAATCAGAAGAACTACAAACTAATTGTCAGCACAACAGTCCATTAAGGAGCCGCAATTGTGGTAAATGTTTAGGCTTGGAGTGCCGATGGGCTAGAGGAAACAGCTTCCAATCATCGATGTAGAAACCATCGGCAAATTAGTCCTCTAAGGAGCCACAACTGCGAAATAAAAACAGACTAAGGCTTCCGCGAGTAGATGAAAAATTCGTCGTCAGAAAGGCTAAATACTAACCAACAACAAAATAGTTCACTATGGAGCCGTAATGGCGGATGAAAGACTTACTGCAAGTTCTGAAACAGCATAGACTCATCGGCGTCGGAACTTGAAAGGACTAACTATCAGCGACGTAAATCTAAGTAGCTCCACAATGTCGGTGAGGCAACAAACAAGACATCCAATAAATCAATAGAAAATCACTGTCAATCGGGGGTTCTAAAGACTAACCGTCAGCGATTTAGTCCTCTGAGGAGCCGTAACTACAGAGAAAATAATGACTAAAAGTTTCTCCACTACGTAGAAAAGAGTAACTAAAAGTGCCACCACTACGAAGGATATAGTGGCTAAAGGTTGCGATGGCGGAAACAAATTAAAAGTTTCGGGCGAATTGAACAAGACTGGGTACTTCAGTTGAATGCCGATACACTGATTGTTGGTGGCAATTTCATAGCAAACCAATAGTGGTGGTTACCAACTACCACTTCAATCATTAAAATATCACCCAGTGAACTAGATATTTGTGTTAGATAAAGAAACAGTTAGCAAGGGTTTGATGCCCTAATCTGTAAAAACTATTACTTTCAATGATTTTTGATGTAAACAGATCGGATTTTCAAGATCTGTAAGTTTTGTAAAAGGCTAAAAAGCCCATGATTATTTCATTAATAAAGGTTCGACTGTGGGGATTTATGAGCATGTTCCATTATCAAGCATCTCATCTGGTTTATTCTAAGTATAAGCTCTTTTGTTGTGATTTGTTCAGCCATCTCTTTCTTTACTGTGTTTATTTCCTGAATGTGCATTTAGGTAATTTTCAGATTTATCAAAAGGGACGATAGCTGTCATCCTATTGGTTATTTAGTGATATTTGATCTATAAACACCATCCTCAACAAGATTTAGCCATTTATATGCATGTGTTATGTGTGTAAGTCTTCCAGCCTAGTGAGTTCTCCATCTCTGCACCTTTTTGTCAAACTACTTAACAAGTTGTAACTAAAATCCTTGTGATTGAGTGAGCTTCATGCATGTCTTGAGAGTGAGAGGTTATATAGGTTATCCGGCTTGATCCAATTGAGAAAAAACCCAAAAAACAGTTTAAGTTACCAGGCATCCTTGAGCCACAACCTAAAGGAGTTTCCTGGAGTGATAACAGGCACTGCCTACCCAATCTGAATCAACATAAACCTCCAGGTTAATCTTCTGATTCGCATCATACTTGAGCCCATAATCAACTGTACCCCTCAGGTACCTCAGAATATGATTTGCAGCAATCAAGTGAACATTTTTCGAATCTGTCAAGAACTGGCTCAAGGTGTTCACAGCAAAGCAAATGTTTGTTCTTGTGTTCGTCAGGTATATCAATGACCCAATCATCTGACAATACATCATAGCATCAACCGACTCTGATGAAGCATCGCTCAATAGCTTCAGGTTCGATGCCATAGGTGTGGCCATAGTCTTACAGTCCATCATCCCAAACCTCTTCAGGATCTCTACTGCATACTTCCCTTATCCAAGGAATATTCCATCCACACTCTGCCACACTTCCATACCTAGAAAATAATGCATCATACCCAACTCCTTCATTTTGAACTCAGCAGCAAACTTTCTCTTCGTATCAGCAATCAACCCATCCATACCTGTCACAAACACATCATCTACATATAGTAGAAGTATCAATGGGTTGTCATCTTCAACCTTGTAGTAAAGGTTGGAATCTGCTTTATTCTTGGTAAATCCCAAACTAGATAGAAAGCTATCGATTCTGTCGTACGATGTCTTGGGTTCCTGTTTCAAACCGTACAGGGATTTCTTCAAT
Organism: Pseudotsuga menziesii; assembly: GCA_001517045.1. NCBI lineage: Eukaryota > Viridiplantae > Streptophyta > Pinopsida > Pinales > Pinaceae > Pseudotsuga > Pseudotsuga menziesii. The sequence goes on along the minus strand of LPNX010389307.1, from coordinate 33,542 downwards.
CTGCATACATGAGACTCCCTATCATGTGTCTCAAAACCAAGTGGTTGTTCTACATACAGTTCCTCTTCCACTACACCATTCAAGAAAGCAGTCTTGACATCCATCTGGTGTATCTTCCATTTCATCACTGCAGCCAGAGCAAGTACTGATCTGATGGAAGTGTATTTAGCTACAGGTGCAAAGGTTTCTTCATAATCTATTCCTTCTTTTTGAGAGAAACCCTAAGCCACAAATATTTCCTTATATTTTTCAATGCTACCATATGCAGCATGTTTGATCTTGTAGATCCATTTGGAAGTTACAACTGACTTCCCATCTGGTCTTGGGACAACATCCCAAACATCATTCTTCATGATCGATTGGTATTCTTCGATCATAAAATACTTCCATTCTTTCCATTCTGCCGCTTCTTCATAAATGGAAGGTTCTTTATCAATGAAATCACATAGTAATGCTACATACCCAGAGTAGGATCTGGTCCTCTTTCTATCTCTGTTATTCTCTTCTGGAGCCCCATATCTTTCCACACCTTGGATAAGTTCTCATACCCAAGTAGGTTTCCTCTTATGAGTATTCTTCTCCAGAGGCGGATCTATAGGTCTTTATGGTTCTTCAAATTCTCGATCTTCTTCTTGAGTTTCTTCGTTCATGGTTGTATCATAAATTCTGGGTGCTTCTGCTTCTTCAGGTTCTTCAGCAGGTCTCTTTCTGGATTTGTTGTAAGCCGTGTCTTCATCAAATGTTACATCCCTGATGATTTCAATATTCTTGTATCCTGGGAAATATATTTTGTAAGCCTTCGAGATTTCAGAGTATCCCACAAATATACCCTTCTTTCCTGAAGGATCTAATTTTGTTCTCTTCTCTTTTGGAATGTGTATGTACACTGGACAGCTGAATATTCTAAGATGGCTCACTTCTGGTTTCTTGCCAAAGAATACTTCTTCAGGAGTCTTGTTCTTGAGTACTCTATGTGGAGTACAGTTCTGTACATACATCGTTGTTCTGGTAGCTTCCACCCAAAGATGCATTGGAAGGTCTTGATCATGAAGCATTGCTCTTGCATCTTCCATGATAGTTCTATTCTTCCTCTCTACAATCCAATTCTATTGTGGATTATAAGGAGTGGACAACTCCCTCTTAATCCATGATTCTTTGCATAGCTCTTTGAATTCATTTGAAGTGAATTCTCCGCCATTATCTAATTAAAGGGTCTTGATCTTCTTTTCGGTGTGGTTCTTGATCAAGGCTTTGAATTCCTTGAATTTTCTAAATACTTCATCTTTGTTCTTCATGAAGTAAACCCATGTCTTCCTAGAAAAATCATCAATAAAAGAAACAAAATATGCATACTTGCTTAGTGAGTTTGATTACATAGGACCACATACATCGGAGTGGATGATTTCCAAGATTCCTTTTGCTTTTCTTTCACTAATTGGAAATGTCTTCTTTCTATTCTTTCCTTTCACACATCCTTTGCAGACCCCATCATGTTTTTCTTGGATTTTTGGAAGACCTTCGACAACTTTGCTTGCAATAGGTAGTTCTCTGTAATGCACATATGCAATACTTCTATGCCAAAGTTCACTTGGATCTACTGTGTCATGGACCAAGGCTTGTTCTAGATGGCCCTTTAATTTTTACAATCCTCCTTCTTGTTCTCCAATCACTACCGCATCATCGATAGTCTTTCCTTTTGGCCACATGATGACTTGACCATCTATGAATGCAACCCACATTCCTTTTTCATCTAATGCTAATATGGAGAGGAGGTTCTTCTTGAGTCCTGGTACAAACAATACTTCTTTCATTGTTAGAGACTTTCCAAAGTCTAGCTTATAGGTGTTAGAATAATCAACCCATAGTTTACCCATTTAGACATTAATTTAATTATTTCTGTCTTATTAGCCTAGTTCATGTGTCCCACCTTGTATAAGTTGTCTATTACCTATCCATAGTGGTCAAACTTGCCTTATTTGACTCATGTAGTGCATGGGAGAGCTAAAGGAATCAATTCTACTTTATTCCTGGCCTCCTAGGCGCCCTTCTGCTTTTTCTACTTTATTGCCTTCTTTTTCAGTGTTTTAAGGCAAAAGGAAAAGCTAGACTAGGTGAGGTTGACTAGTTTTTTGTCCTACACATCCTCCTCTCTTTTCTCCTTGCAAAAGCATGTATGAGCTTCCATTCCACCACTCTTTAGGTTGCCTAAGACTTTTTTCCAATTCGTGAGCTCCATGACAGATTTGGGATCAACTTTTTACACCTATGCGGGATTTGCTTATTTTTAGTAAGTCTGCTTTATGCTAGATTCGAATTGCTCCTCATGCATTCGAATCCCTGATGTATGCTATTTATTCAACAACCTATGTTATTACAGGGTTGGCTATTGTACACTGATTTAATACAGTTTAGTTTTCAGCTCCAATTTTCAGTCTCTTTGTGAGTGATTTTGCATGATCAATTGTTAATTGTTGTGAGTAAAATTAATCTATCACCTGGTTCAATTTCCACAATAGGAAGATTCCCCACTACCTTTTATTGGATATTGGTAGTCATCTCCTAGCTTCACCTTGTCAGGTGATTCATGTTCTGACAGTCTTACAAAGGATTCCTTGAATCCAATCATATGTTTGGAAGCCCCACTGTCTATAATCCAATCATCACTTCGATGAGTAATGTTACCTGTGAGAGCAGAGATCAAAACATATTCATCCTCTCTTGAAGAATCTTCACTTTCATATCAGGTTATTTTCTTGGATGGTTCATCATCCTCTGTAGCATGAGCATGATGTCTTCTTTTGTTGCTTCTCTTTTTTAGCTTTTGTTTCTTAGGACAATTCCTTTCATAGTGTCCTACTTCATCACATGTATAACATATGATCCTAGATAAATATTTTCTAGTGTTATCTTTGTGAGAGTGCTTACCTATGAAGGGATGAGATCTTCTTTTGGTTGTCTTGGAGTGTGACTTGGAGTGTACTGTGAGAGCTTGATCTTCACTTCCCATCTTTTCTTCTCGAGCTGCTATTAGAACTTCTTCTTGAGAGCACTCTTCCCATAGTCTGCTAAATTTGACTAACTTCTTTCTATCAAATATTCCTTGGATGAAAGAATCCCATGACCTAGGAAGGCCATTCAAGGTAGTCATCACAATCTCTGCATTTTCCACTTCTTCATCTATTGCTTCTAGTTGTTCCTTTATCTGAGAAACTTTTGTGAAGTAAGACAAGATTGTTTCTACATTCTAAATCTTAACATTCTTCAGTTGGTTTCTTAGAGTCATCTTCTGGTTTATGTTCTTCCCTTCAAACAATTTGGTTAGGGCATCAAACATAGCTTTAGGTGTCTTGAGAGAGGACACCTGTGGGATAAGGTGATCCTTAATAGAATCAGCAATGATCCTCTTTGCCATAACCAACTTCTTCTTATGCAAGGCCTTAGCCTCATCTCCCTCTGGAACTGGAGCCTCCTCATGGATGTAGGAGTCTAACTCATTTTCTTCTAGGACCAGGGAGATCCTATACTTCCAGGCTCAGAAGTTATCAGCTCCCTCAATATTTTCATCAAGCTTGGTATGATGCGACATATTAACTGAGAACCTCAAATGGAAATACAAAATATTTTAGATCTTACAAGGTCAAGATGTCGGATCTGAATTTTGAGCTGAAAGCCTGCAGAGCTAGTTCAGGAGCAAATTAGGGTTTTGCTTTTTCAGAGTTCTGTCCACCCAAATGCCTTGAAATTTATCCCTAACTTCGATTTTGGGGAGGAGATCAATCCAGGCCTGGGCTCACTGAAAAATTCCTCTTCTATGAAAAGCCCGAATTTTCGGCAGGAGAGATAGGTCCAAAACTGGAAAACCTCAGAATTGGAATCTGTTTTGACAAAAATATGTGCCCTAAAGCTAAATAGAGAGTTATTCCACCTCACTTTTGCTGAAAATATGTGGAGAGAGATCCACAAAGTAGGAATCCCTAGTTCCCGTAGCTGCACAGTGTCTTCTTCTCAGGTTAGCTCTGATACCATGTTAGTTTTTCAACATTAAGCTAGCATTATTAGGATCTTTAACTGAGAGAATAACAAGCATAGAAATCAAACACAAGAGATAATGAACACAGTGTTTTTCCTTGGGGAAACCATAAATGGGGAAAACCCTACAACTTCCTCAGAGATAGAATCAACACAAAAGGTAAAACCCCAAAATAGTAAGATGCACTCCTGACAGCAGTAACCTTCTTCTTCTCTAGCCCCAGTGTCTTCTCCTTCCTCAACTATGCGCTACACTTGAGTGTGTAAGTGATGTGTGCTAAATAGAGAGTCCAACTCTCTATTTACACTAATCCCGACATGACTAAAACCCTACTAGGGCTGACCTCTACTAGGAGAGTCTAATAACCCTAGTTCCCTGAAACTGCGGGGACTTTAACCCTTAGACAATATGAGGGTTACCCACAATGACTTGACATGACTTGTTTACATTATTGATCCTCTCGATTGAAACATTGGGGCATGACAACATGACTAAATTACATTATATATACATCCCGGAATAAACATCGGGTTACAATACATAAGATACATAGATGGATACATTCCGAAGTTACAATTACATCAACAATAGCATGCTTGTCTTGTTTATTGAATGTTGAGGAAGCAATTTACCAATTCAAGCTAGAGTTGGAAAGCTCAACGGGGATCTACATCAACTGTCTAGAATAAGGTATGAATCGAGATCCTTTAGTGTTAGATATTTGGTTTCTCTTGCATATAGGAAAGGATTGATTTCTGGAGTCAAGCTGTCTATTGTGGTACCCCAAGCCATAGGAATTTCTCTCTGTAACAATGTATTTTATACATGGTATGTATAAAGAATAAATATAGTAATAATATTAATAATGTAGGAAAGAAGGAAAAGATCCATTTATTATTATTATTACTAAGAGAAAATTAAATAGTATAATATCTACAAAAGTCTAATTAGGAACTAGTTAAAAAGTTTCTAAGTTAAAATATTAAAAGTACCTAAATTAAATAAAAGGGTTAAATCAAGAAATCAAGGATTATTGATTTAACTACCCCTTTGACTGAAAAATATGTCTATAAAGTCCCAAGCTAAAGAGATTCCTTGGGATCTCATCTATCTTTTTGGAGTCATTATTTTTCATGTTCATTATCAAGAGAGCTATTGGAGAACAATTTCCTAAAAGGATAAAGGAGAATTGATCCAGACCTGATATACCAGTTAGGGAAAACTTAGCTTAGGAGCTCTAAGCTACCTGCATGTTGGAAGCAGCTCGGGGGGATCCAGATTGAAACCAAGAATAGTTCTGGGTCATGGTTGGGTGGAACGTGGTAGTTCCCAAGTAATTCAGTCATCTAATACAGAGTTCATATCTTCCCATGAACTGTTAATGCTGGTTAATTGAGTGTGCAGGTTTCAGCCATTAAAGGAGCTTCAATTTAGAGGTATGAGGTTCTAGACTGTTAATCATCCATTTAACCTATACAACCAATGAAGGAAAATGCCGCATAAACCACAAGAATAATAACCGTGGAATTAAATGCAGTAATATAATGACATCAACGCAGCATAATATTATAAACACAATCTTTATAAAGTCATCACTCAGTTACAAAGTCATTTTTATTGGCTATGGAACCATTGCAAGCAATGGTGTTTCCCTTTTCTTTTATCATAAACCAAAACATGAATTATAAAATATAGATAGAGGCTGTCGAAGGTACCAAGGCTCTCTTCGCTACTAACATCACCATATTAATTACAAACCAAAAACATTATAAGCTTAGGCCTGAATACGATCGAAACCCCAAAACAAACCCCACGTTTTTCGTTGCACAAAATGCAGAGTTCTTCGAGACACAGTCAAACCCCAAACCAAAATGCATCTTTTTGGAACCAGACTCAAGCAAACCCCAACCAACGATGAGTTAAACTCAGTCTTAAACATGAAGCCAAGAGGTGACAAGTGAAGACTTATTTCACATGCTTACTGTAAAGATATGGATTTTTCCACGCCTTGCATTCATGCTACGAACCATGCCCCTCTTCGCCATCCCTGTAACCTGCAACAACAGAACGATAACAATAATGAGAAGTATGAATCATTGAAAAAGCTACAACAAAAAAAAATGCTGTGAAACCAAACGTTAACATACCTGTCATTTCCATGGAAGATGCATTATCCATACTACACAGGAAAAAAGGGTAAGCATCTAAGCTACAATTGACCAAACCCCATCATTGTGCCAAGCCCTAAGTTGGAGTGCCACACTTTCCAACATGCATTAAAGGCACTACCCCTTTGTCCATTAACGTTATCCAAACCCACATCTCTATAGTTCATACATGATACAATATCGAATGCCTCCATTCCATGTGATGTATAAACCCCATGTGCAACATTCAAACTTAGGATTTATGCCCTAATTCCATGGCATATGAAATATTCCATGGAGCATTACCACCAAGGTTTTGTAAGTATATTGTATCATTTCACTAATAATTAAAATCAACCTTATAGGAAGTATACACTAAGGCTTAAATGAGGTTGTAATTATTTACAACGTAGTAAATAATTATCACATCAATAATATTTCGTCATCGCTTAAATGATTAAGGATGTAGTGACCAAGTCACTAGCATACATTCTATAATAAATACTAATAAAAAATAGTGTAATAGGATAGGGCTGCAAATGCAAGCACTAGAAATCAAGAATCAATACCATTTGTTAAGCATTGTAAACAAGTTATCTGTCGCCAAGTATACCTGCACATAACAGGATAAGAATTCCTTAGTTCGAAAGAGCTAAGTAATCCTGTTGCATCAAGTATAAACTGTAACCTCTTGGGGTTACAAGGGAAATGAGTCCCATCACTCCACCCCTTTTGTTTCCAAGAACAAAGTTAAGTTAGAAACATGTAAACAAACACAAGCACATGATATAATCAATAAGTACATAATCAAGTATTTGACATACACAGTAATACATAACCATAAGACTAACATAGTAATCTGT
>LPNX010389307.1:6555-26237 GCA_001517045.1 Pseudotsuga menziesii | reverse complement strand
CTTCGAAGTTACAATATTTCAACACTCCCCCTTAACGAGAAGGGTATTCTATAACAACATCAACAACAACAATAATAGGAGAGAGATAGAGGACATCATGAAAATCATCAGGGTGATACATCTATAAATCATTGGAAGGTTTTCAACATCATGTAGTCTTCATCTTCAATCTTTAGTCTTCAGCATCATCAATACTTTGACCGCTTCGATCAGCAACATCTTCTTCAACACTTTGACCTTTCGATTAGCAACATCATATTCAACACTTTGACCTTTCGGTCAGCAACATCTCCTTCAGCACTTTGGCCTTTAGATCAGCAACAACATCATCATCATACTCTGATCTTTCGATCAGAAACATCATCAAAACATCAACATCATCATCATCAAAATATCATCATCATCACATTCTGATCTTTCAATCAGAATCATCATTATCATCAGCCTCTGATCTTTTGATCAGAAACATCATCAACCGAACATCATCATACTCTAACATCAACTCATCATCATATTCTGATCTTTCGATCAGTACGTCATCATCAACATACTTTGATAATACAGCATCATCATCATCAGGATATCATCATCATCACATTCTGATCTTTCGATCAGAAACATCATCATCATCATCACATTCTGATCTTTTGATCAGAAAACATCATCATCATCAGCAAAATCATAATCATACGCAACTTCTGATATTCCGATTAGAAAACATCATCATCATCATATTCTGATCTTTCGATTAGAGAACATCATCATCGTCAGCAACAACATTGTTATCATATTCTAATATTTCAATCAGAGAACATCATCATCATCGGCAACTTCTGATCTTTCGATCAGAGAAACATCATCATCATCATATTCTGATCTTTCGATCAGAGAACATCATCATCATCAGCAACAGCATCATCATCATATTTTGATATTTCAATCAATATGACATCATCATCATAAAAACATCAACATCATCAAAACATCAACATGATCCTTCCTTTCATAATTACGAGATTTAGGTCTTTATGGAGTTACCAATGATCCTTCCTTTCGAAATTACAGGATTTAGGTCTTTACGGAGTTACTAACGATCCTTCCTTTCGAAATTATGGGATTTAGGTCTTTACAAAGTTACTAACAATCCATCCTTTCAGAATTACGGGATCAACACATTTGTGGAACTCAGAGAATCCTTCCTATTGGAATTACGGGATCAACACATATATGGAACTCAGACAATCCTTCCTATTGGAATTACGGGATCAATTCAATGATCCTTCCTTTCAGAATTACAAGATCAACACATATGTCGAACTCAAACAATCCTTCCTATTGGAATTACGGGATCAACACATCTTTGGAACTCAGAAAATCCTTCCTATTGGAATTACGGGATCAATTCAATGATCCTTCCTTTCGGAATTACGGGATTTAGGTCTTTACGGAGTTACTAATGATCCTTCCTTTCGGAATTACGGGATTTAGGTCTTTACGGAGTTACTAATGATCCTTCCTTTCGGAATTACGGGATCAACACATATGTGGAACTCAAACAATCCTTCATCTAGGAATTATGGGATCAACACACGTTCTCGAGTACCGAAGTCACTGGATCCGTTCTGAATCGAATTTCAAGGATGATACAATCCTACCACATTCACGGGGACCGAGATCTCCAGACACATTTTGAACCGAGTTTCAGGGATGATGCAATCCACCACTTTCATGGGGGCCGAGACCTCCAGATACATTTTGAACCGAGGTTTAGGGATGATGCAATCCACCACTTTCACGGGGGCCAAGACCTCTGGATACATTTTGAACCGAAGTTCAGGGATGATGCAATCCTACCACTTTCATGGGGGCTGAGACCTCCAGATACATTTTGAACCGAGGTTCAGGGATGATGCAATCCACCACTTTCATGGGGGCTAAGACCTCCAGATACATTTTGAAATGAAGTTCAGGGATGATGCAATCCTACCACATTCACGAGGGCTGAGACCTCCAGATACATTTTGAACCAAAGTTCAGGGATGATGCAATCCCACCACATTCACAAAGACCAGAGTCACCAGATCTATTTTGGACAGATGTCCCAGGATGATACAATCCCTCTTCATTCTTGAGGACCGAGGTCACCGGATCACTTTTGGACAGATGTCCCAGGATGATACAATCCCTCTTCATTCTCAAGGACCAAGGTTTCTGGATCACTTTAGGGAAAATGCCCAGGGATGATACAATACCACTGCAACATCACTACTCCCCCTTTCGAGGAAGGTCTTTTCAAACAACACCAAGCTTGTCTCGAAAGTGTTTGAACTTTACCCAAGACAGAGGCTTCATCAGTACATCATCATATACATCTTTAGTATAGAAATACGGAATCATCATCATCTGCATCTACAGTATGTAAATACTAAAACATCATCTATATATTTAGTATGGGAATACTGAAACATAATCATCTACATCTTATCTCGTGTGTAGAAATACCAAATTTTTATGTGTTACAATCGAAACACAGGGTTCTCTATCATCACAAATATGGTTATCACATAGAATCATTGTAATATCCATCTTCAGGTCAAAGAGACCTGATATCAATTTCTGAAGCCATATGACTTCACAACTTAGCAGAGCAATCTGCTATGTATTTTTCTTCAACCGTGCTACGAGAAACACTGGACTGTTTCCTGCTAAACCATGAACTCATAGGAGACCCCAACCAAAAGCATCTACCTAATGTGCTTTTCCTGTCTAAGATACTTCTAGCCCAATCTGCATCTGTGTAGCCATACAATCTATACTCATGGCTACCATCATAGTATAGACCAAAGTCTATAGTCCCTTTCAGATATCTCATCACATGTTTTGCGGTTACTAGGTGAACCCGTCTTGGTTGAACAAGATATTGAGTTAAGGTGTTCACAGCAAAACAAATGTCTGGTCTCGAATTTGTTCAGTACATTAATGACCCAATGATCTGTTTGTAATGAGTCACATCCACTAACTCTGATGAGTCATTAGCTAACAGCTTCAGGTTGGAGTCCATGGGTGTTGCCATGGATTTGCACTCCAACATATTGAATCTCTTCAATATCTCTACCACATACTTTCCTTGGTTTAGAAAGATTTCTTCTGAACTTTGTCATATTTCCAAACCTAGGAAATAGTGCATTAACCCAAGGTCTTTCATCTCAAATTCTTCTGCTAGTTTCTTCTTGCTTTCCATGATCTGTTTCTCCTTCCCTGTCAAGAATAAGTCATCCACATATAATAACAGGATGATAGGTTCATCTTCTACAACCTTGAGATAAAGGTTAGGATCATCTTTACTCTTGGTAAAGCCCATAATTGACAGGAAATTGTCTATCCTTCCATACCAAGCTCTGGGAGCTTGCTTCATGCCATAGAGGGCCTTCTTCAACTTACATATATGAGTCCATCTGTCTTGAACTTCAAATCATTTCGATGTAAAACTCTTCCCCAATCATACCATGAAGGAAGGATTGTCTTTACTTCATCATGGAAGTAACTACCATCATAGTTCTAAAGGAAGTGTGCCTTGCTTCCTAGAGTAAGTGTCTCTTCATAATTGATTCCCTCTTTCTTATAGAAACCTCTAGCCACAAGTCTTTCCTTACTTCTATCAATGACATATTTTATCTTGCAAATCCATTTGTAAGATACCACATTCTTGCTTTCTGTTTTGAGTACTATATCCCAAACATCATTCTAGTATTATTTTATCATAACATCTTCCATGAGTTCATCTTGTTAGATCATCAACATATCCTAGTCTTCTACATTCAAATTTGAAGGTTGGAACCCAAAAGTTGCAATCCATTAGGAAGCTGTCCATCATGTCGTACCGTGTCGAACTCAGATATCTTCTGTAGTCACTTCCCCTTAAGTGGAGTATTATCTTCCTTCTTCATTCTGTACAGGTGGTTCTATGCTTGATATATACTGGTCAATAGAGTATGTCATGTCATAGTCTATTCTTTTTTAGGCAAATCATGAACCTTGCTTTGTACACTTGTTCTTGTATATCCATATGGAGGATACTACATACTTTTCTTTATGTCTCGAAATCATATCATATACATCATTCCCCATGATCAACTATTATTCTTTGATCATAGCTTCTTTCATAGCATTGTTTTCTTCATCTTGAGTTATCTCTCATACCCATGGTAGTCTTCATCCTTCGAGGTGGATCTACCGCTATTTGAAGCTCTTTCTTCTGTCACGGTGTCTCTGACCCTGGGAGCTTCAGATTCATGTTTATTGAATTGTCATCATTTGTTCTTTGGAACAAGTCTCATCCTTCTTTTCTTGTAGGAGGTTGTACAGGACCTTTCCTACAATTCAAATGCACCAGTTTCATGGTTAGAACTATTTCATAAATCATATGCATAACAACAAATTCTTATGCATCATGCAACTGTTTAGCCAATACAACATTCATCCATATCTCAAAGAAACTTTCTATACTAATCCAATATGTCAGCAAAGAGGTTTGATAAGTAGCAATGGAGAGTTGTATAGCACCATGAGCTACTTACCCATCACATGCATATTAGTAGTATACAGTCATTAATGCAAAAAATATATCATGCATAACACATCAACTGAATATAATCAAATGTAAAACAATATCATGAAATGACAATTGAATACTTATCTTTTATTTGTTTCGTGGGTAGACTCCATATTGATCATTATGCTTTATCATCATTTCTTATCCAAATGATAAGATGGATAAGGGGTTCGTCAAGAATTGATTTCTTCATATTCCTCATCGCTTGAGGGATCTTCTTTGAATTGTGATAGCTTGATCTTCAATTTGCTCCCATCTTTCTTCTTCTCTTCTTCAAGATGTTATGCATTCTAGATCTTCACATTCTTCAACTAATTTCTTAAATCCATCTTCTGAATTATGTTCTTATCTTCAAATAGCTTGATCAAGAAATCAAACATCTTCGGTGTCTTTTAGGGAAGACACTTGTGGTACAAGTTGATCCGTGATTGAATCAACAGTGATCTTCTTGGCCTTGATCAAGTTCTTCTTGTGTAAGGCTTTGAGGCTCATCTCCCTCTAGAACTGGAACCTCTCTACTCATGTAGGTGTCCAATTCATTTTCTCCAGATAGATCAAATACTTTATTGCTTGGAATTTTTTCAACTTCACCAAGCTTATCATAAAGCTGATGTGATAGATCACTTTGAAATGAGAACCTCAAATGCAAATAGCAAAAGATTAGATCTTACCAATTTGAGGTGTCCGTCCTGCTTCTGGAGCTGGTTGATCTAGGGTTTGTCAGAGAAACCATAATTTTCAAAACTTGGAATCTTTCAGATATGATTGGATAGAAAGATATATCTCTTCAAATGGATCTATCCAATGTACTCCTTTTCTGAAAACAGTGGAGGGAAGCTCCTGGAACAAGAAGCCCTAGTTTTCCAATTTCTTCTGTAGAAATGCCTGTTACGGTTCCTATGATATCTCCGAAATTACTGCTCCTCTGTGTCTGAAATTTCTCACTGAGGTAAAATCACATGTCCCTGATCCAAAACCATAGGTTTCATCAGATTTGGTTTTACCAATTTGTATTTATGATTATTTTCCCAAGGTGACCTGTTACAGGACTGTTCAGAACAGTGAAGTTGTACGACATGCCACGTATCATTGGTTCATCTTCAGGTTCTGAAATTTGGACCAAAAAAATTAAAGTCCATTATATTTCTGGAAAATATTCATGAATTCCATTTGGACCTCTGTAGCCCAAGCTATAGCAATATTCCCTAGGTGTCCTGTTTAGGGATGAATTCTGGAAGAGGCTGGAACCCTAACTTGGAGGGATCATATCTCCTAGAATATAGAGAATCTGACACAGTGTTCACTAGGATTTTATATTCGGTCTCTACAATTTTCAGCTCTTGAACCATTTCCAATATTGGGATATAGAGAATATACCAAAACGTAGCAATTTTAGTGTTTAGGGATTTTCTAGCTCTGGGTCAAACTAGGGTTTGATTTTCCTGGAGTTTCACCCAACCAAAAATATTGATCCAGGTCTCTAAACTTATATTTTGATGAGGATATAAATCCTATGCTGGGCTCACTAAAAAAATCTTCTTCTGCAAGAAGCCCTAATTTCCCACACGGAAAACTAAAAATGCTCGGAATCGAATTCCGCTTCGACAGAAAGATGCGCCCTTCAATGGAGAGTCAGCCTAGCCTTCTTTTGCTGATCAATTGTGGAGAGAGAACCAAAAAGTAAGAATCCCTAGATTCTATAGCTGCACAATGTCTTCTTTTCAGGTTGGCTCTGATCCCATGTTAAATTTTCATATGCTTAGCTAAGACATCAGTATTTCATTTCATTTTTCATAACAAAAGAATATAAACAGAATCACTGAAAGATAGACAAGCATAACCATACAAAAGGAACACAAAGATTTATCCTGGGAAAACCCTAAAGGGAAAAACCTATCAAAATCTTCCTCAATATAGATTCCCCAAAAAGATAAAAGATAAAACCAGCAAGGAGATCAAAGCCTGATCCTCCTCCTTCTCCAGCTACTTCTCTTCTCCACTAATGCGCTACACAAGTGAGAGTGTGTGTCCTAAATGAGGAGTAGTACACCTCTATTTATATTCATCCGTTCACTTAAGTTAACTCATCTGTCATGTAGGCTCGAGTTAATCATGTAGGCTCGAGTTACACATGTAGGCTCAAGTAACCACACTGGGGTGCTAATGACCCACCTTTACAATTAGAGGGGACTACCTCATGACTCTTATTAGTTCTTTCAATTAGGAGCATCGAGGTACAAAGTAATACAAGTGGTTCTCCCAGTAGGACCATCGGGGACCACAAAGAAATACATATAGAATATTCTTTGAAGTTACAATATTCAACATAATCAACATTTCGACATCATAAGTAAAAACAGTAATAATCAAAACTGAAATTAAGGAAGGAGGACATAAGAACAACTTATGACAAAACAACAGCACAAATAGAGTACAACACATTCCACAAGTGCAATAATGTCCAACATAGGTAGTTTTGACTAACCAAATAAAAAAAAATTATTTCAATTTTTGGGGACATTACAAGTGGTATTAGAACCCAGTTTGAAGATTAAGAGACCAATGGGCGTACCAAACATTCGTTGCAAAGAAAATAAAGTATGTTTTAAATTTTTTTAACTAACATAAATTTTCATGTTATTAAAATTTTCAATTTATAGGAATTTTTAGAGAACAGTTCAGATCATGAATACTGAAGAAGATAACATTCGGTAAGGGAAGATGAACACCCTCTCTCAGGAAGCATAACTAGTGTGGGAGCTGAATTCTGATATTATGAAAACCATACATAGTCCAAGCATAATTGTAAAGTTTAATATATGATAGTCTGAATGAAATAAAGTAACAACAAGCAATTAATGAAGCATTGCTGCGAAATATGACGGGAGGAAACTGGCGGGGAAAACCTACTCATTCCACAAATAGGTTCATGGAGGAACCTTAGCATAAACGGGCCAGCATCCCAAGAAAATAAGGGGAAGAGGCACATACCCCTAAACCTACAGAAGAAGGTTATAATAGTCCTTCGAGTGATGACTCTCTTTCCCCATGTAGAAAGAAACAAAGAAGCAATGACAATCTTCAGGGAGAGTTCAGAAAAATAAAAGCCCTGACCTATGAAGGTGAAGTAAACACGGGGGAGAAAGTTGAAGAATGGATGTTGAGTATGAGAACATATTTCTGAGTTCATAACTAGTCAAGCGAGATGAAGGTTTGGATTTCCATCTATAATTTAAATAGAAAATATGCGAGATGGTGGAGAGATTTGAAACAAACCAAGAAAGATGAATTAAGAGAAATACACTGGAGTAACTTCTGCAAAATATTTCAAGAAAAAAATATATGTTGAAAAGGTTCTTCGATAGAAGAGTGAAAGTGTTTCATGAGCTACATATGGGATCCATGACTATGGATTCTTTTATTAATAGATTTCTAGATCTATTACATTATGTTCCATACATTAAGGATGAAAAGGTAAAGATCCAATAGTTTTTAGGATGTATTCCTTCCAACTTTCAGGAAAGGATTAAATTCGACATGCCAAAAACTTTGGACACCACACTACACAAGGTGAGGCTCTGCTATGAGCATGGGAAGCTACGGAAAGAGAAATTAAACCGACTCAAAGATAGGACTAAAAATTTATCTGATAACCACAAACCTGGGTTTAACCCACAACCATACCGAAAACAGAATAACAATTTTTCCAAGGAACAAGAACTTCAACAAATTGGGTACAAATCCATATGTACCAGCTCTGAATGTTAACAAGCTAGTAGCAACTGGGGGAGCCAATGCTACCCCACTACAGATCAAGTGCTGGAAATGTAGTGGGCCTCAGTATGCTGAAGATTGTAATAACAAGACCAATGGGGTCTTGCAAAACTTACAAGAAGAACCAACAATGGAAGACATAGCTAGAACACCCCGAATTTATGCAGCCTTGGATGGTCAAGAGGCAGACCATCAGTCTACCATGGTTGATATAGAAGGTAATATATTGAACACTTCTATTTCAATACTTATTGACCTTAGTTCTTGCCAGAGATATGTATCACCTAAAATTGTTGATGTATGCAAACTAGGCAAAGTAGGACATGATAAACCTTGGATGGTTCAGTTAGCCATAGGTACGAAATGGAAAGTTTCAGAAATAGTTAAATATTGTGAGGTAAACCTGAATGGTTTTCCATAAAAAGTAAACCTGAACATCCTACCCTTAAGATCATATGATATACTTATCGGCATGGATTGCTTGGAATAACACCATGTCATGCTCGATTTCTTACACAAGTCAATATTGTGTACATATAGCCAAGGGAATCAAGTGAAGATTCAAGTCATTCCAAAGAAAGTTTCTG
Organism: Pseudotsuga menziesii; assembly: GCA_001517045.1. Classification (NCBI taxonomy): domain Eukaryota; kingdom Viridiplantae; phylum Streptophyta; class Pinopsida; order Pinales; family Pinaceae; genus Pseudotsuga; species Pseudotsuga menziesii. The sequence continues at coordinate 17,264 of LPNX010389307.1, read as the reverse complement.
TAAGATAAATATCTTCCTTACAAGAAAATAAATATGTTAGGAAAGGTTGCAAGTTGTTTGTATTAGACATCCAAGACATAGAGTCTGATAGAGAACAACACATAGAATACTTTCCCGTTCTTGTAGAATTCAAGGACGTGTTTCTTGAGGAAATCCTAGGATTACCTCCGAAATGAGATTTAGAATTTTCCATCTAGAACTGACACCAGGATCAATTATGGATTCCAAAGCCCCTTACTGCATGAGTGCACCAGAATTGGTGGAACTCAAATCGCAATTGCAGGAGTTGATAGAAAAATGATATATCCGACCAAGTGTGTCCCCTTGAGGAGCATCGATACTGTTTGTAAAGAAAAATGATGGTACGATGTGGATGTGCATCGACTACCATCAGCTTAACAAAATGACTATCAAGAACCGATACCCACTCCTTAGTATCGATGACTTGTTCGATCAGGTAGGAGGAGACAAAATCTTTTCAAATATTGACCTGCGATCCGGAAACCATCAAGTACGGATTCATGATGAGGATATTCAAAAAACTTCCTTTCGTACAAGGTACGGGAAATACGAGTTGTAGTAATGTTGTTTGAGTTGACCAATGCACCTGCGAAATTCATATGTATGACGAACAATATATTTAGTAAGTATCTGGATAAATTTGTTTTGGTCTTTATAGACAACATCCTAGTTTATTCTAAGAATAAATAGGAACACGAATAACAACTTCGCATAGTACTACAAGTGTTACGAGAACACCAACTTTACGGTAATTTTAGTAAATGTGATTTTTACAAACCATAGATATAGTACTTGGGTCACATTATCTTTGAGACAGGAATAGTTGTGGAACCAGAAAAGATTGGAGCCATACAAGATTGGCCTACCCCTACTAGTGTCACCGAGATTACGCCCTTTTTGGGATTAGCTCGATATTATCAAAAGGTCATTGACAACTTCTCGAGAATAGCTTGTCCCATGACTGATTTGCAAAAGAAAGCAGATAAGTTCTTATGGATGGCCAAGTGCGAGGAAATTTTTCAAAAGATTAAGCAGCTTTTGATGACCACACCGATACTACAAACTGCAGATCCCAATGGGGATTTCATTGTTTGCACGGATGCAAGCAAGGAAGGACTTGGAGTAGTCCTCTTGCAAAATGATCATGTGATGTGTTATGAATCATGAAAGTTAAAAGAGAATGAGCAGAACTACCCCACAAATGATCTTGATTTAGTGGCCATCATCCACACCTTGAATATGTGGAGGCACTACCTCATGGGAAGGAAATTCCTTCTGAAGACAGACAATATGAGTCTGAAGTATTTATTTGAACAACCGAATATGAATGCAAGGCAATCCAGATGGTTGGCTTCCCTTAGCGAGTACCATTTAGAGCTAAAGCATATTAAGGGAAAAGAGAAAAAGGTTGATGATGCTTTGAGCCATCGAGCTCATATGACATATGAGGCGACTTTAAGTCAAACTGACGTGGATTTGCATGAGAGGATTAGAAAAACAACAGAGTTGACCCTTTCTATGCAGAAATCCTCAAGAAACTCCAAGAGGACAGGTTGTTTCAACAACAAAAAGAGTACAAGGTAGATGAATCAGGACTGTTATGTTCCAAGGAGAGGTTGTAAGTTCCAGAAGGAGGGGATATTCGGTCCAACATCCTCATGGAATTTCATTGAGCACCTTACTTGGGGTATTCAGGATATCAAAAGATGATATCCGTCGTTAAGAGACACTTTTATGGAATAAGTTAAAGGCCAACATTGCATTGTTTATCATGAAATGTCAGGAATGCCAACTAGTAAAAGTTGAGCATCAACATCCCTCGGGATTGCTACAGCCGTTACCATTCTGGAATGGAAGTGGGAGGTCATTAGTATGGATTTTATCATTGGTCTACCAAAAAGTAAGAAGCAAAATGATTCTATCTTTGTAGTAGTTGAAAAATTGTCAAAAGAAGCACACTTCATTCTAGTGAAGTTGACCTACAAGGAAGTACACATTTTTCAATATCTTCTGGAAGAAGATATTTAGATTACACAGGATACCCAAGGAAATCATCTCAGATCGAGATACAAATTTTAATGAAAAATTTTGGAGATCTTTATTCTCTAGATTGGAGACGCAGTTGAACTTTACTACTGCTTATCACCCGCAAAAAGGGTAAACCAGATTGTTGAGGACATGCTTAGGATGTATGTCATGAACAACCACGCTAACTGGGAATACTACCTACATCTTGCAGAGTTTGCATACAACAACGGATACTAGGCTTCTACCAAGATGAGTCCCTTTGAGGTACTCTATGGACGGAAGAGTAGAACACCGGTTACTTGGGATAGCCCAGTGGATCGACTCATGTTAGGGCCTGATTTGTTAAAAGACTTGGAACAGTTGGTTACCAAGGTCTAGGTGAACCTTAAAGAAGCACAAGACCACCACAAAATTTACACGGATAAGAAAATAAAATATAAGTATTATCAAATAGGCGACCATGTCTACTTAAAAGTGAAAGCAAAACGGAGCTCTTTGAGCTTGGGTAGGTGTGGTAAGTTAGCACCTAGGTTTTGTGGACCTTTTGAAATACTGACCGAGAGAGGGCCAGTGGCATATGAATTAGCGTTACCCATGCACATAAGAGTCCATAATGATTTCCATGCATCATTATTAAAGAAATATGTTTATGATACTAAACATGATTGATGAGATGTTTTGTGTTGAGCATGAAGCTCTAGAACACATGAAAAGACAATTTGAAAGTGTTGGGAATAAGCCTTGGAGCCTTCCATGTTGCTGTTGAGCATAAGCTATGGAACATCAGATCCTTGGTCATTGTATCCCTAGGTATATCGTACAAGTATATCGTAGCATTAGTGTTGAGCAAAGAGCTCTGGAATTGCACTAAGTTTGTAACTCCCTGTTTTTAGCATTGAGTATGGGCTCTGGTAAGCTCTAGGAGATACTGAAAAGAATTAATGATTCCCGAGTGAAAAAAACTCAAGAAAAATATTGATCTCATCTGACTTATTTATAAGTGATTAAATCAAATTTTGAATTTATGTATACTCATCAAATACCGAAGAACTACCATGTTATACTAGGGAATCCAACATGCAAGGATGTTTAGAGTTTCCTAGCCTAATAGACCTAACCACCTACCTGATGACCTTAATTAAGAAAGTGTCATAAGTCTAGGGATCATAATATATGATTCCAAAGGACAAATGTTAAAAAATGTTATATTATTATGTATTTTATGCATGGTATGTAAAAATAATAAATATAGTAATAATATTAATAATGTAATAAACAAGGAAAAGCTCCATTTATTATTATTATTAGTAAGAGAAAATTAAATAGTATAATACCTACAAAAGTCTAATTAGGAACTAGTTAAAAAGTTTGTATGTTAAAATATTAAAAGTAACTCTATTATATAAAAAGGGTTAAATCAAGAAATCAAGGATTCTTGATTTAACTGTCCCTCTTTGAGTGAAAAATATGTCTATAAAGTCCCAAGACAAGGAGAGGCTTGGGGATCTCATCTATATTTTTGAAGTCATTATTCTACCTTTTCATTCTCAAGAGAGTTCTTAGAGAAAAAATTCCTAAAAGGAGAAAGGAGAACTGATCCAGACCTATATACTAGTTAGGGAAACCTTACCTTAGGAGCTCTAAGCTAATTGCATGTTGGAACCAGCTCGGGGGGATCTAGATTGAACCAAGAATGGTTTCAGGTCATGGTTGGGTGGAACATGGTAGTTCCGAAGTGATTCAGTCATCTAATACAGAGGTTAGATCTGCCCATGAACTGTTAATGTTGGTTAATTGAGTGTGCATTTTTCAGCCATTAATAGAGCTTCAATTTACAAGTATGAGGTTCTGGACTGCTTATTTCATTTTCTAGAATTAGTGTTGGCTAGATTAGGTGTAATAATCCAAAATTTCATAAAAATTTAAAATTTTTCCTATGACAATAAATGTTTACAATTGTCGCTTAAGAGGGACAATTAGCTATTAATAGTTTACATATTAAGGTTTAAACTAGAACTAGAACTAACTCCTTTATTAATTTTTGTATCTGCATACTTAATTATTTGCTTTCATAATTCTGTTTTAAAGATTGATTTAGCAGATGATGATCTGAAGTAACATGAGATGAAACAACTGTTTGTTTACTATGTACTAAATTTTGTTTTATTGTTTTTAAACATGAAGGAACTTTAGTTCATGTCCAAGGATTACTTAGATTTTTTAGCTAATGCAGTGAAGTGATGCTTCTTGTACATGTCTTTTAATAGGTAAGACATTTTGTAAGATAGTTTCAGGATCGATATTAATTATCTCAACTAGCATAAATAAAATGCTAGTATATTTTTTTAGTTTACAGCTTTGAGCAAGAAGGAGGTATCATCAAAACTGTATATTTACTTTTTTTTATTTACTTATAAGCGTAAGTATTTGGAAAATATGAGCATAACATAGATTTAGATGTTCTTCTACCTAGCTTTGACTATAACTTGTGCATCATACTTTCATCTATATGTTATCATATTAGGTCCTATATACAATTCCAGAGTATTCACATACTAGGAATTTTGATACATTATTACTCGTTACCATGGTAAGTCATATGAATTTGTCTCAACATACATTCAAATGTTATATAAATCAGTAAAACCTAAGTCTGGGCATAGTTATAAGGTATAACGGATTGGCATTCGTACATATATGGATTTAATGATTTAATGCAGAAAATAGTTCTACTAACTGTTTAGGTATTTACCAGGTGGAAATGCAAAAAGTAAAACCTTGTATCATTATAATGTAGTATTACTACTTTGTTTTAAGGGATGAAGAGTTCATTACCTAATGAACTTATCTAACATAAAAACCTTTGCACTTACTACTACCAATTACATGGTCTTCATTCTATAGTTATAAATCCTATTTAAGCAAAGATTATAACTATGGCATCTTTTCAATTTATGCTATGCATCTTATGTTAAAAATAAATCTATCGATTTTCAAAAGAGATTATAATGAAGGTTATGTTTAACCTCTCATTTGCAGGTTACACCAAGGGCTCTCGAAACTATAGAGTAAAACCCAAAAATCAAAGTCATAGAGGACTCCATGTGGACGTCGGTTAATGGTTGGTGTTTTGAGTTTGGTAAACTTCACTATAAATATCTCCAAAACCCTAAAATCTCGCATTTTACCCTATCTTTTGCTATGGAGAGTTTCACCATACTCATATCCTCATGGCCATTTACTCCATTATTTCATCTCTGTGAGTGATGGCCTTTGATTTTCAGATGTTGGCTCCATGAATGTCTTCCTTTGTGTGTTGTCCAACCGAAATTTCTATCTTGATAGTAGTGAGGTCTCGGTTCTAGCTCACAGCTTTCCTGGTGGAAACTTTGTTGACTGTGGAGAGTTTAGGTTCTATCGTGGCCTTGGATGTTGGCTTAAACAATCTTGTAGAGGTATTAACTTAAGTTTTTCTCCTGCACAAATTCTAGAGTAAGAGGTTTTACTGGGCTTGATTCGTCGTGTAACCAAACTAATGTGTGGCCGAGAGTAAAAATTCTCCAGGTAAGCGTATTCACTCTTCCTGCAACATTTTTATTATTTCTTTACTGTAACTAGGTTTTTATTTTTTTTTAAATCATAAATTTTCTTTGTTTAAAGTGCAGTTTATTCTACAGGTGATTCTAGAGGCTGGGTGGCATAAACTGCTTCAGGAGAAGAGTCTCCACACTTCTCAACCAACTAGTAAGCCTCGGTTCTTGCCTAAGGTTCCTCCTACAATTATGTGTGGGGTTATGGGTGATATGGTCTCATCGAGTTTCGAACTCTGAAGTTGTGGATGTGTTTTGATCACTTGTGGTTGTAAAGGCCATATGGCCGTAGACTGCTTTACAGAAAACTTGTAAAGGCCATTGGTTGTAGCTCTGTTTAGTTGGATTCTTCTTATCCTTTAACATAGGGTTTGAAATCCTCTATATTTTGACTAAGATCTGAAATGTTTACTGTAGTTATTCAGACAGGCCTTAAGGCCATGACTTCTTTGTAAACTATTGTGTTTTTCTTTTTAATGAAAATTTATGTTAGGGTTTTAATTTACAAGCTTGTGTTTTTAAAGGATAAAATTTATAGCCGTATGGCTCGACCATTGGGTTTTAATACTGTTAATGGATAGAGCTAATTTGGTTTTGAAAAGAACTAGCGTTGGTTTTAATAAAATTTGCATTCTTTTAGAGTTATGGTCTTCAATTCTAAGGTGTTTATCTTGATTAAAATCGTATTTTATTTAATATTAATTTAGGATTTTCTTATTATGATATGATAGTAGAAGGAGTGAAATTCTTCTTTGTTATAGAATTTGACCCCATGAACTAGTCTAGATTTATTATCATAATTTAGCTTTTAATTTAAGTTTTAAGTTATTATTATAACTCTGTTTATTTTTAATAGAACTCTACTCTACTATGTAATTAGATTAGGACTATTAAATTGTGTATTATTATTTTATTTTAGCTTATTCTTTATAAAGAGTTTAATTATGTTTCTCTTTAAGTTTTATTTAATACTTGGCATTTATAATATGGATACTATAATTGTAGAAATAAAGAGTTTGTTTTAAGAGAAAGAGGGTAAAACTGTAAAAGCCCTAATCTGGGAAGAGGAAGTAAAATAAAGCTAATTGAGAGTTTTCCCTAAATTTAGGGTTTTTATTTTCTTTATTTAGCTTAAAAACTCTGCAGTGTTATTGTTTAACTAGAATTTGTTTAATGCTTGATTTTTACTTACAGTAGTAATGAAATTACTTATGTGTTATTTTCCAACCTAAATGATTACTACAACTTTATTTTACTGTTTATTAGTTACTCTTACTTATGTTATTTTTCTATTCCTGTAATGTTTAATAATTATGTGTATTTATAATAAACTAAGCTTATAGTTAGTAATTGTTACTGTGTTAAAAAGAACACAGTTTTTGTACTGGTTTTTAAAAGACCTTCCTTTATGATAGTTCTTGTTTTTCTTCTTAACAGATGTAATTCTAACTAAGGAAACTTCTGAACATTGCTATAAGGAATCTTGAAAGTAAATAAACATAATCCTACATTCTTAATTTGATTTATCCATCAGAATTTAATCTCACCTACTTTACTAGAGTACTACCTTCTTGAAGGTGTGGAAAAATACAGCTAGGTATTTTATTCATCAATAAATTTGAAATTAACCATAATCATTCATTCTAATCCATATATAATCTAGAATTCATCTATCTTTCAACAGTAAAATATTTCCTCCAAGTAATTTTAATAATAGGTGAAACAAACATATAAATATATTATTTCCTAAAATTCATTCATTCTTGTTCCTAAGATTGCATAGAGAAATTAGAAATAACATGTAGAACCTGGAAACATAGCAAAGGAGACAACAACTTAAGGAGCCCGTTCCTCCCAACCAACTACTGAATATATCTGAACCGCAAATCTTAGGACCCCTGATCTTGTCTACTGGTCCACCTGGTTGAAAGCACTAGGTGTGAGAACTGGTTTAGAAACCTCTACAACTCCATAGAGTAATCAGCTGTCATATTTCTTCCCGTAGCAGTAAGAACTCGGCTCAAATCAGCTGCACTAGTTCAAAAATTCAACACTTTTCACTTAAACATTTCTGCTTGTCCCCTCCATCGAATTTCTTGGGAACTAATTTCACTTAGAAATTTCACAAGTAAAGAATGAGCAGCCTCAGCTGAATTCAATGGGAAGTTTTATCAACATGTTAGGTCTTTTGGGTTAGTTTTCACTTAATGAGCCACCTCCTCGTGTTCCACTTTCTTGGGGAACATAACCACAAAAATATGGAAGTTGCCTCTTGCAATAGCTAGAAGTAGTTTGAGGATGCTGCCAAGTGTCAATATGCTCTCAACCTAGCCTATTACACCAAGTAGCCAGTAAAACACTCATTTAACATCCTCCTTAAGCTATTGTCTCATCTTTCATTTATTAATTAATAAAATATTCAGCAATTAAATGAAATTATCCTTGACCCCACTTGGTAATTAATTACAAACTTTATAATAAAATTAAAACATAATGTCTCCTAAAACATAAAATGTTTTTGCAATTTGGGGTATGTGACATTAGGAAAATGTTTATATTATATTTTCTAACCGGATGTGCCTTTGTTTTCTCTCTCTAATTATTTTAGGGTTTACATTTTAAACTATAAACGCTAGGATGTAATTTAATTCCTATGTAAGAATTATCAAGGATTTTTGCTTCCAGCTTTGCTTCTATAATTTCCCGTTCCAAGATTTATCCACGGTCTTGCACATTTAGTTTTACTTCTGTAGTGTTTTCTCTTACTGCTTAAACCTTGTTTTCTTATAAACTAAGAATTACTTCGAATTAAATACATAGTTGTTTATTACTTATGTAATCTATTGACATATTTCATATTCTCAACAGAGCCATGTTATAAATAAAAAAGACTAGTTCAGATTTAAGTTTTAGACCTAGAACAATATTACAACACAATTAACTATTTTCTAATAAGAAGAACCTAACAAGTATATTATTTATATATATCTAGTATCAGGTATAAAATTGAAATATAATTCTAATATATCAATACTATAATTACATCTATGAATGAATTATAAACATCACATACTCAAGCTAAGATAAAAAACGAATAAGACCTCTCACGGTCTGCTAAACATTCTGCAGATATTATTATCATAATCCATTAATAGTCCTAGTATCGAGACCACATAAAGGGTCCACGATTTATAAAATCTATACTATCTATATCTACAGAGTATAAACAATAATGCTATTGTCAACATTATGAAGCCACGACATACATAACAATTCAAACCATGTAAATATTACAAATCCACATAATCAAAATCATATGGCATAAATTAAAAGGTCCCACATAATATTACTTACAGTAATCATTTAAACAATAACCAAAATATCATTACAGCATTAAATTAAGACTATATAATTATACAAGAGATCGCAGGATCAAATCTTGTGGGAACTTAAGCCCCAAATTGCAACCCATACAAATAATAAACCCTCATTATAGTAAATGACCCAAGATCAAATCCTGTAGGGTCTTAAACTTTATACCAAGCCACACTTTACTTTTTACACACAGGCCGTAAATCAAATTTAAAGTATTTACACAAAGATCATAAGACCCTTTACAAACTATATACGATGTAATCCATGGTCTCAGCCCCATACTTAAAACAATCAGTCAACCAAAACAATTTCTTCAAATGCTTAAAACCCTGTCAACAAATTAACCTACAGCAGTGATTTCCAACGCAGGGTTTACACCCACTGTCTTCATTATTTTTCAATACACATTAAAAATAAACAGTAAGTATGCACCCATCTATACTATCGCAGCTACAATGGTGAGTTCCAACACCATTTACCACATGGCATCAAAATCCATCAACACTGACTGTTAGCCATCCATTTAACCAATACAACCAAGGAAGGTGAATGCCACATAAACCATAAGAATAATAACCATGGAATTAAATGTAATAATATAATGACATCAACGCAGCATAATATTATAAACACAGTATTTATAAAGCCATCACTCAGTTACACAGTCGTTTTCATTGGTCATGGCACCATTGCAAGCAATGGTGCTGCCCTTTGCTTTTATCATAAATCAAAACATGAATTATAAAATACACACAGAGCCTGTCGAAGGTACCAAGGCTCTCTTCACTGCTAACATCACCATATTAATTACAAACCCAAAGAATTATAAGCTCAGGCCTGAAGGCCATCGAAACACCACAACAAACCCCAAGTTTGTCGCTGCACAAAACGCAGAGTTCTTCCGAACACAGTCAAACCCCAAACCAAAATGCATCTTTTTGGAACCAGAATCAAGCAAACCCCAACCAACAACGAGTTAAACTCAGTATTAACCAAGAAGCCAAGAGGTGATAAGTGAAGTCTTGTTTCACGGGCTTACCCTAAAGATATGGATTTTCCCATGGATTGCATTCGAGCAACGAACATGCCCCTCCTCACCATCCTTGTAACCTGCAACCATAGAATGATAAAAATAATGAGAAGTATGAATCGTTGAATAAGCTACAACAAACAACAATACTATGAAACCAAACATTAACATACCTGTCATTGCCATGGAAGACGCATTCTCCATACTGTGCAAGAGCAAAGGGTAAGTAGCTAAGCTGCAAATGACCAAAACCCATCATTGAGCCAAGCCGCCTAAGATGGACTGCCACAATTTCCAACACACATTAAAGGTCCCACCTTGTTTTCCATTAACATTCTCCAAACCCACATTGTCAAAACCCCTAAAATTTCACAAATAAATTTTTTTTTAAAATAGCATAATTGTATATTAACACAATCGTTAAAATACTGTTTAGTTAGTGCTATTTACATTGTACTGTAAGATCCTTACTTGGTTGGAATGTTAGTTGAGTTTATCTTTCTTCAGTTTTCTAAATGTTCTCTGTTTGCAACAGCATGTGGATAAACTACGTTAGACTGGGCTTACTTAGTTGGAAAGCTAACGCACACAGTTTTTCCTTTATCTTACAGATTGACAGGTAAAGTTTTTGGGATTGCTGCTAATAGATCATTCTAGATTAAAAT
>LPNX010389263.1:8196-28196 GCA_001517045.1 Pseudotsuga menziesii | reverse complement strand
GAACGCTATTTTTGGTTTTACATAACGCGCACGTGATTTGTATGCACATAACGCGCTCGTGTTTTGGTTCTATATAATGTGCACGCGTTTTGTTTAGTTGAATCGCACTCACGTATTGTTTAAATTCAAAACTTTATTCCCTGCAAATGATAAGGCCGAGCCTCCACCCATGATTTCATGGAATTCCTATGCCTATGTGTCTGCTTTGTACTTTGCTTCGGATTCAACATGCCTGTGCCTTGGAGTATGATAAACCATGGCAAATTCAACATTATATCCATATTTTCAATATGCTCATGTTTAGCGGTTCGTCTGATTATGCTGCACACCTCCATTTTTTATGAGATTTTAGAAACAAATATGGTTTTTTTTGCAGATTCTAAATATGTAAATTTTAACAAGAATACATAATTTTTTCTATTTTTTTCTTATTTATCTTCTATCATCACTCCTCAACTCAAAAAACACACTGGTAGTGTTTTGTCCATATCTCTTTCATTTCTCAACCATTTAAAAAAACAATTGTATGGTGCACTAAATAACACCAACCTCTACATGCTATAAAAAACCCATTTCCAAATAATTGCATTAAGACATTCAAATGCTGCACCCACAATTGACGTACCGTTTTCGAGGTTTGATCTCTTAGATAATTAAAAATAAAAATAAAAAATTATTTTTATTATTGGAAAAATAGTCGTTCACTAGTCCTATATGTTCTCTATACGTATACCGGTTTTCGTAAGTTTATTCCATCATTTAGACACTCAGACGCTGCACCCACAAAAACATATACCTTATAATTTGTCCAAAAAATAAAAAGTGCCCGTTAAAATTTATCTAACTTTAGATAGTTAACAGCATTTTCAATAGAAAAAAATTATATATTTGGAAAGGTCATTCAATTTCCTACATTTCTTGTTTTTTACTAATCGCAAGATTCATTGTGTAAGTGTCTCAAAATATCCATGCAAGTTGATGGATGCCTGTTTTTTCAGTTTTGTATTGCATCTAACGTGCCAAAAGAGACCCTCAACTTCTTGCACACACCGTACTAGCATCTTATTCATGCTTTAGAAGTACATCTTGAATTAGTTCAAAATAAACTCCTACTTGACCAAACGCTTACCTGCTGAACCTGCAAGAATCAACAATCTATTGAGTTAGCAGAATGTTAAGTAAGCACTGATGTCAAACATGGTTTCTCACCTACTTGACAAAAAGTAAATCATCAGTACAGATAGAAACAACTAAATGCAAGTCATTTTTATAAAACTTATAAAAATTAAAGTTGTATTAGTTTTTCTGTATTTGAAACTAATTAGTACAAATTGTTAAACTGTTTCATTTTTCACAAACTGCTAGCAGTTACTAAACTGTGATTTCAGACATTTTATGTCACTTTAAAAAATTTAAATTTTTATGAAATTTTGGGGTTTTGACATGTGGTATCAGAGCACAAGGTTCAAACACTAAGCTTTGATGAAGCTCAACTTGCTTATATGGAATAGTGAATTTAAATCATTTTGCTGATGTTGTTTTCTTTTAATGTTATCAACAGAGAATTTGTTTCTGAGTTTAACAACAGGTATGGAAAGATTGGATGAATATGCAGAAGAGGAATCTCCCTATACTGAACAAGAAAATTTACAAAGAGAACCTATACAAGAAGACATAACCACTATTCCTTAGAACTTTTACAAACAATAAAAGAATTAAAATATGAAATGGAATTTGTTAAAAAAGAAAATGAGAGGATTCTGAGAGCTCAAAAGGAGCTGAATCAGATCCTAATAGAAAGATTTCATGCTGAGGGAAGGGGTAAAAGAGATGATTTAGAAGATATAAGTTATCAACATAAGTATAAAAATACTAAACAGATTAAAAATGAAAGTAGCTCATCTTCCAAAGTATTTGGTGATCAACGTAATTCTCATTATACTAGTGACAGTAGTGAGGATAACCACCATACTAGGAAAAGAAAATATAAACCTTATGAAGAAATTTCTAGGGAGTTTAATAAGATCAAGCCAACAACATTTAATGGAGAAACTGAAAAGGGGGAGGAAGCAGAATCCTGGTTATCCGAGATGAAGAAGTACTTCCAGATTTATAACTATTCTAACCAATTAAAGGCTAGAATGGCTATTTATAATCTTACAGGGAAACCTAATATATGGTGGCAAGAGTTAAAGAGAGTGAAAGGTATAAGAGAGAAGAACATAAATTGGAGTACGTTCAAGAAGTACTTTAAAAAGAAATTTTTATCTGAACAGTACTATGAAGAAAGGGCTAAAGAATTCTATGAGCTAAAATTAGGTACAATGACTATGAAAGATTTGAACAGTAAATGTTTAAGTCCGCTTAGGTATGTGCCATACCTGATGGATGAAAAACCGAAGGTACAACGGTTTCTCAGTTGTTTACCTTATCACATAAAGGATAGGATTGAATATGAAAATCTGAAAACCCTGGAAGAAGCTATGAGGAAAGCAAATTTACGTTATGAACAGAATCAAAAAAAGGAGAGTATGGATAACTAGAAGGCCAAAAGAAATAATAATTATGATCAAAAGAAGAAACAGTTTGTGCCTAATCGAAATTCTAAAAATAATAATGCCAGAAAATTTTCTAATAAGAATTTCCAGAGGAATAAGAATAATTCACAGAACAATCAGAACAATAAAAAAAATAAAGAGCCTGCTAACAATCACAATAATTACGCAAAGAAATTTGAACGAAAAGAACCCATAAAGTGTTGGGAATGCAATGGTCCACATTATGCCCCAGTCTGTCCCAATCGGAAAAAGACTGTCAACAATATCCACACAATACAGGAGGAGATGACTGTTGGTGATTTAGCGAGGACTATGCCCACGATCAATGCAGTTTTGGAGAATCAGCACACAGACTATCAAACTTCCATGGTGGAAGTAGAAGGTGGAACCTGAAGGAGATTTTCTGGCGAAACCAGACTGTATCCTTGAGCATAGGGAGATCACACTTCAGAACCGCACCATTGGTCAAGTGAAGGTGCAATGGAAGCACCTTAGTCCAGAGGAAGCCACCTAAGAATTGGAAAGTCATATGCAGGATGCATATCCAATTCTATTTCAGGGGAACTCTGAGGACAAGGAATAAATAAAATCAAGGATGATGTTATAATTTAAGGGGGTGTATATGTCACATGCCCCAATTTGCAAAAAAAAAATATATTATTTGAGGAACATTGTGCTACTTTTTATGCTAAGTTGTAATTAATGACTCAGTGGGGTCAAGAATATTTAATGTAAATTCAGAATATTTTATTTATAAATAAATAAATGAGGAGACAACAGCTTAGGAGAGCTGTTAAAAGAGTGTTTACTAGTCAATTGGTGGAGGAGACTGGGTGGAGAGCAAACTGACATGTGGCAGCATCCTCAAAGCACTTCCAACTATTGTAGGTGGCAACTTCCCTATATTTGTGGTCATGATTCCCCAAGAAAGTGGAATCAGAGCAGGTGGCTCATTTAATGAAAACTGACCTAGAAGACCTAGGCATCTCTATAAAAATTTCTTATTGAAGAGAGTTGAGGCTGATCATTCTAGAGAAGTGATCATTCAGGGTGAATGAATATACTTAAGAGAAATTCAATGGAGGGGAGTCTGGAAGGTGTTTGAGGGGATAACTGCTAAGTTTGATCTAGTTGCATCTTTTAAGTTGAATATCATACTGCTGAGAGCGGATTTTTATTATTGAGGTAATTAAACCAGTCAGGTGACAGAGGTTTTACAGTTGTATTTCCACCCAGTTCTCAGCCAAGAAGACCAGGAACAGGCTCGGGGGTCCCGAGGAAGTGTTGTTTGAGCGCTCTCCATGAGTTTAGTATGGAGGAACGACCTCCTTAAGCTGTTGTCGTCTTGCCCTCAATAGGTTCTATGTTGTTTTTACTGTCTTCAAGTAAATAATTCGTAGTTTATCCAGTATAGGAATTGTTAGTGTTTAGGGTTTATGAATGAAAGGTAACTGGGTAATGTTATGTTCAGTAAATTTATAGATTATTTATAGAAATGGAAATGATTAGGTAAATAGTGAAATAGATAGAAATTAAATTTCCAAACTGTGTTTTTTCACACATGAATTCAGGTCGTACTCTAGCACAATTGGATTGTTTTAAGTGAATGAAATGAGTCTTTTATTAGAATGAAAATAGTAGAAATGTTTCTTTTATCTGTATGAAAATAGAAATAGATTTTTACCTTAATGTTTATGAAATTCACTAAAGAAGCAGTGCTATGTTTGCTTGCACTTTTTATTTTACTTAAAACAACTAAATGAAAACACAAGTATAATAAAATAGTAAATACACTATTATTACAGTATTATTACTCTGATAGGAAATAAAATATTACAGTAGAAATAACAACTAATACTTGAGAAAACATGTAAAAAGATAATAGCAAAATAGTTTATAAATATTAACTTAACATAACAGAGTATGGATTCTTTTATAATCCTTTATATTTACAAAATTTACTAAAGGTTGATATTACTCTAGGTTCAAGTATGACGTATTAAAAATATAAGTATTATATTTTCATAACTAAAAAAAAAATAGAAGCACAACTGTACAGAACTAAGAATATTATAAGCAGAAACAATAATTCATTAAACTGTAGGGTTTACAGTATTTCTTTAACCTTAAAAAAAAACCGAGTTCAAGAAATTGTCCATATTTCCTAAACCAAGCTTAAACAAATATAAGATTAATAAATGCAATATAATGGTAAACCCTAAGCAAAATAACCATTAATATAAACTCTTTTGCAATATAAAAACCCGAACCATAGGTAGGCTTACAGCCTGTAAAATAATCAAAGGGTCGAAACCCAGTCCGCTAATAAACCAAATACATAAAAAGTCTGTGTATTAAACTATATCCATTTACATTACTAACTGTAAAAGTAAAAAAACCTGCAAATTTACAACTAGACTGTTCACGGTCTTCTGTCTATAAAAAAAATGTATATATCTAAAAATCTTTTACAATAACAAGTAAAACTACTTTACCGACAGGTTAGGAAAACCCCATTTTCTTTCACAATTTCAATCTTCTTAAGTTCGAATAGAAAAACCGAAGCAAGCGAGACAAATATCACATAATTTTAAAGCATAGAGAAGGTTTTATAAACTTAACACAGTATTACATCTGTAGGTCATAAGGCTAAACATTATTCACCAAAAAAAACATTTACATCGTAGCTTTTAAAGCTTGTGCAACCCAGAAAGGCATTAACAAGGTTTAAAAACAAAACCATAGATTACAAATAACAAAGTAAACATTATAACTAGCAGAGAGTTTGTAGCTAGGATTCCAATCATAGGGACCTTAAACCAACCCATTTCGCAAGCAGGGAGAACCCATGACGAGACCGAGGCTTACCGGTTTGAAATCCCACATTGGTAACTGAAGGACGAGCCTATTTTTGATCCAAGTCTAGAGTTGTCAGCGTGAACCTGTAAGTTAAAAACAAAACAATATTAAAGACCTGAAGTATGGATTTATTAAATTCCTAAAACTTAGTAAATAAATCGACAACAGGAAGGTGAGCAGATTTAAATGTGAACCTGTGAGTAAAAGTAATTGAAGTCGAGAAAGAACAGTCACCGAGAAGCAAGCAAACCCTCATGCCAACCTTGTGACAGAGGCAACAAGGTTACAGTACACAAACACCACAATGTTGAGACAAGGAACAAGCATTGACAGGGTAAAAACTATGTACAGGCTTCAAGCCAAACAAAGAAGTAAATATCACTCACATAGTAAACCCTTACTCATAAGAGAAACTGAGATTACAAATTATGTGATCAAAACCACTCTGCAACAATTACAGACTATGGAGCTAGCAAGCAAAGAAGGAGCATGCCTCTCATGGCCGCAAAGAACCTCTCAGTGCAGTCAACAGACATACAAACCCTTAGAGCCAAATGCCAAGGAGTAGGGTTTCGATTCTTTATAAGTCACCAATGCATGGAGGAGAATAGACCATGTATGCCTTCCAAAATTTTTAACCAAGCGTGGTTTATTTCCTATGTCAACGCTGCATACCACTGAGAATAGAGTATATCATTGCCAATAACATAAAACATGATCTCGACTATAGTATAAAGGTGCATGTTTTAGCCAATATTACAATTAACTTTATTGACTATATTATGACGTACATATGATTGCTCATAATGTCATTTTGGCTATCGATCTTATGGACAGTTCACATGATTGCTTACTATGGAAATCATACTATTGTTTTTACCATGATTTAGAACTAGTATAATAAAGGAATAAAACTTATAATGTTTTCTACCTTTAATTTCAACCATATGATAATAGTGGTTAGGTAATGAAACTACCTTATAGTACAAGTTGTAATTTGTTATAACCTAGTATAGTAAATTCTAACTCAGTATAGTATTGTAACAACACAATAACAATTTCATTATGGTTATAGACATAACACCATGTACACAGCTTTCCCACTAGCTGTACAAGAATATAATCGCAATTGTAAACAAGTCAAACATGTGGTATTGTTCACGACTAGTAAGGGAGAATTAGAGTAGGGTTATGTTGTAATTACAATATCTTTCATAAACTAATAGCTCTAAGCTTTTCACATAAAACTCGATGCTGATAAAAGAAGGAGTCTTCAAAGAGACTGAAGACAAACCTCATTGCAAGAGTTTCTCTTAACAAAACTAACAACTCATGGTAAACTTTATCTTTGAAAAATATAAGATTATGTCCATACATAAAGAGTAATTCACTTGGATTTTTAAACATGAAAAAATCAACAAGATCATGATACTAAAAATGTATTCTTATGTCAAGATCATGAGCTCTATGCTCACTATATGAATTTATGACTAACTAGGTATTATAGTCCTTACGACAGAAAGAAACCTTGGCAGAACTCATTCTTGTAAAATGGCATTAGCTTTTATGGTTTAAATATAAATACTGACACATATCCAAAACAGTGAAGGAAATTACTTTACCTCATCGGAGTATTGCATTTAATAATCAATTTATATACTAGCATATTATTCATGCTTTAGAAGTACATCTTGACTTAGTTCAAAATAAACTCCTACTTGACCAAACGCTTACCTAATGAACCTATAAGAACCAGCAATCCATTGAGTTAGCAGAATGCTAAGTAAGCCCCGATGTCAAACATGGTTTCTCACCTACTTGACCAAAAGTAAATCATCAATACAGATAGCAACAACTAAATGCAAGTCATTTTTATAAAACTTATAAAAATTATAGTTGTATTAGTTTTTTTGTATTTGAAACTAATTAGTACAAATTGTTAAACTATTTCATTTTCCGCAAACCGCTAGTAGTTACTAAATTGCGATTTCAGACATTTTATGTCACTTTAAAAATTTTAAATTTTTATGAAATTTTGGGGTTTTGAGAGTAGCGTTGAGGGATCCTATAACCCTTCCATCCAACCTAGAGTGTTCAATGGCTTTCAGAATATCAATCCCAACAAGATCAAAGAAGTGGAGGTAGAATTCGACCGGCCATCCATTAGGTCCAAGACTTTTATCTTTTTTGAATCCTTTGAGTACAGCTTCAACTTCTTGAAGAGTAAATGCAGACCGAAAGAGATCTTTGTCCTCCTCCTGTACAAAGGAAGGAAATAGTCTGATGACATTAAGTTGTGCCTCTATATTACTTTTACCATCATCAGAGAAAATTTCTGAGAAATGTTGAACACCCAAAGCCTTTAGCTTAGTGTCATCCTCAATAAGTTCCCCACTCTGGTTCTTGAGTGCCTAGATCAACTTAGAATTTCTTCTGGCAAAGGAAAAGGAATTGAAAAACTTTGTATTGGCCTCTCCCTCCTAGATCCAATCCACTCTGCTTTTGAGCTTCCAGGTAAGGATCTGGTGTGCCAATAGGAAATCCTTCCTAGCTTTCAAGTGGGTAAGTAAAGTGGAGTCCTCAGTCGAGAGAATACTAGAGTGGTGAGAAGAGAGGAGTTCATGTATGGCTGAGTCTATCTCAATGTTATCCTTGGCTCTCTGAGAGATATTCTATTTTTCCCAAGTCTTAACTGTGTTCTTGAGTCTCTACAACTTAAATTTAATGTCAAACATGGGACCAACAGTGGGAACAGGTGCCACCCAAGAGGTAGTTACAAGATCTACAAAGTCTACTTCAAGGAGCCAAGATCGATTGAATTTAAAAGGATAAAAGTGACACTTCAGGCAGAAATTCCATTCGAGACACACCGGATAGTGATCCGCGATTTCAGAGGGCTGAGTCCAAGAGTGATAGCTACCAAGAAGAGGGATAAGAATAAAGGATGCTAGGAATCTATCTAGTCTTTTGCTTACACACTCAGTTCCAACTCTATCGTTTCTCCAAGTAGGGCCAATAGTGGTGGAAGCAAGATCCACCATATTCATAGAATCCAATAACTGGGCAAAGTAAAGTGTGAGATGATCCAGTCTAGCATGGTCACCCCAAACCTCAAGATTAGAGAGCGTAAAGTTTAAATCATTGGCCAGTATGAGATTGGGGAAATTGAAGATACCCTCAGAGACAGCTGAGTCCCAAAAATAGGTTCTGTTGGCATATGGTCCATAGTAGTTAATAATGGAAAAGACAGAATCAAGACCTTTGAAACTAGCAAATAAAAGAATACCAGCAAAGGAGTGATAAGCTATACACTGAATCAAATGAGGATTCCAAGCTGAAAGGATACCCCCAGAGAGGCCATGTGCATCGAGAGCACAATGTTCCCATATAGGCTTAATTTTGGCAAACAATCAAAGGGCAGAAAAAATGGTCACACATTGTCTCTTGTAACAAGATAATGTCAGGGTTAAGTGATGAGAATAACGATTTGAGGGATTTTTGTTTGGTAAGCCCCCCAAACCCACGTATGTTCATGGAGAAAATATTCATGGGTTAACCTGAAAGATAGGTGACTTTTATCTAAGTGCTTGGGAGGGGAAATGGGCTCTAGCTGCCGCTTTGATATGGGCTGAAAGAGGAGTGTAAAGTCCTGAGGGGGGCTGGGAAGATTTTTTTTGTCTTTCCTAGACTTCTGAATAGTAACATTCTCAAACCTAATCGATTCAAGTGGAAAAACTGAAGGGGAGAGGGGGGACTTGTCAGTGAAAATGTCCAAGGATTTAAGAAGAGTAGGATCAAAGAATGAAGGTGTAGTTAAAGGACTACTGAGGGAACCGGAAGTGGGAGGAGGGGAGGATCGTGGAAGGGGTGGGAAGTTCTCCAAGGTGTAAGGAGGAGGAGAGATAGCTACAGGATGGAGGGAAGTATCAAAAAGAGTGGGAGGGTCAGAAGGAAGTGTAGAGACCAAGGTTGGTCAAGGTCTAGAAGCCGAGAGGGCTAGTGTCTTTACGTCATTAATAAATTGAATTTCACCTTTAGTAAGGTCACCAAAGGAGGTAGGTGAGGAGGAGTCATAAGGTCCGACCGGAGAAGGGGTACCAATGGAATCGAGAGTAGGAGCAGTCTCCAGTTGAGTACCAAGCAAGGAAGAGCACTAAGGCGAAAGGGCCTGCGAGGAGTCTAGAGAAAAATCAGAGTCAGAGAAGTCAACACACAAGGGAATACCCTGGATTAAGGAGTTACAAGTTTTACTCAAATGTCCCGTCTCGTGACAGTAGCTACAATGGAAGGGCATATTCAAATAATCAATTTTTTGGGTAATGACCATGCTGTTATAGTCAATATCAATTTCAGGTAAGAGGCCATGAGAAACGTCAAGTTCGACAAGAGCTTTGGCAGTGCGTTTGTCAAAGATAGAATGGAAGTCTTTCTCCAGCGAGACAAACCTTCCAATAGTATTTGCAATGCCGGTAAGGATATATTTGGACCAGAGAGGGAACAACAGTGCTGGTATAAGAACCTAGAGATGTCATTTGATAACCCGTTCTTTTAAAGGGTCAAAATTTGTATGCCACTGACTGAGAATGAGGGAACCATTACCAATGGTCCAGAGCAAGTTCAGGATATGAGAGGCATCTGTGTCTTCAAGAAATACAAAGACCAACCATCGGTTAGCCAGAAGACTGATAGTAGGGACATAACTAAGGATGGGTTTCCTGTGAAGAGTGGCCCAGGCTAGCCAATCCTCCCTATTCATAGAACAATACTCCAAATGTCCAATGAGTGCCCAGTGACATAGGTCAGATACTCTGTCATGCATAACGTCTCTGCCAACAACAAAACGATGTTTATGGTCCAATGCAATAAATATGTTGGTCTTACAACAAGCCTAAAGATGTGGGGTATGTGTACTGCCACCTCTAGTTTCAGAGGGCGGGGTAAGTCCCAAGGAGTCCATCAAAAGGCAGAAGAGGAAGGCAGGAAAAGTGACAGAGGTACCTAAACCCTAGGTTGTTAGCAGTGAGAGGCACAAAGTTGTGACGAGAATATATGGCAAAAAGAAACCCAAGAGGTACAAGCCCACAAAGAACTAAACCCGTCACCAGGATAGAAAGATACAATAAACCAAACCCTATATAAAATAAAATAAACCCACCTAATTCCCACTTTTTGGCATGGTTGGTACTAGCCCTCTGGGAAGAGGGTGAACTCCATGAAACCTAAGACAACCCGCAAGCTAGTGAAGGACCAGAAGGGATAGACAGGCCAAAGCCTAATGAATAGAAAACCAAGATAGTTAAAAAAAAAAGCATAACAGGAGAGTACCTGAACAGTAATGGACCCAGGAAGATGTCGGAGCCAAAAGTATATAGGTTGACCCAGCGTTGAAGACTTTCCATAGAAACCGATGCGAAACGTTGAGAAACCAGGGTTCAACCACGGTAAAACCAAACCACCACTAGGCAAGGCACAAAAACCAATCCGTGACCAAATGTGACGCAGGAGATGGAAAATAATCACCATAATCTCCGGTCGTAAGGGTGGCGGAAGTCAACAATAATAACCATGATTGAATCGAACATAGGGTGGTGGAGGAGAGGTGTTCGGGCTATGCTACAGGAAAAAGCTCGTAAAAACAAGCACAATCACGCAGATACAGCTGATCCACCATGAGCCACCATGAAGGGAGCACACTCTAACAGCCGGTCATCCGTGCTACCCAGTAAACCACCATGGAAGCTTGTAATCCCAAACCCTCCATACCTAAAACCCTAAGGGCTCACTGCTCCCTCCAAGCACCAATCAAAGTAAGGTATTTTAAGTAAGTGGGTGATACTGAAGTCAAGTTTTCTCATGGTTTAATGTGGATAAGATTTAAGGAAAGTGATTGTAATAAAGTGGGTAAATGAAATTTTTTATATAAATATAAATAATATTAATAAGTAAGTGAATGAGAATTTTTTATATGAATGTAGATAATATTAATAAGTAAGTGAATGAATTCTTTTTATATGAATATAGATAATATGAATTAGTGAATGGTAGAATGTTGTGAGTTATAATTAAAATGTTATAAAATTAAGTAGAACTTGGTATTAGTTAGGTTATTTTTATGAAATGAAAAAAATATTTAATTTTTATTTATGTATTTATTGAAAATTCAAAAAATATATAAATATTCATTTTTTATTTGATAATCCAATATTAAATAGTTTTTATTTTTTCAATTTTTTTTATTTGCAAAGTGAATAGAAACATAGTTGTTTTTAAGTATCGCAAGAAATTTGAAATCATTTTTTATTTGACATTTCAATATTTACTCTAACCTTTTATGACATGAATATAAGCATAATTACTTTATATATTTATATATATATTATAATGAAAAAATTCTCTTCTAAATATTATTCTTGTTACATTTAAAATATTTATTTTATAAAAATTATTGTTATTTATTTAATAAAATTTGAAATTTGTTAATAGTAGTGATTATTCTTGTCACATTTAAAATATTTATTTTATAAAAAATTATTATTATTTATTTTATAAATTTTGGAATTTATTAATAGTAATGATTTTATGATTTACTTGATTGGATAATAGTGATTCTTAATATTAGTATGGGATTTGTTAATAATTATGATTTTTTAAGGTATTTTTTTGGATAATAGTACTCTTAAAAGTTAGCATGGCATTTGTTAATAGATATTATATTTTTGGAGAATATGGGATTTATAAGTATTAGTTGTTTTGAAATGTTTTTTTTAATTGTAATTTTAGTTTATACATAAATTTTAATTTTAAATTTTAGTGTTGATTTTGACATATATATATGTTTAAGAGATCAAAACATTTTTTATAATATAGTTAGAAGTTTTTTTTAATGGTTGGATTCAAATCTTATATCAACAATATTTGCACTTTTCATTTTCTGTGAATATTAAGATGCATAACATCAATGTCTAAGATGTCGAAACATTTTTCATCATATAGTTCAAAAATCTTATATAAACAATATCTACACTTTTCATTTTCTGTGAATCTTGAGATGCATAGTATCAATATCTAAAATGTCAATTCTAATTTTTGTTATAGATATAAAATATTTTTTCATAAAAATATTTATATTTGATATTTTTGAGAAAAAAATGAAAATACACATTAAGCATATTGATATTAAAAAAATAACCATTTGAAAAATATTCTTCAATTATTGTTTATAAAATAAAGAATTCAAAAATATGTATTAGTTGTTTATTTTATGATTACTATCCTCTTTACAAAATAACGATTTCAAAAATGTTTTCAATGTCTTCAAATATGTATTGATTGTTTATTTTATGATTAATTTCCTCTTTATAAAATAACAATTTCAAAAATGTTTTGAAATGTGGATTGATTGTTTATTTTAGGATTATTTTATGTATATTTTAAAAACTCTTTATAAACAACTTTTACAAAATTTTATAAAAGTTTTGTGATAATTTTTTTTCAATTAAATTTTTGTTGGTGCTTTGAATTCATTTTGAAAATTTAGTTAGAATTCTAGTACATATAATTTTTGAATTTTCATATAATATATTAAATATAAATAATTTTAAAATAAGGTAGTAGTCTAAACATTTATAAAATGACTTTTTTCAAATTATTTTTAATATTAGAAATATAATTAGTAATTTTACTTTGTAAAATACTTATGATATTTACATAAAATAATTTACAATACAAAAGATACAATACAATAAGAGGGCATGTACAAAGCTAATTACATCCCCATCCTCAAAGCAACAAAAATAGATTGAATGTTTAAAAGTATTTATATTTTGTTTCCCAATGTAACTTAAACAACAATAAAACTTGAGTAATCATTCGGATCCAATTCCTTAGCCTCTTTGATTACTAAAAATATATACCTCTTTCCATAGTTGGAATATGAAGATAGATAACTAATCTCATTTAAAAAAACATGTACCAATGCTTCCAAAGAAAAAACAATGTTGAAACCCTCAAGTAGAGTCAAACAACACAAAGTGAGGTGCATACTAAATCCTTGATCCTCCCTTCGAAAACAATTGCATGCTTAGACTACAAAAACCCACAAAAAACTTGACAAAACATCATTCTTAGAAGTACTTGTTGTTTCCAACTTAAGGAAAAAAACTCAAAGTGCATCTCACAAACCATTTTTTTTAGTCATGCATTGGTACGAAGGTCTTCATAGATCTTGGTAGGAAGGTCTTGATGGATGCTCCTCTAAAAAGAGCCCATATATCCATTTATAGTGGAGGCGAGCTAGCATAAGTTTTAATGGAGGTTTTTATGTTTCTTTTTATACATCTAACTACATTAGTGCACACTTTAAAAAGATGCACCAATTCCTTAAAGAATAAAATACGTTGCATAGCAAAATAACAATATAATAGTGCACACTTACTTAACAAAGATGCACTAGTGCCTTGAATAGAAAACTACACTATAATAGTGTATTGCGTAACCTCATTGCTAGATTTATTAACGTATCCATTACTAATTGAGGCGAAATTCAAACATGGTTTCTCTGAGTATAATGTATATCAATTTTCTTTTATTGTTATGGAATGAAACATTAATTGAAGTAAGGTGATTAAGGGCACAATTCCCCTACTGATTAATGGACATAGTCTGAAAACTTATATAAATCCTTTTGTTAATGAAGAATTCGTTTGTGCTATACAAAATCAAACACAATACCTAAATGTGATTAAGGGCACCCTTTCCTTGAATATGTAGTACAATTTCATTATTTATATCTCATTAGATAGAAAATTTACAAAATAATAACAATAATGATCTTACAATGGAAACACTCTTTGGGCATCATAAGACATAACGGCTCATGTCGACCAACTTGCTCATCAATTTTCTATTTATGAAGCTACAAAATGAATTCATTTCCTGTATTATTTGCAAATATTTATTTCATAAAACTCCTTATCTGAAAACCTATCTGGTTAAAGTATTAAATTTGAGCATAATGGAAAAAATGATGTTATCAACGATGCCCTTTTTCTCTACGTTGAAAAAAATGATGTTATGAAATGATGCTTGATGTACTTGTGTGCATATACACATGCTTCTATCTTTGGCCAATCCACCCTATAGAATATAATGTTCTGCATTAACCCCAACCTGATCAAGGGAGGATTCACAGTCTGAGGCATTCCTTATAAAAGGGATTCGGGGTAGCATTAGGGTTTGATTATGGAGCATTCATGAGTGTAAGATATAAGATTTGGTTGTAAGATATAAGAAATGCGGAAATGTGCATATACGGGAGGCAAAATGCGCATATACGGAAGAGAGCTTCTGTATATGCGCATTTTTCCTTTGGTATATGCGCATTTACGGAAGCCAAAATGCGCATATATGGAAGTGAGCTTATGTAAATGCACATTTTTCCTTCTGTATATGCACATTTACAGAAGGCAGAAATGTGCATTTATGGAAGCTCTCTTCTGTATATGCGCATTTTTCCTTCCGTAAATGCTCATATACGGAAGGAAAAATGCACACATAATTTTTGCCTTCCGTTAATGCGCATATACAAAAGAGAGCTTCCGTATATGCACATTTTTCCTTCTGTATATGTGCATTTACGGAAGGAAAAATGTGCATATACAGAAGCTCTCTTCCGTATATGCGCATTTTTGCCTTCCATAAATGCGCATTTACGAAAGGAAAAATGTGCATATACAAAAGCTCTCTTCTATGTATGCACATTTTTCCTTCTGTATATGCACATTTACGAAAGGAAAAATGAGGATTTACGGAAGGAAAAAATGTGTATTTAAGGAAGCTCTCTTCCATAAATGCGCATATACAAAAGGAAACATGCGCATTTAAGGAAGTGAGCTTCCGTATATGCGCATTTCTACAGAAGAGAGCTTCCATATGTGCACAATTCTACCTTTCGTAAATGCACATATACAAAAAGAAAAATGTGCATTTAGAGAAGGAAAAATGTGCATATATGGAAGCTCTCTTCCATATATGCATATTTTTCCCTCCATATATGCGCATATACGGAAGCTCTTTCCGTATATGCGCATAGTCATTTCCAGTTTTCTTTTCAAGCTTGTTTCCTAGTTTTATATTTGCAAATCAGATAGAGTTTAATTAGTTTAATATCTTAGGATTAGTTTGTAGTTAGATTCAATTCTGTCAATTCCTGTTTAGATGTAGATTTACTTCAGTGATCTTTTTCCTGGTCTCATTAAACAATAGGAAATAATCTCTCTTTTTAACAATAGATTAGCGCAAGTTATTTTTCTGTTGTTTCAATGGTTAAATAAACTTAGTTACTATATTTTCTACATTATAAACTCATATGCATAAATCAGCTGATATTAGGATCATTTAGGTTATCTATTTCCTAGTTTATACTATTTCTTCGATCTGGACTGTTTGTCTATACTGCCATCCAGACCTTCATTCAGAATGTAATATTACTTGTTTTGTTTTATGCTTGTTTCAAGTTCAGTTTTCTCAGTTTTTAAAATGTATTATGCTATGTAATTGAACAGTAGATATATATTTATACATACATACATACATGCATCATATATATAGGACCTTGTTTCGAACCACATAAAGTATCCATTAAGTTTCATAATTACTCTTATCTCTTGTCCCTTTTATCTTAAGTTTGTTTTTTAATTGTGTTTCTTCTGTCTTTGTTTCTTCATTCATTCTTGCTGTAGAATTTGTCAATTGCATCCCTAGTTTAGTTTACTTCATTCTTTATTCCACAGTTACTGAAGATGTTCATAGAATAGGGTTTGATTTAGAAAATAAAATATCTTTATTAAGTTGGGCCACTTGGTTTTAAATTGTAATTATTTTCAAGTAAATATCTTTATTAAGTTTTCTACTTGCTTCTAAATTATATTTTATTCTCTTACATTTGTTTCATACGAGAGTAGTATACCTCCAACTTCAAAATAATCATTGAAATAGTCTTGTTTCTTGATTAATAGATTATTTGTTGATAGCATTTGCTTATGGGTAGAACATAAATCACAATGTTTACTATTACTTGTAATTCGACCCTCCTTAGTTTACATCTCNTATATCTTTTTAGTTATTGCTTATAGAGTAGAGTAGTATAGATTGATACTGCTCTAATCTAGTGGTCTTGTCCTAGTCTAATTACCTTAGTAGTTGAATTTCTGGAGTTTGAGTCGGTTTTTCATTTTGAAAGATCTTTCGATCTTCTCTTTGTTAAAATATTTCCACGGCACCTTAGATACCCTTCTACCTTCGCATATATTTTGTATCAACTCTAAGTTTACAAATCCCGGTTGATAATTAAAAATTTGGTGAATTAATTGAGACAATAAAACACCCAACATGCTAGCAATGGTGTTGTCGCCATTTTAATAAAATAAAGTTATTTACAATACGCAGATTTTGTCATGAGTTATCAATCACATTTGCCACACAGATTTTTTATTAACAAATCTGAATATACATTAAATTTTTTCCCGAATGCACTAAACCCCAACACGCAAAACCCCAAGTCCTAATGCATCACTAATGCTATACCCATTAAAATTATAGTCAGACCCCATCCCAAAATGCATACATTAGAAACCAGAGCCAAGCATCCAAACCCATGATGAGTAATAACTCTGTCATAACAACTAAGCAAAGGAGGGAACACGTTAAACACTTGTTACAGCAGGCCTACTCGAATGGGTATGGTTTTTCCTTAGAGCTAACCATGAACAACGACCCACAAATTTTTCCACACCCTACAATCTGCAACACAGAGCAGAGACCATGATGAGAAGTACACTTAGAAACCAAACCAAACAGACAACAATGCTGCTAAAACCAGAGATGGTTATGCACCTGTTGTTTACAGCCAAACCTTCGAAGTTCCACACCACACAACACAAAGGTAGAGCTCACGTAGCTATGCCGTGAATGACCAAACCAATGCAATGATCCAAGCCCTAAGCTTGGATGCCACATTTCCCCATGCGCATTTATATCGCCACCTTGGCCTCCAATATCGCGTTCCAAACCCATAATCATATAGTTCATGCCACCATATAAACATTGTTCCAAAACCATGTGTTTTACATAAACCCAAAATTGTGCATCGAATTACATAGGATTTAAGCCATAAGTCCATGGCATATGAAATATTCCATGGAATACTTTAGGCCAATATTTTTACAATCTTATTCCAACTATTAAAACTATACACTAAGACTAGGTTAAAGCATGGGCAACTTTATAAAGCCTTTATACCATAGTAAATAGGTGCCACATAAATAATAAGTGCAGTAGTGAATATATAGAAGAGAGCTTTTGTATATGCACATTTATGACTTCCATAAATCCGCATATACAGATGGAAAAATGCGCATATACGAAAGCTCGCTTCAATACATGCGCATTTTTGCCTTCCGTAAATGCGCATATACAGAAGGAAAAATGTGCATATATTGAAGCTCTCTTCCGTTATAGTACAGTATATACACTAGTGTATATACCTGGTGTATACACTAGTGTATATACTAGTATATACATAAGTGTATATACCTGGTGTATACACTAGTGTATATACCTGATGTATAGTTTACTTGGTGTATACACTAGTGTATATACCTTGTATACACCTAGTGTATATACCTTGTATATACCAGTATATACACCAGTGTATACACTAGGTATATACAGGTATATACAGTAGTGTATATACTACATAGAACTTGGTGTATACACCAGGTATATACACTAGTGTATATACCTGGTCTATACACCAGCATAGATCCAAATCCTAGGCTCTATCAAGCATTGAGATGGATCAAATCTCTCGAGGTGCAAGCCTCTTCTTAGGTATCCATTGATTTGATTCAAACCAAAAGACACATCTTTTTATTTAAGGTCTACATATAATATTTTTATTATTAATATTTAATACTATTTATGGCCGACATATAATAGTTTTTATTATTTTTTATTTTGTTAGAAACAAACATTGCATCATTTCCCCACACATGGTTTTAAAACCATATGCAAGGCCCTCCTACAACCATGGGTTGTTTAGGAGGCCTTGCACATGATCTTAAGACCATTTGCAAGGCCCTCCTAAACCATGTACAATAAAACCATGGGTTGTTTAGGAGGCCTTGTACATGGTTTAAAAACCATGTACAAAGACTCCTAAACCATATACAATAAAAACATGGGTTGTTTAGAATGCCTTGCACATGGTTTTAAAACCATGTGCAAGGCCAACATTTTTTTGCGAATAATTTAATTTTGTGTTTTTTTCTTGACCCACATATTTTTTTTACGGATAATTAAATTTTTACTTTTTTATTGTTTTGTTAGGTAGGAATATTACAACATCTCCCCCATATTAGATTGTTTTTGTGGCCCACATTTATTTTGGCCTATTAGAAAATTTATTTTTTTATTAATAAAAATAACTTTACGAAAGTGATATTATTTTTTATTTTGTGTTACAAAATCTCTCCCATAATATTCACTATCACTATTATTTTTTGCCGACATGTTACAAACTTTACATCACGTTACAAGATCTCTCCCATGGGTGATTCCATGAAGATGGATAACACTTTTTGGCCAAATTTGGCGATGAAAACCTGATTTTTTACTCATGTGCTAGATAGAAGCCCTCAAAACGCATATATGCCATGTGAATTTTGACTTACAGTAAAAAAACAAATTGTAGAATATTATGTTGGCTTCATAGTGATATTTTTTTTAAATATTTCGATGTCATTTAATGTGTGAATTTTTGCATTTAATGAACTGTGTGACCTTAAAAATTTGAAGAAACTAATAAGTGGCTCGTGTCCACGTAGAGTAATTCAATCTTGCATTAATAATTTTAAAAAAATATATATACGAGCATGATCTACATAAAATGCAGTGTGATGTGCATATTTTTTTGTTAATTTTTTTTCGCATTATACAATTATTTATTATTTTTCGAAAGTGACCACATTCGATTTCAGCATCATTTTAAACACATATTTGTCCACGTAAAGCAATTTTTTCTATTTTTTCAAAAATTGAAAAAACAAAGATTCCCTTTTGAAGAGGACACGTCGATATGTGATGTGTGCATTTTTAAGAATTTTTTGGCTGTGTATTTTTAACTCTGCGGATTTTTCTTTGAGCTGCTTCGAAGTTGCATTGTGGTTTTCTAAGTACAAGTTTTAGAAGTAATTAAAAAATAAATTTCATATGAATGCCAAAATGCGTGTATGATACCTCAATGGATAGAAGATTCGTTGGTGAATTTATCGGTATCAACTCTGCTCAGTTATGTGCTAGGAATGGTAGGGTGTACACCTCTGCAAGGCACAGGAAATTTTTCATTTGTTTGAATGTGGGCTAAGTCTATTTTTTTAAGCCCTCGACCGAGGTATGAACCTCGACCGAGGTATGAGCTCGGTCGAGGTTTCGTTAAGAATCCTTTGGAGCAAAAGCCCGGGAGTGAATTCAAACATTAATGACACTCCAACTACACACATTAATGACACCCCAACCATCTTTCCG